>VZTX01005540.1:45914-158852 GCA_013400915.1 Pardalotus punctatus
CGCTTCCCGGCGCTGTCCGCCGCTTCCCGCCGCTTCCCGGCGCTGTCCGCCGCTTCCCGCCGCTTCCCGGCGCTGCCCGGCGCTTCCCGGCGCTGCCCGGCGCTTCCCGGCGCTGTCCGCCGCTTCCCGCCGCTTCCCGGCGCTGTCCGCCGCTTCCCGCCGCTTCCCGGCGCTGTCCGCCGCTTCCCGCCGCTTCCCGGCGCTGCCCGGCGCTTCCCGGCGCTCCGCTCCTGGCGGGAGGGACGGGACGCGCAGCGAGAGCAGAGCGAAGGCGGGGAAGGGCAGGGAAGGAAGGGGTGTCCCCTCCTCACTGAAGGAATCCGCACCGGTGCGAAGTTATCGCCCAGAGACGGTGAGAGGCGCTCGGGCTGCTCAACCTGCTGCTGCCGCCGCTGCTGCCGGTAAATGCTCTTCACTTCTCACCGCCGACATGCTCGGGGCTCTCTCTCCTCCCCTCTCCGCCGCGCTCCGCGGCCGGCACAGCCGCAGCGCTCGGGGCTCTGTGGCTCTGCCTCCCGCATCCCCCGCTGTAATCGCGTTAGCGGAGTTGACAAGTTGGGATGTGCGTGTGTCACAGCCGGCCGTGCGCGGGCTGGTGCCGGAGCCGGGGAATTCAGCACTTGGAGAGGTCATTAGTTGCATGAGTTCCAGGGACGGAGGATTCTCTGTGCCTCTGCAATAAGTGCTGCTGCTGCTTTTCTGCCCGTTAATCCTCATCCTTGACCGCTGGTATTTCTTATTATTTTCACGGTATTTTAATGTTGTCTTTGTTTTTTAAGCTGCTGGTTTTTAATTTATTTATTTATTTACTTTCTTTTCCCCTTTTCTTTCGGGATTGTCGTACGGTGTTATTATTTATTTCTTCAGTGTTTGCCAACAGTGTGGGAAGGTATCGCTGATTCAAAAACTGTTGTCCACAGTGCGTCTCGGTTAGGAACAGGCAGCAATAGGAGAAGGCAGGCATTTGTATTCCAAAAGGGAATTTAAAAAAAAATGCTGCTTTGCATCATTGCTGCAGATTTGCGAGAAGCACTGAGGGACGGTGATATTTTGTTGTTTGCAAAGGTAATAAACACAGAACCGCTTTGGTGTTTCACGCATAGCCCTGCGATTGAGCTGTTTCGGAATTGCTGTTAATAATAAATTCCTGGCTGTGCAGGCAGAGGCTGCTGGCATGTCTCACATCCAGCGCTCAGACAATGTACCAGCGTGTGCTAACACCGGAGTGCGTCCCTGCCAGACCTTCCGCCCAGTGGCACTTTGACAAGATACTGTTTTGTCTCCTGCATACACCCAGACTGAAATTTAAATAAGGTGCTTAATGGCTGCGAGTTGAGCTCTTAACTCTGTCTCTGAACCAGACTCCTTTTTCAACACTTTTTATTAGGATGCTTTTGTAAATATTTATTTGTAGCGATTTAATAGCACTGATGTCTTAATATGTGCTTTTTATGCTTTTTTTTCTTTTTTTTTTATACTTCATACTTAGGTGTTCTGTCCTTCTAAAAGGCTCAGAATGTAATGGCAAGTATTGTCTCTCTCTGTGTGTGTATGTGTGTGGCTATAAATATTTAAATATTTATATATAATGTTTGGCTTGTACTTGTTTAAATTTACCGAATCTTGCATTATGTGGAGGAAACAGGTATTATAACAGAACTGAAATGCAGCAACACAGAATTAAAGGAGACTTTGTTTATAAGATTTAGTTGTGTAGTTAAAAGATTATGTAAGATCAAAGACATTCAAAATGCATGTGTCCTAGAGAAGTCTAGAAGTAGTAGCATTCCAGCAATTTAAGAACATGAAGCTTTATTGAAACAATAGAGAATGCAAGCTGTCAATAAGTCTGTGTAGCCATCTAATATCCTCACAGGGCACTTTATGGAATGCTGTTTAAAATCTGTTGTAATTAAACCACAGTCTCTGTTAGGAGCAGAGTTAATGAAAAAGTAGTATCACCTGTTAGTATGGCTACTTTATGGAAGTGACACAGTTTACATTGGTTGCACAGGCTCAAAAGTTTTTCTTCCAACTTTGGAAGAATTGAGAAAGGTTCTTTCTTCAAGACATTTGTATTTGTCATTCAACTGGTACAGAACCACTGTACAGAATAATGACTGGTACTTTTCCAAAGGGCTTATATAACTGCTAGGTAAAGTCAATTTTTACAAGGGGATGACAACCTAAAGAAAATGAACATTTCTTGCTTTGTCAAGATTTCAAATATATACAGACAATATGTTTGGGCATCATTTTTCTGTGCATTGGCAAATCAGTGACCAGGCTGATGATTAGTTTGCCTTGGCCCATATGATGAGGTTTCTAGTTGCTGAATAATAAATAAAAACTAGTCTTACATTACATCCATACAGATTGTGTGGTATTCAAAAAGCCAGCTTTGAGGTCTGAGCTTTAATTTATTTTGAGAGGAAAACTTTCCTAGCTGTGGTTTCTTGGTGTCCTGGCAATGTCTGAGAACTCAAAAAAGTAATTTTAATCCAATCATTAATATGCAGTATGTTTAAAAAAAAAAAAGTTTTGGTCCAAATAATGTTTGAATTTTTATTTTGCTTTTTAAAAAACATTTCCTATTCACACAGTGCTTATAGAAAACAATAACATTTTAGTCCTCTATGTGCTTATTTTTTATAGGAATAATTAAAAATAAAATAATGGTCTTTCTGTGTCATTAGATTTCAATTGCTTCTTTAGCGTGGGGAGAATTAGCACGTGAACATCACTAGTGATGTTTTCCTGTAATTAAATTGAACTGTATTTTCATTTTTAATATTTTATACTAAAAGTCAAAGCTGCATGAAAATATAGAGGAGGTGCTTTCTCTTGTTAGGTCACAGAGATTAGCAGTGGTTATATATTGATTTGAAGGGGATAATAGTTAAATTTCTTTGCCTTTTAAAGAACAGTTTTATTTCTGATATATATATAAGCTTTTCATATATTATGGACATGGCTTTGCCATTTTCTTGTCAAATACTGACATTTTTATTTCTGCAGTCAAAGAAAATTTCCTGTGAATAGTTTTACATAAAGTCGTGGTTTTAGCTGTATTAGTGATTGTGTGCTTAAAATTATTTAGAACAGCACAGAAAAGGGAAAATGTTGAGTTCAATCAAGGTCAATGTCTAGACTTTCTTTGTGGAGAGGTCAAACTAAACTGAAGGTCAAATTAGATGGAGACAAAGCTCAGGCCACTATTAGACCACTCAAGTCAATATACCAATGTTTGAAAAGCTGTTTTGTGTTTGTTTGCAGTTTACTGTGAATTTAACCCCTCAATCCTTAATGTTTTTGGCAAAAGATGCACATAGGAGCGCCACTGAAGTCCATGCTTAGAGATAAGACCAAAAAGTTACTGGACTGATCCTTTAAACAATAATATTCTTTTATATAAATGGATAGCTCTAAAAAGTTTGCCCTTCCCTGCCCTGGATCTGTAATAGAAAATGCAACCTTACAATATAAATTAAATTCATTTCTACTAAACTAATTAAGATAAGAGATGTTTTAGTCCTGACTTGCTCTTTCAGAAGGTTAATATTTAATGGAAATGGCAAGTTTTTTCCCAGGCTTTTTCCTTTTTTTTTTTTAACTATACTTTACTTAAAATTTCACAAGATCCTTATCAGGAAGAACAGCTTTATGTGATACCTATTGTGCTACAACAGAAAAGATGGTTTTGCTGATACACAGTCCATGTAGAACTGGTCCATACTTTCTGACCAGAGGTGTCACATCCCAGAGCCTTCAAGCCAACTGATGGTGACTCATCTTTCTAATTTCTTCCTGCACAAAGCAGCTCCTGCACAGAGTGCTTTTAGTGCTGTATGAAATGACTCTGGCTGTGTCAGACTGTTCCAGCCGCAGACTGGACCAACTGTTTATCCTGCTTGTGTCTGTAGCCTCGAAGAGCCCCGGGTCCCTTCCGTCTGCTCCTCACTGAGCGGAGCGGCTGCAGCAGCCTGGAACTGCTTCCTGCAGTACAGTCTCACCTAATCCACAGATGGATTTAAAAGAGACTTTGGGGCATTCTCTGTTAGCTCAATTTTGTCTCGCAATTATTGGTCTGCACGGGGATCTCATAATGCCGGTGAAGTTCAAATACATTGTTTCAAATCCACCTTGCTGACTAACTCAATATAGTCAGATAGACTTTTCGGATAAGCAGGAATGGTGCTAAGCTTAGATATTATTCATTTTTATTATTTTTAAATAGGTTCTTTTTAGTTGAATTGATTGACGTTCAGTGCCAAATAGTAATAAATTGTCTACTTTCATCTTTATTGCAGAACATTAATAACCCAGTAGTCATCCAAATAGGGATGTAATTATAAGATTTTTAGTGACAAGCTGCACAACATTGGATTACAAACTTATGTTTAGCTGAGCAGGTTGTGAATGGATAGGCGGTGCACACACTGCCTTACACCAGTGGTTGTATTCTGGGCAATAGTTAAGGAAACAACTGCTCTTAAGTCATGATTTTTTCCTTCACCCAGGAACAAGTTTTACAGGAGACACATTTTATTCTCTGATGAATGGAGCTAAAGTTTCACTGAGGTAGGGTGGTTTGCCTTTGGGGATTTTTTTGTTTTTTTGTTTTGTTTTGTTTGTTTGCTTTGAGTTGTTCTGTTGTTTTTTTTAACTATAATGCCAGTCGATATGGCAAAATTAACAGAGTATCGCCCTTTTTGGTTTTGGATAATAGGGTCTTCATTCTAGTTTTGTTCTGAAGAGACTTCTTAACCAAAACACATTTAGCCAAAATATCAACTGTAGCCTTTCAGAACTACAAATATGTATTGAAATAGTATAAAATATATATAAGTAGATGCTCTTGAAAGATTTTTTTAATTAGTTAGGGGCACCCTGTAGCTGCCTTTACCTTTAGTAACAGCACTTAAGGCTTTGAATTGGTCTCAGTTCTCCAGATTTATCTGTTGTTTCTCAGCCCACACAGGCAAGGAAAGCACCATGGCTTATTCAGAAGGGTGGTGCAAGCCTATAAAAATCCCTAATGAAGATATCAGTGAAACACTTGAGGAGGATAGGAATAGCTTCTAGGTGAGGTCTTTGTGGGAGATGGCACGTGAAGTTCATGCGGAGGCCGCAGGGGAAGCCCAGGACTGGACTCCCCTGCACTGGAAGAAGCACCATGGTTTTATCTCAGGGGGAGCAGTGAAAGTGATAGGAACAGAAATGTCTTCTCCTGCTTGTCCTGGGGCGTGTAAGGGCACAGTGATAGCAGCCAGTGTCAATTTTTTGAAGCACAGTGTGAAAGACCCTGAGAAGCTTTTACATCAGTGTGCATATGTACAAAAGCAGAGCCTGTCCCCGTGTGAGTGCTTCTGTGCTTAGTTGTGTAAGTGTCTAAATGCCTCCTGGGAAGTTTTATCTGTGTTCCCTTAACTCTGAACAGGATTTTTTCTTTTCTTTTTTACCTATTATTATTTTTTGGGGATAATTTTTTAGGAAAGTAACTTTTCCTAAGCAATTGAGTTAGGAGTGTTGGTTCTGAGTGGCTCTGTACAGTGTTGTCAGCTGTGTTGTAGAAAACTATATTGTATTAAGTTTAAGAGGTGTGGATGACTGTATGTAAGTGGAAACTATAAAAATTCTTTTATGAAGCCATTGTGTAGGCTTGTAGGGCTTAGATGTAAAACAGCAAGATACAGAAAGTCCTACTAAATATAAATAATAGATTTTTCCAAAGCTTTTTGTGAGTGTAATTGCCTAGTGAATTTTCTAATCTCTCTTAAAAAAGGAGAAGCAAGTTATCATAATAGTGTGCTCCAACACTGTACCGCATACTAAACCAGTGGTAAGCACGTTTTCTAACAATGACAACAAAAAAAAGTTGAATATTTAGAAAGACAAAATACCAGATATTGAAATATAACAATAACACTAGAGAGAAGCTTTTTGATCTTGAAAATAAAGGTCATTTTACTTGCTGCACTTGCCAGTGTTTCAGGAAACACTGTCTTTGATTCAGATTCTGGAGGAAAAATGAGTAATTTGAAATGAAGTAAATATTAAATCCATCCTAGTACATAAAAATGCCTTCTCTAGGGACAAGTGTTTTACACTTGATACTTGCAACATCAAATGAGTTTTCTGAACCAAATAAAGCAGGTGATACACAGTTCCGCTGTCACTGTATAGATAATTAATTGACCATTACTAGAGGATTAGACTTTAAAGAAAAAATAAAAAGATACTTTTCATCTTAGGTCATGTTTACATAGCTCAGAGGGTTGGATGTGCACATGCACGCTCTTGGTGCATTTGCTTTTGGCTCTGTGCTTTGGGACATTCAGGAAGTCGTGGTCTGTCAGGAGGTGGCAAGAGCATAGTCTGGAGCACAGACCTTCCTCTTATGAGGTGTTTTCTAGCCTGGGCATTTCTTCTTTTATCCATGTAGTTTTGACACAGAGAAAATGTTTTAATGGTGCCTGTGGTTTTTGGGAGTGAGCTCCAGCTGGTGTGCTAGTTTTGCACAAGAATGCACAAATGTGAGCATCCACAAAAACATAAGCTTTGAAAGGACAGGGGAAGAGTTTTCTCTCCTACTTCAACATAGCTGACTGAGCACTAAAATCAAAAGGCTTATTATTGGGTCTTGCAGAAAAATGATTATTTTGTCAGACCCCTTTCAATCAGTATAAAGTTTTAGGCAAAGCTTATTTTATAGAAGAATATTTGAATTGAAACTTGATACATTCAACAACAGCTGTCAGGAAACACAACACTACCATGGAAGTGGATTACCAATTTTAATAATCTTGCAGCAGTTTGATTTGTTTATGGTATTTACATAACATGTGTAGAGTTACCTAAAACATGATTGAGTTTATGTTAACATGTATGTGACATATGGAGGTCTAGCTAGCAATGAAGATACAGAAAACTCCCATGGTGAATGGCTTTGATCAGTTCCTTCTGTTTTGGGAACATGTGGCCTAAATATCCACTAAAGAACACTCAAAAACACTGTCAAGGGAAACTGTACAGTGCTATTGAGAGTGAGGCAATGGAGAAGAGGTTTTTTAAGAAAGTTGCCTGTTTAGAGATGAATGGGTGCCTATAGGATGATCAGGAATTTCTATTAGCTCTACTCTAAGTTCAATTCTTAATGGCCCTCTGAACTTGGTCTTCCATCTCTGGCTGTGGAAATTTCTTGAGAAAAAAACCCTGTATATGTAGGCATTTCAGCTAAGTCACCTGAAATAAATTGTCTGTTTGGTAGTTGAGTCTTTTCAGGAAAGATTTATGAGAAGTAGACTGTCAGGTAGATTATTAATAATCTAAAAAGCAAGGCATAGTACCAAAGATTTGTGTATAGCCTTGGTGACAAAAGGAACTAAACCTTTTTTGTTTTTGCAGAGAAGTCAGCAGGCTTTAGTTGTCTCCCTGCATGAAGACTAACCCAAGTCTTCTCTTTCTCCCTCCTTCTCCAGCTGCTCATTGTGGGCACAGAGCAGCCTGAGAAAAAGTCTCTTAGTGCAGTGCTCAATTTGGAGGTCACAGCTTCATTAACCAATTCTGAAGTACACAGTATTCCTGTGCAAATCTTAGCTGACACCAATGGCCTCAGCTGTGGAATAAAGAACAAGCTGTGCAGCTGTCTTTTCTTTCTACTTTTCTACCTGCTAAGGAATGCTGACTGAAATCCAGAGCATTGTCACCTTCTTTCCTCTGTGCAACATACCTGAGGCTGAGAGATGACATGAGAGGAGAATTGCACATAACGTATTTCCAAATCATGGCAGTGGTCAGGACCGGTGCTGAAGTGGCTCGCTGTGCAGCACGAATTGCTGCAGCATTTTTCTAGGCTATCAAAGTCACAATTATTTCAGTATTCCTTATAAAGCAGGCCATCACGGAGGTGGAAATATCTTCATGGTACTTTGTTTCACCATTGCAGGGCAAAGGAGAGGGTCTTTTTGAGATCACTATGTAGATAACCAAAATGCCTTGCATAGGAAAAAAGCTGAACTAGTAAATCCTCAATGGATCACTGTCATCGCTCTCTTCCTCCTGCTCCTTTCAGATCATTCCCCAGCAAGGTGCTACCCCTTGCTTCAGCAGCCTGCCTGTAAACAGCAAGCTCTTTCCCTCTGGGGCATGAAGAAGGTGAGGAGGAGAAAAATGCAGGAAGGAAAGTAACCTGAATCATGCCTCAGCTGCTCTGGGCCGTGTTTTTCTCAAGCACACTCAGGGCCTGTGGCTGCAGCAGTGTGTCACTGCTCCTGGGTGACCCCGTGCCCGTGCTTGCCCGCAGCAGCAGAGGGAAGAGCTGGCAGCTCCTCCTGGTAGTGTGTCCCTTGTTGTGTTTCCAGTGAGGATTAGTAACTAATGAGTTGAGTGAGAGACCTTTCCCTTGGCTTTCACATGCAGATGTCATTGCTGGAGAGAAGTGGTGAGAGGTGAGTAGAACCTGTGGATTGCCTGTGGAGTATTTGTTCTTCTACTGAAACTCTAATTACCTTACTGCAACTCTTCTTCCATCTCTCCAGTAGTCCCAGGGGCCTCCGTAAGTTCCTCTAGTTCAGCTGGCATTCTGTATCAGCTATCTCCAGGCTTAAATTGCTTTTCTTTTTCCTTTAAAGGAGTAGTAATCACTTCCCTCTTTGTTTCTCAGTCCAAAATATAAGCCCTTAATAGAGTGCTCTTTTATGGAGCAGTTTATGCATTACCTCCATGCCTGTCACTCTGCCCATAACCTTCACTGGCTGTGAACATTAGAGTTCATACATTGTCAGTTCTGTAAATCTTGTGTTACAAGATTAAATTTACAGCTCTACCCCAGTTAAGGCCAGCCTCCAGATGGCCTTTTCCCACACCAGGATACTGGGATAGAGAGATCTGTGTCATTCTGTTTGTTTCAGCAGTCTTCTTGGGAGAAATCAGAATTTGGAGTCTGTTGATGCTCCCAACATCCATGGTCATTCCCTGCTTTCTGGCGATTCCTTGCAGAGGAGACAGCCTGTCTCATTCTTTGCTCTTGCAGAAGAGAAGCAGCATGAAGTATGGGGTTTAGATCCTTTGTAAAGCTGCTATGATTGCTGCTTTGTTCTGCCTCCACTTGCCAAAGGTTTTCCATCTAGTCCTGGATACAAAAGAGTCTCTGATTATTGAAAATTTCCTGGCACCTGGAAAGAAGTGTTAGAAGTCTGATGCATAGTCAGACTGAGTTAATTCTTGTCAGGATGAAACTTGGTGGGTATTCAAAAAATATTTAAGCAGTTTTTTATGAAACAAGTAATTCATCCCATGTGTTATAGAATAGGAGTGTCTTTAAATTTGCAATATAAAAATACTTTGAAAAAATGGGAGTTCAGCATGAATTAGGTATATTTGACTATTAGGGTCTGATCCTGAAAATAGTCATTATTGCCCTGCTGTTGTTCAAATGACTGTGCATGAGAAAGGATCACCTGCTTAGGGCAGCCTCTACTAGAACATGGTTTTCCTATTGTTGTCCATTTGTAGTTGAGTTTAATTGATACATTTGAAAGAAGGACACTTAAAAGATGTTCAGATGTCACTTCAATTTTGCTAATGAAATGCTGTTTTGTTACTTAGTAGACCATAATATTGGCACAGCAGAACCTATAATTTATAGCTAGTAGGTATTATTTTCAAACTAAGCAGCAACAAACATATATATGAGCTTGAACTTGTGGTAGTTGAAGTTAATTTATGCCTTGCAGTGATTGTAGTGGCTTGGGATCAAACCTTGCTTACACATGCTACAGTTTTAGCTGGGTAGGGAGGCTGGCTTCTTGTTTCTAGGTGTTTCTCTTCGAAGAAAAAGAAAAACAAATGAGGCTTGGCGCCACACATTGCATAAAGAATTGCTGAGGTTGAAGATAAAGGTGCTCCATACTCGGTTTAGAACTGCTTTCCATTTAGGCAGTGCGAGCAGAAGTGAAACCAGGGACTCTCATGGCAGTTCAAGAGCAGCTATGTGCTACTTCATCTGTGTCTTACCTTGTTTGCAAAAGAGGATCTTGGCAGGCATGGCAGATGGAGGCACTATGGCTGGTGTGCTGTTTGTTGGGTCCACATAGTAACCTAGCAAAAATGTGCTTTAAAAATGTCTTGCTGTTGTCCTTCTTAGATCGCTTATCTGCTCTACACTTTAGTCTGGCACAGCTGCATGTAAAACTCCAGGATGTAAGCTCCATGACGAAGGGTTATTTGCCTTACTTCAGTCAGTTAATGAATATTTTGGACTGTAATTCCCAAAATTTATTATAAACAGGTCTCTCTGTGCCAGAAGTCATGGTAAGCATAATCCTGTGTATTTTAACATAATGCTTTCTGTGTCAGGTGGTTTGGTTATCTGTTTCCTGTGTCAGGTGGTGGTCATTTATTCCATGACCCTAAAAGGAATCTCTTTGGTTGGATGATGGTACTTTTTCTCCCTTCCATCTTCCTTTTCCCCCTTCTTTGTACCCTGCTCCCCTCAGCCATAACATTACCAGGGAAGGTTTTACAGATATAGTTTAAAGTCATTATAATAATTATCTTATTGCCAGAAGTTGTACGTATACTTGGTGCCATTTCTTCTGTTGTGTATAAGCTCTTATTTGTGTCCATTACCAGTAGATTATAGCTAAATGCTGAATGTTAAGAATTGATGTTTATTCCCACTTTGATTATTTGGAAGTCCATAGAGCTGTTTATTCATCTTCTCTACTTAGCAATTATTTAACATACCAGTTTGCTCACATAGGAAATCTGTAATAGCTTTTTGTATTATAGAAAACAATCCTTCCTTGAGTAAGGAAACAGTGCTGCAGGATAAGCTAATGTACTGCAAAATATGTTTATTCTCCACTTAGAAAAAGGACTGTTGCAGTCCTGCAGATAAGGGTCTGGATCTGTTGCCTCTGAACAGCTGACAAAATTCTGCTGCTCAGTTCACCCACTTAGCTCACAGACTGTGCTTTCCTTCTAGACCTGCCATGGTCGGTTCATTTGGGAACTGCATTTACTGCCTGAAATGTATCAGTTTTGTGAAAAGACGTGTGTCTTCAGGTTTGCTAATTATGCACCTTTTGCAATAGTGGTTTTTTTTGTTGTTTTTAATTGCAAATGTTTCAATTAGAAAGTGTTTTGGAAGATGATAGAAGTTGGATGAGGTTCCAGTAGTGTGGGAGGGAAAAAAAATTAATCCAGTTTTTAATTTCAGATAAACAGCTTTATTATAGAGGCTATCTTCCCTCTTTGTGATTAGTCTGAACATGGACAAGAGTCTTTTGAAAAAAAACTAAGCTAGCTGTATTACACTGGAATGTAGTGGCAGCAGCATGGCCCATTCACTGATTGCTTTTAGCACATTGTGGGGCCAAATTCGTCTTTCAGTTACCAAGGCTCAGGTTTGGTTGAACAATGAATGCCCAGTTTAGCCGTTCTCTTTAACATTCTCCAAGGCTGGAATCCTTTGGTGAGCGGGGTGGGTTTACCTCCCTGCTGTGAGTCCTGAGCAGGACTGCGCCCTACAGGTCCTAGAAGCACCTGTGCCTCCCCCAAAGAAAAACTGGGTGCCAGCACTGAACTGCCAAGGTCATCTTGTTCCCCATTTCCTTGCCATCTCTGAAGTTCTGTGTTGACTAAAAGCTGAAATTTTGGAATATAAGAGCTGAGCTTCTCTTAATTCCTGGGACACACCTGACAAGGGCTATTTCAGTCTTCTTCTATGACTTAATCCATTATGCCCATGAATAATGGAATACAGTGGCTCACAGTGGAATAGTGTCTCAATGGGAAGCATGTTTGTGGGAAAACTGAGTAAGTTAGATCTTAGAGCTGCTTGCTTTTCTTAAGTGGTTTATTTATCGCTGTCCCCAAGTCTGTTTCTGAGTTATCAAAGACTTTGCAAGATGAATTTGGAGTTTTAATTGCATGGAGTAGCTCCTTTCACCATAAGACACATTTTTGCCCCCTCCTCTTCATTGTGTCTGTGTGTTACAGTTAAGGCTCATGTTCAGGACACTGTTATCTTCTCTTTTGAGTGTCATGACTTATAATGGCAGAGACGTTATGCCTACATGGAAACATAGCCAGAAAAGGAATGCTTAACCTGGATGCTCAGTTCCTAGCTACCATTTCAACAGTCTTTGAGTTCTGCTCATCAGTTTTGACATCCACGGGACTTCTTCTCAGACCTTCTCATCTTTCACGTTTTCCCACTTTGTGGCAGGAATTACAGACCAGAAAGATTATTTGTTCTTTACCACAATTGGTACAGTGCTTCACTTCATGTACCCTTTGAACAACCCTGTCCTCCCGTAGGACTTCCTTAAAGCTTTCACCAAGTGCGACTGAGGTTAGAAATTAGAGAAAACAAATAAAAGCAAAACCCCAAATCCCCTTTCAAATGATAACAACAGTAAAGCACAGTATATCTGCAGTGGCTGTGAAATCTTCACCATTACTGATATTACAGTACAGACTAGCCAGCCATCCATCTGGGGTGATAGCATTACCATTGATGCTGTCCTGCACTTAGGGGACAGATTAGAGAACTTTGCAGTGGGGATCCCTCCCAGCTGTATTTTCCTGCAATGTATTGGACTAGCACTTCATAATACAAATAGGTAATTTAAACAGATGTCTCAAAAAACCCTCCAACTTTTTTCAAAGTATGTTTCTTAGAAATTGAAAGTATTTCTCAAGTGGCTGAACTGGAATTTTGAGTTAGGACAGCTGAAAATATGGATAGTTAGATAAGTTGGATATAGATGGTTAGAGAAGGGTAAAAATTTTGTGCCCAGATAAAAAAATCCTTGCAATGACAAGGTAGGATATTATGTTGTTTCCATTAAACTGTTTTTTTTTTTTCTTTTTCAGGCTTCCTATCTAAGTAAGCCCATACTGTATGGAAGGAAGCTAAGATCATAAGATAGCTGTTTTGCTGAGCTGTTCTGTACATGCTGCAGCAGCCTTCTAACACCATAGCTGAAATTTTGCAGTAATAACTATCTGCATATTCCAGGCAATTATTTGGCATTGTGTCTCCTAAGAACAGCATCCAAATAGTGACTGAGAATTCATCAAATGCCATGCAAAGAAAATGACAGTGTCCTTATTTGGTGACAGACCTGACGTGAGAAATAAAAGCCCAGAAAAGTAGATCATGATTTCCATCGTACAGGGACACTGTGAGGAGAGGATAATAGGAGCAAAGTCTTCATGGTAGTCCCTGGAACGCACATGAAATAGAGCAAGATGAAAGATTGAAGCTATAATAGCTTTGTGAGGGAATGCCCTGCCTCTCTCCTTGTTTGCCTGTATCTTTTTAAATGTGGAAATAGGTGCCCTCTGTGACTACCACTGTATCAGTACTGCAGAACGGCTCCTTGAACTCTGAATTCCACTGAGGTATCCCCGGATGCCCTAGATACTGCTGAGGCTTTCCCTAGAAAACAAAATCGTTCAGGAAAAATGACCGATTATCCAGGCTGGCATACCCTTCCCACATACTTTTCAAATATAAATTACAGTAGAATTAGCAAGTAAAATATTGGATATTGTCTCTTTTAATACTGTCCTTTGAAATTAATGGTAATGATGATTCCCCAGTTTGGAGTACATGGTGGTGGCTTTCTAGTGACTAATTGCCTCAGTCAGTAATGTAATAGATTTTTGCAACATGATAATGAAGAAAATTCTAATGAAGGTCAGATAGCAAATGGCTACTGAATTGTTAGTTTTTAAAATCTGTCAAACTGTGTAATAATTCCTTCAGGTTTTGTTAGGAAGGCTTTTTCACCTCTGGTGACAGAGCTGTGATCATTAAAGGTATTTCAGTGATTTTGTGGGAAAAACAGACCTATTCTGTCAGGCTCTTGAAGAAGGGAATTGATGCTGCTTAGCTTGATGTGTGATGTCAAAGGCCAGTTGGGTTTTCAGACTTGTTAGGGGAGAGGCATTTCTGAACCTGGCAGTGCAGCCAGGGCTGTGTGAAGTCTCATTGTGCTGTTTTTCCCAGTGGCTGAACAGCCATCACGGATAACCCCACGGCATGATGCAAGGGAATGTATCACTGTGCAAAGACAAACGTTTTCCACTACACGCCTGCACTGTAGATGACTAAATCAGCGACTTAGTGATGCAAGAATATCTACCTTTTAGACACAAGTTTGGCTTTGTAAGTTTGTAGGGGGTTTTTTGTTTGCGATGTTGTGAGCAGCACTGATATTCTGCAGGGGGTACTGATAGTGTTGATTTGGATTAATGGATGAGGCTTTTCATGTTCAGGTAAAGGACTTTTACAAGGACATTGGAAGGAATGTGTCATGTCTTGTAAACAATCTTGTAAATGCATTTAGAAATTGTGGCTAAAATCAAATGTGTTACTGTAGAATATTTTTTCCTCATTTGCATTTGTGAATCATTCATCCGTTTATCATCAACCAGTGGTATTTCTGTAGTAAGTGAGTTTCCATTAGAAAACTCATGATGAAACTGCCTTTTCCTGTGAATCAGTAGTTTAGAGTGAAGGTAATACTACAGAAGTATATTTCAAGTGAAGCCTTGGCAGACAATCCTGCAATAAAACCCTTGCTGCTCAAAATGTGTTTTGGAGAAGCACAACACCATACAGGCTGTTATTTTGTTCATGTGTTGAGATAAATTTGTTTGGCTTTTGGAGGGATATGCATGTATACATATTATTTCCTTCAATAAAGAGTGAGTGTGGGAAGTTTCTGATTACTGGTTCTGTGAAGATGGAAGAGAAACTCTCTAACAAATTGGTGTTAAGAGGAGGTGTTAGCTATGAGACTATTACTGAATGAAATAATTCTTATCATATCTATTCAGCTTTTTAATACTAAAATATTGTTTCCTAGTTTGAGCTTGGTATCTGAAAACTGGAAAGGAATACAGATACTTTTTTTTTAAAGACCCTAAATCTTCATCAGATACTAAGAGGCTTCTAATGGTTGATTTGAAAAATTTTTATTCAATGCATTCAAAAAGGGGGGGTTATGCTTTACTTCCAGATATAAACCAAAATCACAATATAGTAAAAAATACAGTATAGTACTTGTTTGTACTACATGTTCAAAATATTGTTTGAAGATTGGGTTTTGTGAAATTAAAAATAAATCAGGTTAGAACTACTGCAGAAAAAATATATCTGTGTACTTCATTATGTTTCATTTAGCATTATGTTTCATTTTGCTGTAGCAAATGAATACATGCAGTCTGTAAGTCTTAAATAATTTTACTATGTTAGAGAATTAAAAAAAAACAACTTAAAGCTTTATTAATTTAGTTGCTCATTTTCTAAAACATTTCCCTGCGTAATTTGCTTCTCTGATACACTTTCACAAATATGCATTTTGGGGACAAAACCCATCCAGATTTCTCATACATCTTCAGTGTAGCGATTATTTCTGTGCAGTGACTGTTAAATCCTTGATTATGCTGGGGGAAAAATGTAATAAAGTTACCTAGCATCTCGTGTGAGAAGGAATAGCAGTTGTGTTCTTCATATGTTCGGTGTGGTGCTTATGAAGTTTTCCGAGGTGAGATGCAAAGCAGGAAATCTGTGTATTGCTCAGCTGCTGCACTGAAGGTTACAAACTCGTAGCTGTCGCTCGGTGCGTTGGCTCGTTGCGGCCATGGAGAGTGACAGGAATGCAGGTTAGAGGGCACAGAGTTAATGGTCCTGCTGCCTCTGAATTGGTTATGGTCCTAATCTCTGTGATTTTTCTTGTCTGTGATGCAGAAAACTAGAGAACGTGTTTTGTCTGTTGAGCAGTTCACGCTGCTGCCTGATGACCAAGGCATGTCAAAACCAATTGCATAACATGGTGTTATTATCTAATATTTACCTTTTGCTGGTGCAGCGTGAGCCAGGCCCAGGTGTTGGCAGAACAGCGTGGGTCAGTGCCGGGCAACAGCAGGAGTCGCTTCAGGTTGGCTGTTGCCTTTAGAATGCCCTTTGTAAGAGAAATGGCTGCCGTCCTGCAGCTGGGGGTGTAGCCCTCGCTGGGTCTGTGGTGCGAATCACAGAATCGTTCAGGTTGGAAGAGACCTCCAAGGTCATGGAGTCCAACCTTCGACTGATCCCCACTGTGTCAGCCAGACCAGAGCACTGAGTGCCACTTCTGGTTGTTTTCCTTGGGCACCTCCATGGATGGGGGCTCCAGCACCTCCCAGGGCAGCCCCCTCCAATGCCTGACCACTCTTTCAGTGAAGAAATTCTTCCTAATGCCCAATATGAACCTCCCCTGGTGCAGCTTGAAGCCATTTCCCCTGTTTCTGGTTTTCTTGAGCAGAGCCTGACCCCCACCTGGCTGCACCCTCCTGTCAGGGAGCTGTGGAGAGGGAAAAGGTTCCCCCTGAGCCTGCTTTTCTCTGGGCTGAGCACCCCCAGCTCCCTCAGCTACTCATGTACTTAATCTCTAAAACAGAGGTACTAAGTGAATGAATTATGCTGATTCAGAGGGGTATAAATTCTTAGATTTGTTATCCAGGTGGGTTGTTTTCTCCTCTCACTTGAAGCAGTGATGCTCTCCTTCATCATTTTATTGGTATGGTACCCGGTGTGAGAAATTAAAAGAGTGGATGCCTAATTCCTAAGAACAGAGTTTTCATTTTGTAATCTGTGACAAGATGACAGAACATGAGAAAACATGATGGCCTTTCTGCTTCAGACTTATCTATCTGTCTGGGGGTGAATGCACAGTCTGTGACAGCAGGCTGTGCAGATACAGTACATGTGATGATTGGATACACAGGGATATGCCTGGGCATCTCCAAATCAGATGTAAATGTATTGTGGGTGAATTTTTTAAACCCAAGTGTCTTGTCACTGGTCTTTCCTGCACACATTATGAACTTTTGTACTTGATCTCCATCTCCTGGCACTTTGAATTCTGGGCTTGTCCAAGCTGTATGGAATGGTGAATCAGGGTTTATTCCATTGTTCTCATTGCCATATTCTCTGTTAGTGGACTTTCTATTTATTGAGTGTGCTTGGCAGTGGAATATTGAAGCCCAGATTGATAGTTGTACCCTGATACCTTCCCACAGCTGAAAATGCAGCCTCCCCATTAGCCACAATTTCTGTTCCACAAAGGACGTGGTGAGTGTAGCAAATGCCATGAATGAACTTAAAAGTCTCATCTCACCTGCAGCCAACTCTTCTGATAGATCTGAAGAAAATGAGGTATTTCTTTCTCCTGACCACTTGAAAGTATCATCTATATCATCTAAAATTTGCATAGTAAGCACATCATTTCGGGGGAGCTGGGTAATAAAACGCGTGTGGTTTATCACCTTGGTTAAAGGTGATACAGTTCAGAAACAAGAAGTACAAGAAATAGGAATTCTGTGTGTGATTCAGATGGCAAGTACTATGGATTTCTTTCATTCTTTCACAGTTCACAGAAAATATATTCTCAAAGAGACTGTATTTTATAATGCTAAAGAAAAAAAAGCTGCGATAGCTATATTGGATTTTTAAGTCAGCTTTGATTCCTGCCCTGCTGAATAGAAATGAGCAGTCTGATGTGGAGTCTCCAGAATGCTTAGCAAGTGATGGTCAAACACCTGGTGTTATATATAAATATATGGCAAATAGCTCTGCCTGAGACAAGTGCTCATTATTTGACCAAAGAACCTCTTTTTTGGTACAGACTCTTATTCAGAATTGTTGAGACACATGGGAAGAAGTTTCTCTTTCATATTTCCTTCCCAGTATTTGAGACAGATGATGGAGAAGCTAACATTTCATGGTCTTGCTGCACTTTCTGTTGCAGATTTGAATGATTGCATCCCCATCTGGTCATTTGATGGGAACATTGTGAAGCTTTAACAGTCTGTTTAGATTCAATGACATTTCACAGCTTGGAGAGATCTTCCCCAGTATTACTGTGCTGTCTGATTGAGTCTGCATTTACCAGAGATTACAGTTGTGATTATATAACCAAGACATACAGGCAGATAGATGAAGATGAAAATCCTTTGTATTATTTGGCTTTGATTTTGTTTTGTTGTGGGTTGGTTTGTTTTGCTTTTCCCTCACAGATTGGAGTTGAATGTAGGAACTTGAGAGAAAGAGTAGAACACAGACTGGGGAAAGGAAGACAGTAAATTGCAGTTGGAAACCATTTAAATCAGGGGTTTTGAGAAGGTGCATTGCCTTTACTATATATAGAGTATATATAACTATATATATTTGTGTATGTGTCTACGCACATATGTGGAAAGGCTTACAATGCAGATGCCCTTTCTGTGATTTAAGAATATTTTTTTTCTACAAAATGTTCCTCTGTTAATTTTTATCTGACCATTTTTTAATTGGGTGAAGATGGTAGTGGTAAGTAGTTGTTTTGCAGTAGAAGAATTCAAACTTCATTAAGAAAACACAAAGCTATCTTCTTTGCCATCTTATTCTTTATGGGAGTAGGAATTTATACACAGCCACATTAATTACAATTAAATGTAGCATTCTAATTTGTTGGCTTTATTCAGAACTCTATTAAACAATTAATGGTAAGTTGAACTTTAAAGTGGATAAGAACGTCATTCTAAGCTGTAATAGCTTAGTGGATGAGCATATTGTCCTAAATTGGCTTAGCTGCATCGTTCAATGGTTGTTGTATACAGTGTGTGTAATTCTGTGATGACTGAATGCTATTAAACCTATCTCTCTTTTAGGTACACTTCATGATCTCACAGCAAACGTTCCTAAAACGTCCAGTTATGGAAAATTGTTGTTGTAAGCACTATCTGTAAATGTTCACTGGTTTAATTCTAGATCAATTTGCAAAAATATACAGGTCAGAGGATTTAACTTATTCCCTGAATCTGGTTTTGCAGGTGTGTTTTCTGTCTGACAGCATTGCTTTCCCATTGTGCTGGGAGAAAAATTATTTTACCGTTTGCTCAATAGCTTTATTCTTTTTCTATATGCTTTCACTTACAGAGGATTTGCATTTGTAACACGTTTTTCCATTTAACATGCTTTATATTATATTATTGTAGGAAATGGAGAAGAAAAATCGCCAAGCTGTTTAAAAATTCAAATAAATACTTGTTTGTCCTGTGAGTTACATTTGAATTCTTTTTTTTTTTCCCCAAACTGCTAAGTGCAGTGAGGACACAATCCATTGATGAAGTAATCAGTTTTCTAAAATAAAAATATGCTAGCACACACAGTTTAAAATAAATGTCTGTAGGAAGGATATTTTCTCTTTGCATTTGCATTAATGTGCGTGGGAAGGATATTTTCTCCTTACTTTTGCATTACAACCAGATGCACACACGCACTCAGACACAGCTATTTATCTCTCTGTATTTATAAATATAGGCAACTCCTTTCAAGCCGTAGTAAGGCAGTGTGTGTAGTGGGAGCAGTCCAAGGCAGAAATAGTGTGACTGAAAACAGCTGTTGCATCCTGGTTTCCCCACTTGCTCCCTGGAGAAATAAAATGTTGCTTATCTCCAGACAGTAGTTGATTATTTTCTCCTACGCGTTGCTTGGCTGTTAGTGGGCTCATGGACGAGATGAGGCAGAATCACAGCACCACATGTCCCTCCTTAGCTCCGAGAGAGGGAATAGTGTCCTTTGTAGGCTGCTCTTCCCTCTGCCAGCCGGCAGTGGCCTACACAGGAGAGTGACTAATTCGTGCTCTCTGACCTTCTGCATGTAAAACAAGCAATATTATCATCCTCATTTGCACTTCTTTATTATTTGCTATAGTGATAAAATCAGAGGTTTGCAGATGGGTTGGAAGCGCCGCTGCCCGGGGTTCTGCGTGTGCAGGAATTGGCAGCGGTGGCTCAGGAGGATGAGGACGATGCAGACAGATTCCCGAGGGATTCCGGGGCTCAGGTGTGCTCCCTGCTGCCTTGTTCCGTGCCCCAGCTCTGCTGTGCTTTGCTCTGGCTGTTCCCCTGCCCCCAGGATGCCAGCACCCCCCCAGCCCCCAGGGCTCCTGCACAGACCAGCTCAGCCCCTGCTTTCCTGGCTTACCCTGTGGAATGTCGTGGACTAGGGAGTTAAGAGGTGTCTTACCTCCTGCCTCATTTCATAGACTGCCACAGCCTTGAGAGGGGATTATTTTGTGTTTAACCTGCTATCTTCAAATCACCCTTAGCTCAGGTCAGCCAGGGGACAAAATGCTGACTGAAAGCTGTCACAGCGTCCAAACAAAACCGCAGCAATTTTGCCACAAAGGGTGTAAATGAGGAGAAAGATTCTTAATCAGTTTTTAATGAAATGAATTCAGCTCACTTTTTAAAAAAAATGAAATTAACTCCCTCACCTTCCAGCTGTCAGCTGACCTGTAGGTTTTCCTGGCCATCTTTTCTTTTGCATCAAGTATCTCTTATGACAGGTGTTTCAGAGAACAACTTCTTGGTGAAACATAGCATTTACTGCCTATCCTGTTTGTCCTTGGCCTTAAAGGAGAAAGTTGTTTTCTTTCTCTCCAAAACTAGTTTATTTCTTATACCAGAAAACAGTGCAGCTGTTCCTGTAAATTAATGGGTTTTGTCACTTTCTAGAAGCTCCGTCTGTTACTCATGTTGTGTTCCCTGTACTTACCTGCCTGTTGGTGACTCCTCCCTTCCTCTTTTGGTGATTCAGTGTTTGTTTCCCAGCATGAACTCTGTTGTTGTTTCTTTTTTTTCTGAACTTAGGATTTCTCTGTCTGTTCATCCTTAAACAAGCATAGTTGATATAAATGTCAAAAGGAGGTGAGCGTAGGTGGCTCCAGATTGAGCTGAGCACCGTGGTAATCACCATTCTGTGAACACCAGCGGCTTGGAGCAATTGACCTCCATCATCACGATTTCAGAGTGCAGAAACACAGGGTTTCAGAGGCAAGGCAGAAGCACAAAACAAAATTCAGGGGATCTGAATTAATTGCCATTTTAAATGATACCTTTCCAAATTTTCTTTTGACTCTGGTCTTTGTTGAGCAGCTATCCAGCGCTCTCTGTCAGTGTGACTAATAATGCTGAATGTTATCGTTACCAGATCACATCATCCTGAACAGGTCACTCTTACTATGAGTGCAGTTACACTCCATTTTCAGTGGTCTATCAAGAGCATCTTCATTAAGAAACCATTTTATATCAAGGTTTTAATGTGTTTCTCTCTTTGCCTATTTACAATTGACACAACACCTCTGCTTTTCTCTTTGGACATATATGGAATATCATATAAGAAGTTATTCCTGAGGCTCAAGATGGAGTGGATTTTGCCACATCACAAGTATTTTGTGGTCCAAATTCATTTGTGTTGATCCATAGTGAGCTTGTGGATGTTCCCTGTGGATTCAGATTTGGAGGAAAAGGCAGGCTAGATGTGGCATCATGACCCCACACTCCTTCATTGCATAAGAGGGAAAACTAAGCATGTGTGCTCGGAGGGAACAGATGTGGCCAGTTAATTCTGTTGCCCTGACCAAGTGATTAAGGGAATTAAACCTGGCCCATTCCATTATGCTGAGTGTCCTTACACCCACTCCTGTTTAGAAGCGAAATGCTGCTTAAAGTGAAGAGTTATTGAAAAGCAGAGCACAAAACAAACATTATCAATCACACAAGTGACATCTAACCTCTGTGCCTAAACACATGCCTTGATGAATACGAGATTTCATTGCTGTGATCCATTGAATTAGACTATTCAAAAAAAGAATAGAGTGAGACACCCATTTGAGTTGTGCTTTGTGATTAGACTTCATGAAAATTGCACCTATTAAAAAGGAGTAGGGGATTAAATGCACACAAAAATTACAGTGTGTTTTCTTTATAGTGTTAGGATATATTTTGATACCGGTTTTAAAGAGTATTGCTCTACACTCTTCTATCAAGTTTTGCCCTAGGGTGATGGTTTAGAATTTTTAATTTAACTTTGTCTGTCAAGACAAATGTAGAGAACTAGACAGCTGGGAAACTGTAAAGTTGGTTTGGAAGGGAATTATGGAGTACCTCCACTCCAGTACATTTAGCAAACCAAATTTTACCACTCCACCATTGATTCTGCTTGCTGAAGTAAAAGCACTGTGTTATTTGTAAAATATTGCAATGCTAATAATTTGTAATTTTTTGTAATTAAAGCACCATAATGTTCCAGAACTGCTCACCTGTAATATTAATAGATGATTAAAGATGGACTACAACCTTGAACTTCAAGGTTTGGTTCCAATGTTTTGAACTTTGTATAATGTGGTAAATATAAAAGGAAGGGTTACCAGGAGCTTGACTGGCTTTTCAAGACCTGAAGTGTTTTTAGTTAAACCCCAAATTCTGGTCACCGTGTAACTCATGATACGTTCTTATTTATTAGGATAGAAAATTGACATGCTCAGCCAAAAATAGATGAAAGGCAGGAAAAGGGTGAAAGTGGATAGCAGGTAAGTTCAGCAGCAGTACTTTATAAAGACCTTTACCTTTTCCATCAGAAGAGAGAGTGCTGTGATGTTGCTGCCATACCACACCCTTGGACATGCCTTGTGCTGTGGAGCCACCCCAGGCAGGTGGCTGATTAAGAAATGTGATGGTTCAAGGAAAGCACAGTGGCCTTTCCTACTCCAACTCAAAATCTGTGAGGATGCAAAACCACTGTCGTGTCTTCACCCTCTCTTCAAAGCCTCCTGCCTGTAGGTGAGGGCAGCAAAAGATAGATATCCTATTCTCTCTGTTCTTCACACTCGCTGCTTCTCTCAGGGAAATATTGGAGTTCAGCCCTGTGACTTTCTGAAGCCGTAGCTGCAGCATAAAAAATAAATTGCAAAACCTCCCACATGTTTCTGAACAAGAGCTGTGAAACTTGTCTTTGGCAGTTGTTTCATTCTAATACTCATCAATATCCTGAGCTAAAGGAGATATGCTGGAACTGCCCATACGTTGAGGAAAGGGATGCTGTAGCTGTTAACTCCCTGAACTATTAAATAAGCGGTGTCATTGAAGCTCTGTGGATGGAAATGTTGGTGTTGGAATTTTACAGAAGCTGATAGCTTAAACCACTGCTCACTAGGGAAGTGTGTTCAAGTGTATTTTTCAAGTGTTGATACATTAGACTGCTTAATTTTATGGTCCTGTGACTGAATGTAATTAATATTTTTAGATTAATTTAAGGCAACCTACTTAGCATTCTGTATTAGTAGGAATTAATGCTAGTACCTTTTTTGTTTTTCTGTGCAGAGTTACTTTGCAAATATTTGTTGCTGCTATTTCTAAATGAAAGCCTTTTATTTAAAATGGAAAAAAAAGTTTCTATTTTTCAAAACTCGAGTAAGTCTAATGAGAATATTTGAACAGGAACTATATTTCAGCATTAAGGAACTAAAACTAATTTTTATTTTCCCTGCTTATAATATGCTGCAGAGTAGCTAATATCAGACAGATTTTTTTCAAGACATTGAATCTTGTTCATTCTCTTTTACTAAGGTGGTACCTACAGCCTCAGTTTTTGGGCATATCTTAGACCAGTTGTTCTCGTCCTACCTTTTGAGCTCTTCAAGGTGCAATGGTATTCGTCAATCTTTGAATCAAAGGTGTTTCTAAACAAATTTTAACTTTACAGATCAGGTGCAATTGTATGCTGACATAGTTGGGTTCTTACTGATTTTGGGGCTCATCTATTTTGATTCTGGCTTTTATTTCTGCAAGCTTTGCAGCACCACATATATTATGACATGATCTTCTAGCCTGCTGCTTGCAGAAAAACTGGTAGAGAGAAGACTGAATTTAATAATGATGAATGGAAATGCAACGGGCTCTTCCTCTCTATTCTTGGTTGGAGGATTTGTGAATCTGAATCAGCTCTTTTCTACTCCTCCTTCTTCCCAGTGCTGTATCAATGGCTGGATCAAACTAGAAAACCCCTAGTTCCTGGAATTTCCTCCCCTGGGCCACAGGGGGATGGCCCCAGAGTGATGAGAGGCCGGGGTCTGTTCACACCCTCTGTCTGCTCTGCCGTTTGTCTGAGACTCCCAGGCAGGCACAAGAGTTGTACAGGGAGTTATTGATTAGAATAGAAGACATTTAGTGTTATTCAAAAGTATGACTTTAGTTTTTCTAATCTGAAAAGCAGTATGGACTTATTTTCCTTTCTCCTTGTTCAGATTTGTAGATAATATTCTTGGTTTTTAACAGAGCGGAATGACGCAGTAAGCCTGACAGTGGCCAACGTGCCTTCCAGTGTCACCTTCTGTGGGAAGGTGGAGTGTTGATGAAGCTGTGTGTAGGGATTAGTATAGAAAGAAAGGTTAGGAGGGTGCATTTATGTGTGTCTGAATGTATTTATTTCTGATAACATGAGTTGTCATGGAAAAGGATGCAATTCTCTGCTATAAATTCTAGGGGGTTTTGGTTTAATTACCAGGTTTTCCTGGTTTCTGCACCATTTGGCTTTGAAGTGTCCAGCTGATGTTACACACAGGTGGTTTCTCCCAACTTCTAGTTTCTGTCTTTTGCCACACGACTGTGGGTGTGTTCTATTAATCTTGCAGTCGTTGCCCTTCTGGTGGAATGCTGTTTGATTTGTATCCTGCAGGATGTTGGAAAGAACGGCAGAAGGAAAGACAAAATGCAAAGTTAGAAGAACGAGATGAAAGAAGAATCTTGGATCAAATGCTGCAATAGCAAGCAGCATTTTCTTTTTATGTCATCCTAAGTCAAACACAAGGTAGAAATACCTGGGATACATCTTGTCTAATAAACTAAACCGTGAAACCACTGTGGATCTATTCATCTGCTGCAAAGAATCCTCTCTGCTGGTTATTGTTACTATACTGGGGAAGGGAAGGAAAAAGAAAGAGAAAATGCTTCATTTTTTTTCACTGCTGTCATCACTCATCCTAATGAGGACAAAAAAGGTTACCTCTACTAGGAGCATGATGCTTTCATGTACTCTGAAACCCACCTGCTCACTTCTTAATGAGAATGTGAGGTTTGGAGATACTGTGATCGTGTTAGGTTATTTCTGAAATACATTACACAAGAAATAACTGTCAGGTGCCTATTTGGTAACCAAGAGTTTTGAAATTCAGACATCTTGTGAAATGCTCTTGAAATAAATTTTGAAATCCTTTATTCTTACTGGTTTAAACCTTGTCAAGTGTCAGGCATCAGCAGCATTTGAGTCTTGGGGGTTTACAAGTTTCATTTTATACAAACATTTTTCAGCATCTGCGCATATAATATGCAGTATATATGTATGTATATGTAAATAAATATTCAGATTAGCATCGTGGTTTGAATTTAGAGAAGATGTGACAACATCTATGAGCTTTCAGAGATTATTAGTAAGATGAAACAAATTTTCATAAGGTATTTTGACATATCTGACCCATAAATTTCACCTGGTGTTCTGCTTCTGAGTTGAAGCGTCATCACCATCCTGTGCTTTACAGCTGGGGTGTAAAGGGGAGTCTAAAATTATTAAGATGAGCAGGATATAGTTTTATTTTGAGACCAAAAGCTGTGTGTGAATTTAGAGAGGCTTTTTTAAATTTTTCTCCTTGGAAGTTGGGCATACTGCACACCATATTTAATACAAAACAAGACATACAGCTTGTTTTTCCCTTGTGCCTTTGTGTTGCTCCACTTGCTGCTAGGTGTATAAAACATAAGAAGTCTATCTGTAAACTTCAGTGGTTAAAACTGCCTTGAATCTGATGGAAACAATGTGTTCCAACCTCATTTGTGGTCACTTGAACCAAACCAACTGTGAGAAAACGTTAGCTGTGGAGCTTTGTCAGCGATCATAAAGGTATCCAGCTTTCTCAAGTCCTGACTGAACATATTTAAGCCCAGGATGTTTTACTCCACTCTCTCTTTTGTTCATTTCTCCTGTTAAAAGCTGCACACAGAGGAAACAGATCCTCTACAGGCAGCTGCCAGATCATTTCAGCACTTGAGGGGGAAAACCAACACTTGGACTTCCTCAAGCACTTCTACATAGAGTAAATTTGAGTTGGGACCAATCTGTATCTTTACGTCTGTAGGTCATTAGGATTAGGCAGTTCACAGTTGCTTCTTGTGTTTATAGTTTTGTTTCATTTAATTAATCTGCTTTTATAACCTGACCCTGTGACTTCCAGTGAAACACAAGGGGTTTTTCAGCTTACTTGATAACAGATAGATCTGGCTATTCACCGTCAGCTCATGGGGGTTTTGTTTGTTTGCTTTTTTGGTTTCTAACATGGTGTGTGATAAGAAATCAGCTTGCCTGGGAGGCGCAGGTTTACAGTAACAATCAATTGCTTCCTCTAACACAACACAGTTAAACTTGATGGAAGAATTGCTTAAGTTGATTTGTGCTGAATAGCTGTCCCTTGTCAAAAATTCATTATGGTCATTGGCCTGCTAATAAAAGTAGCTCATAGAGCAAAGTAATTTTGAGTTAGAGGAACAGATGTAGGCTCATTAGTGTCAAGGAGTTCACCATCAGGAGTTCAAGCTGAGTAATGATTAGCCAATGGAAAGTGTGACTTAAAATCTTAACATTCTTTTAACCCTTGCACATACACATCTTTTGAGGGCCAAATTGACTTGCTAATTTACAAGGCAGTCAGTGTGTATCAGACTGCTCAAAAAAACTGCACAAGAGGTGGCGGGTGGGGTTAGTGGAAAGTCAGAGACCAAGTTAATGCTCGGTGAGGATGGGGAAAGTGGGGGCACATCATCTTGCCCCATTTGTCAAGAATTGGGAGGGGGATTCATGCTCTTTGTCCCTTGAATTGTTCAAAGGTCCTTAAGCAGCACCCATGGCTTCACCCTAACTCTGAAAGAGATTTGTCCCTGTGCTTTTAGATTGGTTTATGTTTCATTTGAAGGGGTAGAAGGAAGAGTGCCGACATGGCAAGATTTGGCTGTTACAGAGTTGAAAATCTGCCCTTGCTATGGCTGCTGATATTTAACAGATTTTTAGGCTGATTCTAGATTCTTCACCTAATGTTTCTGGTACAGGGGTTCTTCTGTTGCCTCGAGTCTTTTACAGCTGTCCAGCGTTTAGACAGACACACACCCTCGAGTGCTGGGGCTCCCAACCTCTTCCTGTTCTGTGATGCAACACCTTTGCTGGGACCTTAGAATAACAGGGAAATGATTACAATGCTGCCATAGTTTGTTCCAGAGGGTGCTCGCATCCTCCAGTGAGGGAGTTGTGCTGTTGGCCTATGTAGGGGAAGCTAAAAGGCCATGGCATAATGCTCATCATTTTTTCAGTCATTTAATTGTGTTTAAACCCAGACATCAACTTGGAATCACTGAATGAAGAAACAAATGAAGATTTCTAATATTATTACATTATAATCACTCAGGTTATAATAGAAAGATTAGTGTTACATATAGACTTCCATAATAAAAATTCATATTCTGATGAAAAAGAGATTGTGTTAATGACGTGAAACTACTGGAAGAGAGTCCTACACAGTCTTATGTTACAGAAGTGTAGAATTTTATCCTTCAACTTATTTTCCTTCCTACTTCTATTTTTTGTTCACTTTCACATAAGTATTTCCTGTATCTGGTAGATAAACTCAAATAAGATGTGTGATAGGTATTCATTGGACAGAAATGCTTCTATATCTGAAACATCAGCCGAGTTGTATCTTCTCATCTGCCTTTTGACTGTGATTTAGCTAAGAGTTGAAGCACAGTTGTTTCCATTAATCAGCACTGAATCACGTCTGCAAGCTTTGTACTAAGATTTAAGTGTAGAAACCTTTATTTTGAAGCTTGCCAAACTCCACCCCTGAATTTTCTTTTGTAGGAGCTGATAACATCAGTAACACCTCGGTAGAACTGGAACAGTATTTCTTGTGGTGATTTAAGTGATAGTGATAAGCTCTCTTCCTGCTAGACAGACAGAATGCTCTGAGCTTAGGTCTGCACACAGAAGTAAAAAGAATATTCCAAATGTATTGTTTGGAAATATGTGGCTTTTGTTTAAAATTTTTCTTTTATAAGGATTTAATACAGCTTTTCTATGAATAGAAAGCTGTTTTGGGTTATCCAGGCTATAAAGACAAAGAGGGACATAGCAATGGGAGGTTTGTTTGGTGCTGGTTGAAATGGAAATTATTGCAATTCCCATTATTAGAAAACTGCAAAATGAAACTTTTAATATATAGCAAAATACATTTGCTAAAAAACAAACAAACAAAAGCTCTGGACTGAAAAATAGATAAATATTCAGGATAGTTGCAGGTGGAGTTTAAGTTCACATTTTTGAGAAATTATCTTTTGATATATATAACATTTTGATTTCCTCTTCTCCACTTAACTGTATGTCTGTATTTATCAATGTAAGTGCAAATATCTTATTTTTTAACTTCCTTGCAGAAAATATTCTTTAGCCACACTTGTGTCCCAGTGTGTTCACCTGTATGTCCTTTTGTGCTTGTTATGGCACTTCTGTGAGAGCCACCTATACTGATTTATGATAAAAAGAATACTTACTATTAGATGATGATCTTGTAAGAAGCATCTTTCCTTCAAGTCTACTTTATCACCACGCTGCAACTTAATTTTGCATTTCAAAAAACCTATTTGTTAGCCCAGACTAAAACTGTCATGAGCACAGATGGTGAAAAGGCTTTTTGAAAAAATAAGGCAGATCTCAATCCCTTCCACCTGGCATCACTCCATCCCATTCCACTGGTGTCCGGCTCTTCCTCTCTGGTCTCTGCTCTAAAGGTGTAACAGGATGGAAGTTCTATACGACAAGGAGACCACAATTTTTATTTTCTCCTGTTCTGACTTTTAGGTAGGCAATGCGGGAAGTGTTAAGGAAGAGAGATTATGGGTCACTGGAGAAATTCCTGTAATAGGATTTTGTGATGTGAGGAAGTATAAACCCATCATCTGCCAGCCATAACAAAAATGGGAAGATAAAATTAACTAGTAAGACATTGCTTTATTGTCTCCTCTATTTTTAATAATTTTTCAATTGTTATCCCAGGCTCTTCTGGCTTACACATCATAAACTGTTAAATAAAATGAATTATTATAATTCGCTATTATTATAATGTGCAGTAATATTTGGCTCAGTAAATGAACTATTATCTGTTACAGTATCTGTCAAAGATAGGGACAAATGTGTTTTTCCGATTAGTCTGTGATGGTGCTCCACAGAGAATTTCAAATATGCATTTTCACATATTTTTAATTCTCTATCTACATGCCTGAATTAGTAAAAAAACTAAAAAAAGAAAAAAACAAAGAAACAATAAAAAACCCACCAAAAAGAAAAAAAAACCAGGGTGTGACTAGTGACTACATTAGTATTTTAAATATATTTTTATAAAATAAGCTTTCAGCATTCAATCAGGCTAGAATTCTATATTCAATTTCCCAGTTTTATTAAAGCAGGGAGACCTGTATAAATCCCAGCTAGATGCCCCATTAGCCCTGAAACCCGGACACTCTGTGCTTACTTGCTGGAGCTGCAGCGCTG
Source organism: Pardalotus punctatus (assembly GCA_013400915.1). NCBI lineage: Eukaryota > Metazoa > Chordata > Aves > Passeriformes > Pardalotidae > Pardalotus > Pardalotus punctatus. Next base: position 75,385 of record VZTX01005540.1, read on the forward strand.
TTTGGGGTGTGTGCCTTGCCTGAGCCATTTCCTGTAGCCCTTACCCTGTCGGCTCTGCCTGGGGCTGCTGGGCAGAGGGGAGCACGAGCCATTGGCGAGGGCACACGGACACCTCAGAACCTGCACACAGCTCTGGGTTTTGGGGGACACTCATCTGTAAGGAGCTGCACTCTGAAAAACAACCAGTGCTCAGTGGCTAAAACGGCTGCAGGGTGGGCTTGCTTTGGGAAGTTGGAGGGTTTCCTGTGAAAAAGACTTTTTATTTAGTGCCTGACTGGCAGAGTTGGTGAATAAGCTGGTGTTGGGAATGTGCTTCTGGTCATCCAAAATCCGGCCCTCTTTAGTGGAGTGTTAATCAGCTTTCTGAAAAACTGCTGTGGAAGTGCAAGCTGAGATGTAACAGTGTCACAGACTGACAGTCAGTGCCCCCTGACTTTCTTAGGCCTGACAGGGAAGTTTCTGTGCCACCTTCCTTGGGCTCGGGGCTGTGGCTGCTTCCAGCTGCTCAGGGCTGGTACTGGCACAGCTGGAATCGCCTGGCCTGGGCGGCTGTAGCAGGAGTTCTGTGACTGTGGCTGGGGAAGCAGTGCTCTGGCACTGTGGAGCTCGGTTAAGATTCGTTTCTGTTATTTCTTTGAGGAGGAAGCTGTGGTGTTGTCTCCAAAGCAAATAATACTGGATTTGAATAATTTAACATGGGTACCAGCAAGCTGGAGGCAGACACTGATGAAATTATTTCCTGCACTCCTGGTCCCAGACAAATGTCCATTATAAACATCTGGCTGTCCACCCTGAAGAAAGGACAGAATCTGTGAGAAGCTGGGACTGGAAGTCATTTACTGGCTGTATTATACTACAATAGTGGACTTGTTTAGAATCATACAAAAAGCTTTATTTTTCTCAGTTTCTTCCTTCTTTTAGCAGTCTCGGTAATACTTTTCTGAATAATTTTATGCTTGTCAATTGTACTGTGCTGCTCTTTCATTAACAGAGAAATGAATATTATTCTTGTTACAAAGAGAGCTGAAGTCTTATATGGGTCACAAATCCTGTTGCAGTTTCTGGAATTCAGACCTAGTTGTCAGATCAAAGCATTTAAATTCCACCCAGGTGCTCCTCCTTAACTCTGACTTCGTTTTTGCCACGGCTGCACATATAGTATAGTATCATACTAGACTATTTGGCTATTCTCTCACTAAATATTGGCAGTGATCCATGTTAGCTGATATTTACATATTTGTATTTAAATTTCGGTGATAATATGTCTTGTTCTGTTAACCCTTGTACTAACTAAAGTGATAGGTTTGTATTTTAACGTTGCTTTTACTTTACATCTTTTTTAGCTTCTGGTGTTCATTTTAAACAAATCCTCTCTTTGCTCCAGCAGCACTGCAACAGCATATATGAAGTTATATAAATAAATATCTGTATAAATAAAAAACTAGTTAGGTTAGCCCAGTGCAGTAAGACCCATGGAACTTAATTCTCACCTCTAAAACAGAAGGTGCCTCTAGAGCCATTTTAAAGACACAAGTTTATTTGCACTCTCCTTTCCTCTGCTCAGAGGTCTTTCTGAATTAGTTTGGATAGTGCTTTCTGAGGAAAGAATGGGATTTTTAATACTATTTCTGTGGACAATATTTTTTCCATAATTAAAATATTCTTGATTTCAAATGCAGTTTTCCTCTTAACATTAAAAGGGATGAGGTGATCTCCAAATGAAGCAAAAAACTGTAATTTGGTGGTAATAATCAATTCACTTCACACTCTTATGAATTTTTACTTTTTTCTTTTGTGCAGAAAAATTTAAAATACTTAATTACATTAAAGTCAAGATTAACCTCTCCCCACATAAATCAGACACTGGCCCCACCATGGTGACCCATCATTAAAGTGTTTTCCATAGACCTACTCACAAGACAGATCAGTGGTATCAGTTCATGAGCTCTTGCTGGATGATTAGGTAGCTGTGATTGCCAAGAAAGTGTGATTTTTAATTTATTCTAAAAAAAGAAATTTCTTTCTTGGTCGGTCATTTTTCCATTACTGGCAGCAACTACTGGATGGTGTTTTTCCAAGGCATGCATTTGAGATTATCTGGAAGAATAAGATGTTGGAGTAGCTCTAGTTACCATGTGGGATCATGCCTACCTCATTGCTTCATCTTTCTTTGTTTCTCCAGCCATGGAGTTTTATTCTTTACCAAACTTCCAGCTGGTGGCAGCTGAATGCCTTCATCTCTCCTACTTTTCCCATGTTTTACTTCTTTCAAAGTCCTTGGGTCAAGAGAGCATCAAGTTCAGAGTGTGCTGCAAGCTCTTTCTTGCTCCTTATGGAGGGAGCTGTGTGTCCCTTGGGGAGGAAGGTGCAACTCAGTCAAATTTTGGAGACCTGGTGTAAAATGGTTTCTGGCTCTTAGGTGACTCTGATCTATTGTCTTTGATGCTTAATATAATACTCTATTTACACAAATATTTTGAAGTTAGCACCAAAGAAAAAAAAAAGGTTAAAAAGTAAATAGATTATTTATGGTTAATAATTCTGCCATGTATGTAAATAGTAGAAGAATATTGGCATTTATTAGTGGGGTAGCAAAGAAGCAAATCATACAAATAAGCATAACAGGATTAATAGTGATGCTTATCTGGAAGTTGTGGTAATTTGAGCAGACTTTTTTACGAATGAAGCTTTTTTTCCTGAGAAGCTGAAATAGACAACCAGATTTCTTTGGGATTTCAATTAAATATCTCACTATTTCTGTTAACACAGTGTGCCCCATTCTGAGAGTTTATTGTGCACTTGTGTGGTGCTGAATATTTTTCTCCAGCGTCAATCTTGTAACATGGGTTAAGCCGTTATAATTTTAATTATAAATTATTGTGCAGACTTGTTGATAGTCACTAATGGAAAATCAAGTTCTTGAATATCCACAAAACTAGGTTTAATTTACACATCTTTTATATATTCCTGCCAAATTAATACCTATACATTAATTCGCTCATTAATGACATCAAAAAGAAATTTTGTATTGGGATATTTTACAATCCTAGAGTTTTACTTTGTATTGTTCTCTACATTAACCTTGTTAAAAGCAGTGAAGTTGTACGTAGCAGTTCTATTATTGCACTGAAATTCTGTTATTATGTATTACATATCTGTTTGTTTTAGAGAAGTAGAACTACTACCTGTAGGTAGCTTTTGAGGCTGAAGTTGCTTGAGTACCTATGTCTGTGGCAGTGAAGCAATGCACAGCCCTCAGCCGTGTAATTTTAGAATTTGGTGTCTTATTAAGATCAAATGAGTAATTACACACAGCTCAGTCTGCTGCCTTCACTCACGTTGAGTTGCAGTCTACACTAGGATTGATTATAGGGGAGGAAAGTGCAACGCAGCATTAAGAGAGTTGGCATGTTTTGGGGTCTTTGTTTCAAAAATCAGCAGCACTGGGTAGTCAAAACTTGTGTGTAACTATTAGAATCAATCCAATTAATCCAATATGGATAGCTCCGTGGTATTTTTTCTTTTCATATGTAGTAATGTTTTCACATAAAACTCTTTGTGCTGTTCTTTTGCTGAGCTGGGGGTATGTTATAGTTCTCTGGAGAGGTGGAAAGACAGCCTTGGCTCTGTCCCAGCAGTTGGATTTGTAGACTGCAGGTGTCAAAACCAAGCACTGTCCTCTGGGTCATGGCCACTGCCCTGGGCTACTGGCCATGTTGGAGATACAGAGCGGGGCTAAACGGGCTGGCATGGCTGGGTGTGTTTCTTTTGGTTTTCCAAGATGGAATGTTACTTAGCCGTGTTGCTGGAGTTTTGGCACATGCACAGCCCTTTGGCCAGTCAGTACCCACAGCCAAGGGCTTTGATTCGTGGCAGTTCTCAGAACATCTTCCTGCTTTCCATCAAGTCCTGGACTTCAGCAGAGGTTCAGGTGTTCACTTTGCTGATTCTCTTCACCGGGATTGTCACAGCAGTGGAGAATTAAATACAGTGGCAAGAAATGTGTGAATGGCACTGAAGAGCAGTATTTGAATGCTGTTCAGCATCCAAAATTCAGAAACGAGAGGAACGTTCAGACTCTTACAGAAATTGTTGCTGAGTTACCATAGTCTCCTCTCTAAAGGTAACTAAGGATGTTAAAATCCTATAGTTGCCTCTGTATAGGCAGAATCCAAAAAGTTTGGTCACAAGCAGAAGAGACCCTCTTTTGTCTATAGTGGATTTAAATTTGAAAGGTATTTTTCTGTATCTTGATAATATCCTAAGACTTAAAAAGTCATTAACCGTGTTAATGCATCAGCGCTTGCACCATGAACTCGTTTTACTGTGTCTGTTTCAATTCTGGAGAGGACATGGTGTGTTCACAGTAAGGACATGGTTAATGGCAAGGACTTGGTAAGATGAGATATTCAATCCATAATTAATTCTAAGTCTCTCCATGTCTGTTTCTGTTCAGAAATCTTCTGTTCCGGAGACAGACATGGAGAGACTTGGAATAACTGCAGGTTGAACATTCAGACATTAGTGCTGGGAAGGATACTGTGAATCTTTCAAAAGATTCATTTACAAAGAAATAAGCAATAGGGATGTAATTCTCAGTATGTGCAGCTTTACAGGAAATGAATCATGAGCAAGCTTAATTTCAGTATTTAAAGAAGTTCAAAGGTTTGGCTGACAAAGGTGAAGGTGTAGCTGTAACAGCCCTTTCAGAAAGACAGTTCTTTGCATTGCATGACATTCCAGTTTGAAAGATAGCACTGCCCTGTATCAGTGAAGCACAAGTTAAAAGGATTAAGAACTGGCCAACTGACAAACCTAAAAAATTAGTCATAATAATAGAGTGCAGCTCCATAGGGATCAGCACTGTGCCTGACACCATTTAACAATTTCAGCATTGATCTGGAGTACATGGAACTGTGGTAAAATTTGCAAATGACTCAAAGATTACCAAAGCAGTAAATAATGAGGGCAGGGAGTAATGCAGAATTTTCTATACTTATCCTGCCTGTATTCAGACATAATTCTGATTCAGTCAGATGCCAAGCTGTACAGCTAAGAAGAAAAGGCTGTAATAAATTAAATAAAGAGAAATTTCAGGACTCAGGAGTGACAAATCAGCACAAGTTTTATGCAACTACAAGAAAGGGTCCAAACCATCCTTACCTGGGTAGACAGAGAAATGGGGAGCAATGGACTGACCTGTAAGCATTAGGATCAAGTACCAAAGGAAATGGTGTCATCCGTCTCTCTGAAACTTTATATCAGGAGTAACAGTTTTGCCATTGCTTAACATGGATTCTTGGCCTCAAACCAGGAGTTGTCAAATGCAATGCCATAGCATGCTGATGTGCAGGAGGTCAGGCTACAGGAACTAGAATTGCCCCTTCACCTTCACCTGTAACTATAAAAAGTGCTAAGTTGACTCACAAAATTGTTTGACAGACTTCTCTTGAGAAGCTGTTGTATCTAATGGGAAATTACTTGTCCCTTTAATTTAAGGTTGAAGCTTTATTTTTGGGCTCCACTAAAATGTGCCTCTTCTCACATTCTAAATTTAGACAAATTAAATTGTCATTTTTTTCTGGCACAATAATATGCTAGTCTAGAATGCTGGCCATTTTTTGTTGTTGTTTGTTTTTTCTTTTAAGTTTGAGGCAAAATGTGTGTACAAATGAAAGGCTTCCCAGAATGAGATATATTTTCCATACTACTTTTGTAACTTGTGATAAGAAGACATTTTGGCCTAAGAATGAAGCTTTTTTTGGCATTGCGAGTGAACTTCTTTCAAGACATGGAAAGTAGGAATATTTATTTCAAAATGTTTTAAGAGCAGATTTAGAGTTGAAACCTGAACACCTGTTGTCAGGCTTATACTAATCACCTGTGAACTTTTAAGCAGGGTGACTGAGCACTGTGTTGTGGTGCTCAGGTTCTTAAGGATGTGGTTAACGTTCTTCACGGGGACTGGAATTCTGTGTGGCACTACTGGAAATGTGAAGGCTCTTGCCACTCTTTTCCAGCACGTTCTGTGGTGGCAGATGCGCTGCACAGTCCCTGCTGCCTCAGCATCTCATCTTTGCCCTGCACGTTCTGTGCATCAGCCCCTACACGGAGCCTTCCAGCAGTGGGGACGGAGCAGCAGCACAGACTGACAGATCGCACACAGGGGAGGCTCAGCCCCGGCCGAACTCACCGGCTGTGCCAATGCAGGGCTGCAGGTGAGGAGGGCACACACAGGGTCTGTGCTTCCCCCTGTGCCAATGCAGGGCTGCAGGTGAGAAGGGCACACACAGGGTCTGTGTGCTTCCTCCTGTGCAGGGCTGCAGGTGAGGAGGGCACACACAGGGTCTGTGCTTCCCCCTGTGCCAATGCAGGGCTTCCTGCTGAGGAGGGCACACACAGGGGCTGTGCTTCCCCCTGTGCCAATGCAGGGCTGCAGGTGAGAAGGGCACACACAGGGTCTGTGTGCTTCCTCCTGTGCAGGGCTGCAGGTGAGAAGGGCACACACAGGGTCTGTGCTTCCCCTGTGCCAATGCAGGGCTGCCTGCTGAGGAGGGTACACAGGGTCTGCGTGCTTCCCCCACTTACTTTTCTCAGTGTCCTTCAGGCTGATGATCCCTCGTGTTGCTCAGTACTGGGGGCATTCATGTCCCATAATAAGAAGCTGCCAACTTAACTTGTTAAGCGGTTACATTTTCTCCTATAGGCGGTGAAATATTTTAAGAATGATTCTGACTTGGATGTAGGTTAAGGAAATACTTTTTAGAATTTTTACAGGGAGAGTGCCTATGGCTTGTCTGCCTTTAAACTCCTAACACCTGTGTTACCATTCCATCCAGTATAAAAAGTTTTCTATAAAGTAGGAGTTGTATTTTTAGATACAAAGATGAACTGATCTCATCTCAGACTTGAAATTTTTTTGTAGTCATTGAATAAAGCAAAAATCAAGGCTGTTTTATTCACCTTTCTGCATGTTTTGTTTTGTTGTGAGCTTTTTTGAAGTGTGGCCTGGATTTTTTGTTTCCCAGTCCTGACAAAATTTTAATTTGCTTTTTAAGTTTAATTGCAGTGTTCTTTCAAATCACCTTCCAAAAGAAGGTTTAGTTAGAAACCAACTCTACAGAGAGCACCTGTGTGTGGCAGTGGTGTTTGTGGAAGGAGGGAGTGGCACGGTGGGAGAGATGCTTTCTGTTTTTCTTGGGAGTTAATTTTAATCTTGGTATATTTCCATGAAACATGATGATTTGAGCAAGACAGCAGTGAGGGTGTCCTGCTGCTGAAAAGTACAGGTGGAATATTGCAAGGTCATTACCTTTGTAGCCTTTAAATGAAGTGCACAGCAATAAGATGTGCTTTGTTTTCTATAGACTGCACAAAAAACTATTGGAAGCCATAGGAGTGACAGGGCAAACACATGATGGGATTAGTATTATGTTCAGAAGAACAGTAAAAAAAAATACATTCCCTCAGGAAAATTGGAGTTGCATAGTGTGAGATTGTAATACAGCCATGAAAGAGCAGAGCCAAGTAGGAATTTTCTGCTCTCATTGAATAAGGCTCTACAGATCTTTTATCTTGATTCAGGCTCAGACATATGGTTATTATGCTGACTCACTTGGTAGTCGTATGATGTGAGGCCTGTTAACATGAACCCAGACTTGTAAAAACACTTGAGTTTTTCTTTAAGGTAAGGGGGAACTTGGGACAAAGAATTTTTTAACAACAAAGCACCAATTGTAGAATGAAGGTGTAGAACTGGGTGGCAAAGGTCAGAAGAATATTCTTGGTTCTCTTGTATGAATTAGGGCAAAAAGAAAAATCTTGGAAATAGGGCACTGGGAATTATGTATTTGAGAAGAGGCTTTTTATGGTATTACAGTAAAGAGCATAAAGTAAATCTTGCTTGGAGTGCTTGTGTCACCCATAGCTTGGAGTGTAGTCTCAGAAATTTGTGAAATTCACACCCAAAGTAGAGGTTTGGAGGCCAAGTACACCTGAACAGCTGAAAATAAAGCACACAGCATGAGTGTGAGGAAAGAGGAAGTTCTTGATTTCACATGCAGTGACCCCAGATGAAGAAGGCAAAGGAGCTTGCACAGAAGAGCTGTGCTGCTGCAGCGTGTGTTCAGGTTGCAGTTCTGACTAGTGATTCTGTCCAAACCCAAAACCTCATCATTTTAATGCAAGTCAGCGCTAGAATCAAGGGGAAAAGGAGACTATTCAGATTTTTGGAACATTTTTTTAAGACTAAGAAAGATTCAGTCTCTGTGTGATTCCCTTCGTAACTGAGAGATGTGTGATGAACCTTCCAAGCCCCGCCACGCCCACACCCATGCAACACTCTGAGATCGTATAAAATCCTCACGCTGAACATGAGCATTTCACTATTCCACCAAATCAGGGCTGATCCAAAAATACACAATAGTGCATTTTACCAGCCAGCACCATGCTCTGAATTTTAGGATGTGACACCAGTGGGTTTCACACTGGACTTTACCCATTAACCTCTCTCTGTGAGGACTGCCACAGGGTTATTGGGATTCAGGGCATGCTTGAATGACATCGAAGGCAGCAGACTCACTGTTGGAGCTGAGGATTTTAAGGGCAGGGAACAGCAAGCAAAATCAAGTAATAGTTGCAGTTATAACAGTCATACACTGTTAGATAACATGGCCCACTCCAGCCAAGCAGAAATGATAGGATCATACAAAAATAGGACTGGAGATGACTCTGAGAGGGACTCTGGTTCGTTTCTTGCCTGAGGACAAGATGCAATCTCCTTAATGGCATTGGCATCAGGTATTTGGCTAAGCCATGTTTAAAGGTCTCAGATGATGGTCAATCTGTGAAACCTCTGCCCCACCTATCCAAGTCATTCTCTATCATTAAAAAGTGTTTCATAACCTCAACCTTTACTTTGCTTTATGCAATTTGCATGCTGTTGCTGACTTCATGAATATGAATAAACCTCTTCCTTTTCTTTTTACTTTGGCATTATCTGCCGTTGAAAGCATTTTATCTTATCCTATCCCCTTCTTCTACCACATCAACTCCTCTTTAGACTAAACAATGGAGATTTTTTCAGTCTGGTTTTATGTAGGTCATGTTTTCTCTGATTATCTTTGTGGCGTTCTCCTGGACCTTGTCTGGTTTTCCTCATTCTTGAAGTGCAAAGCTGCAAACTGTGCAGAGCTGTGACAGAGCAGAGTTGGAAGGATTTTTTCAGTCTGTTTTCTTGTTTATAGAGCCCTGTATAAATATAAACATAGTATATATTTAGAGAGTGAGGAACAGCATGATATTGTTGATTCATGTGCAGCTTGTGATCTGCTACAGCCAACAGCTTTTTTTTTTACTGCAGAATTACTTGTTTCTCATCTGTTTGTGCGCAGTTGAGTATTTTTGCATAAAGGAAAAATCTTGTACATTTTCTCACTGTCATTGGTTCTTTTTTTCAGAAACATTTTGACCATATGTCAAGCTGAATTTTAATTTGAAACCTGTCCGGTAGTGCACCACTTCCTCATCTTTATGTTGTTTCTGGGTTTAAATACTCCACATTTCATTCTGTATAATTCCACAATAGTTTAGTTTGGGAGGTTGTTTGTGGAAGCTCTTGCTGCAGCTGCTCAGTGAAGGTGTTTGTTGCACTAGATGCAGCACACATCCCTACAGATCTCGACACAATGTGTTGTATTTGGACTGTGATCCCTTGGAGTATTCTGGAAATAGCTTTCTCCCTTTTCCATGGACTTGTCTAACTTGGCTGCTTCACTGGCTTGGTCAGCTTGTCCCTCCTGTTGTCATTTAGGAGGTCAAACTTCGAGATTTTCAGAAGAAAAAAACATGTTAGTTTCTCAGTACGACTTTACTTCAGGGTTAGACAAAAGCTTTAGGTGGTCCATGTAAGCATTAACTGGCTCCTGCCTGGGGGGTTTTATTTGGCTTTTCCTTGAAGTGGTACCTGGTTGTTAGTTGCATATTGTCAGGGCGTGGCTTTACTATTTAGGATATAAAGCAATTCCAGCTGCATCTGCCACTAAGTTGGGAGAAGTCAGCTCCCTTCAGACTGCCAGGCTCTGACATTATGGGCAGAAAGAGTGTTTGGAAAATAAGTAGTGTTGGTAATAGTTGTTGCTATAAATCCCTCGTTTTGATGAAATGCCCATCAGTTAGAGGTAAACCGAGCTGCTGGATGGGCAGCTGAGTTTGGGCTCAGAGGGGCTGGTGCCGAGTTCTGTAGGAGCTGTGCCAAAAGGGGGACAGGGAAGCAGGGCTGGGATGAGATGTGTTGGGCTAACCCAGCAAGAGAGGTTATGCAGCTTTTTCCTGCAGGAATAATGATCACATATGGTTAGTGGCTGCAGAAAAGCCTTGGCCACGTGTGCTGTGATGGGCTGGGTCAGGGCCTGGGTTAAGGTTTTGTGAGAGACTGTGGGACAGCTTCTGATGCTGACATTTGGCTGGATAAGCAAACTCATTTAAAATCAGAATTACAGATTTCTTTAACATAGACCTTGTTAGAGCTACTTAATGGATTAAACCAATGTCTACTACTGTACTTTTTTTTTGGTACAAAATGTTCTGTGTGCTAAGCATACAAAAAGAGCTTAATGGCAAGGTTTGATTTTTTAAAAAAAAATTAATAAGGTGTGATTCATCTTTTCTATTCTCTAGTCTAATTAAAGATTAAAAATCCACACAGAATACAAAATTGTAACATCAATCTACAGTTGCATAGTTTTGTAGCATTTGAAAAGCATAATTTCTAGTTCTTAGGCTACAGGTGAAGTATTTGGATGAGTATGAGTATCCTGAACTGCCCCATGGAATGGCCTGCAGTGCTCCTGCTTTGCTCAGGTCAAATTCCCTGCTGACTGCTGCCCCAGTCTTATGTAGAAGTCAAGGGGGCTCGATGAAAAAGGTTTTCAGTAACTTGGGAAGTTTGTGATCAGGTCTGAAAAGGACAGCCCTTTATCATGTATCTTACTGTGTGGTCAGAAAGAAAATGGATGTTTTGCTTCTCTGGAAACTTGGTACCTTCTTGCTGATGTGAGGTGATAAATGCTGCCCTGTTACCAGGTGATTTCACTGTGAAACAGAAGGCAGAAGTATCAAGACCTTTAACAGTAATATCTGCAGATTTAGCAAAGCTCACTATTGATGTGTTTTGGGGTGGGGAGAAATGCTGAGGAATGAAAAGCTAAAGTGTCCTGGGGAAATTATTAGTCTTTACACCCTGTAGCTTTCTCTGAAACACTGTTCTGACAAACTTAGCTATGTTCTGCATGTTGTGTTCTATTCTAGCATGGTCTTTTCAGAGACTCTTCCTAATATTAAAATAAAAAAATTGGCAGAGGAGGGCATCAGTCCTTATAGATGAAAAGATTTTTTTTAAAATGCCTGAGTGGGTAAAAAAGCTGGATTTTTTTTTAATCTGGTTACAGATAGCAGTGTTTATCATTCAGCCAACCACAGCGCCTTTCTACAGACATCCTAACAAAAAGCCCTAATAATATTTTTAAAGCAGATTAGAAATAATCTTCCTGCATGACCTTGCCTAGGTGACCTCCTGGTTTGTCGCTTTCTGGTTGGGCTGTGCATCATGGAAGCAGCGTTTTGCTGCTGAATAGGGAGCGTGGGAGGTGGCATCGTCCCTTTTTCTGTGATTCTCACCGGAGCAGGGCCCTGCACGGAGCCTGCCTGGTGTGACACACACTGGGACATCATGGCATGCTCAGTGACACTGCAGCAGATAGAGCAGAAGAGTTTAAGACAATACAGAGTGTCTTAAAAACTTCTTTTGGTTTCATTTAAGATGATCTCAATGTATAATTATTTAGTATGATTCCCTTGTTTACCAAGTAATTATGGCTTTAAAATCTGTTTGGGTTAGCATTTAGCTTCTCTCCATCCAAGGGGATCATAATATTGATGGAATATGTATTAGCCTGTTCTTGTGAGCAAAAGTAATTAAAAATATATCTTTATTATTCTCGGTATGATAGCAACCTATAATAAATTTTGAAATGAGCTGTTCAAACAAAATATCCAAGTAATGTGCTTCTCTTCCTTTGCATATAGAAAATGAAGTCAAACCTCCTTAGTTTTACAAGATTTTAATTAAATTAAGGACTTCTAAAATGACATAAATTACAGAAGTGACGCATGAGTGGTTTAGTACTGGGAAAAAATGTCTTGACACCAAAATTTAAACAGTGTAACACAAACATTAAAGTGGCCTTCAACAATGACTTGAGGATTAGAACTGTGGATATCAAGAATTAAAGGATTTTAAAGGAATAATATTTCTGTTTTGATTATTACAAGCTAGTACTGATATATTTGACCTAAAGGAAAAGCTTTTCCCCTTAGCTTTGTGCCATCTAATAGCTTTTATTGTTGTTCTCATTATAAAGAGAATATCTGTAAATGAGTGCTTGAATGTTTGCTGTTTTTCTCATTTGGCTGGGGTAACATTGGGAGATAAATACAGAATAGTAATTATTATTCCAACTTAATAATACAAGCTTGTTTTTAATGTACACACTTCCTAGATTGCAGTAGATGAAGATTTATATTCTAAAATGCTGATTGCTGTAAATCATCTTGTGAGGCTTCAGACATGATATATGATACACAGACAAACCAGAAGACACTTAATAGTGTTGTAACTTACACTGAAAGTAGCTGAAGTGATAAGGTAGATTCACAGATAATTCTTATCTTTCTATAATATATGGAACCCTGACATTCTTAAACTGACAGTTATTGTTTTACAATAACATTTATATTGGGCTTTCTGAAGGGAAGTATTTTACTACCCCATATCTGAATATTCGGACATACAGGCATGCTGTAGGAGAAAACTCTAAATGTAAATTCTAATGAGTTTTTTTAATAGCCTGGAAAATTCATGAGGTCAGTTTTGTGGACTTGAAAACTGAACCAGAATTTGAGACTTGAATTACAATTCTGAAGAGTCTGAGCAAAGAAAGTGCAATCTTCAAGAAATCATGATAAATTGCCAAATATTTTTACTTCTCTGGTACTCCTAGTTTTTTTTCTTGTTTGTTTCCCTTAAAAAAAAACCCCAAAACACTAATGTTGTTGCCACCTTTATGAAAATGTATTCTATAAAATACACATGGACACAGAAATATTTAAAAGGACAGTGCTTTTGTTGTATGAAGAACATACTGAATTATGTGTATTCCAGAGGTATTTTGTTGAATGTTTTGTCAAAACTGGAATATTGACAAATCATTTCAGTATCTTGTATTTCTGCAGATACAGTAATTGGTAAAATGCTTGACAGTGGAAAAAATGAAGAAGCGACCTTGCACACAGCTCTGTGTTTGTTTGTTTTTTTCTCCCAAGTCTATGCTTAAAATGTGATTGTTGATGCCGCCTTTCTGTATTTTGCCTTCCAAAAACCCCTGAAATTTAGTATCAGATATTTTCTGTATTTTGCCTATGTTATGAAAGGGTTTTGGAGTGTAATCTGAATAAGGCCAATTTCAGCATAAACTTGATCCAGTGTCATCTTTATTAATTTATTCAAAGTACAGATCAAGATAAAACCATCTTAATCTTAAGGTTGGTTTTGACTGACCATTGCCAAAAATGAATTGAAATTGTTTGGCCAATCACAGATAGTATGTTTTGAGTTTCCCGTAGCTTCACGTCGTACTCATGCAGTCACAGATACTCCAACAGATCTCCAGTGTGACCACAAGATGTTCAGCTCAGATCTCCAGTGTGACCACGAGATGTTCAGCTCAGATCTCCAGTGTGACCACGAGATGTTCAGCTCAGATCTCCAGTGTGACCACGAGATGTTCAGCTCAGATCTCCAGTGTGACCATGAGATGTTCAGCTCAGATCTCCAGTGTGACCAGGAGATGTTCAGCTCACATCTCCAGTGTGACCAGGAGATGTTCAGCTCACATCTCCAGTGTGACCAGGAGATGTTCAGGTCAGATCTCCAGTGTGACCACGAGATGTTCAGCTCAGATCTCCAGTGTGACCACGAGCTGTTCAGCTCAGCAAGTTGGCATCCCGTGTAGGACTTTGGACATCTTGGGGACGCAGCACGGGGCTCAGGGCAGGTGCAGAGCGGATTTGGGGGGCCCTCAGCCAGGGGCACGTGCTGGCCATGGTCACCCAGTGTTCCATCGGTCCCTGGGCCTGTCAGAGCTCTGCCCCAGGCTCTGCAGGCTGCAGAGATGAGGCTTTCTGAAGGTGCCTGGAACACATGAGCATCTTCACAGAGCCCCTGACGGTGCTCCGTGGGCATTGGACGGAGGAGAGGACAGGAACGGCTCCCTCGGCCCAGGGCAGCCAGGGCTGCTCTTCACTCTGGAGCAGCCGCTCCATGATCTTGCAAATAGTGACCAAGTGCAATAGATTTTGAGTGCCTGCATAATTGAGCCTTTAAGAAAGAGCTTTTTTTTTTTTTTCACTTTGTTTCTCATGAAGATGGCTGTTGCTGATAGAAGATAAACAACCCAAAACTTTCACCTGAATGCCATATAATTTAGTAAAGCAGTAATTGTTTCTAGTGAGGCACCAGTTAAAAATATCCTTGGCTTTTTTGGTTTTTTAAATTTTAAAAAAAAAATTTCTCCCTTGGTGGGAGGTAGCACAGACACAGGCATTTAATTGTTGTATTTACTGGTTATGCAGTATCCAGAGAAGAGGAGGGCTCAGTAACTCTCCTACTCCATGATTCCCCCTCCTCTGTCCTCATAATGATATTCAGGATGTGGAGGGGTTGAAATATCAACCTCATATCTGAAGACAAATTTACATTTCATTCCAAACACCTTAATTTAATGAAGGTATTATGCTGTTGGTGGGTACTTAATTATGCTAGAGGCAGAGCTGAAATTTAATACTGTTGCACATGCAGGGAAGATTTACTAGTAGCTTATTTTCAAAAGTCCTCTAAAAGACTAATGTTTATGCAGTCTACTCTTGTTTTTTAAAGCAGATTAGAATAACCCAAACTTTCATAAATAAAATTTCATTTTAATTGCTCAATGAAGATAATGTATGTCTTTTTAGATTATGGTTTTTTGAGGGGATATCTGGATTAGCTGGCTCTGCAGCAATGATCAATGTGATGTTTACTGCCCTTAGCACCTAAACCTCGATGATTTACACATAAACAAATGTAATCATTCAGGACAAGTAATGCTGTACATGCTCATCTTATATATAAATCAAGGTGACAATTTGAAAATTATTGCAGAGCACACCTGTTGGTTTCTCTGTAACAGTTCCTCTGGCACAGCAGAAATCTGCCTTTTCAATCTCAGCTTACTGTGTTCTTTCTAATAAGAGGACATTACTCTGAGACATCATTTCTCAGCTTTGAGTCACGGCACTTTCTTTTTTGAGTCTGTTGGGTAGAAGGTGTGGTGGCTCGTGTTGTTAGGGCACCTGGGGGTGGGGAACACTGTGATGGGACATTTCTTAGAGACTAAGACTCCAGGGAAAGTCAAAAACCATTTGTTTATGTACAGCTACTAGGCATTCTCTCCAATTCAGTGAAAAACAATCAGCAATTAGGAATATTAGTCAAGCAAGCCCGAGCTCTGTGACAGCAGGCTGGCTGTGATGGTTGCTCAGTTTGAAATGTCCAGGCTCTGTGCTGGAAGGAGCGGGGCCAAAGAGGGTGTCGCTGCTCCGCAAACACAATTGATGCAGATCAAGCCCAGCTTATCTCTGTTTTTGGGTCAGAGTCAGTCTGCTCTGGCACAGCTGCTGTGGCTGGAGGTCAGTCCCAGCCAGCTGCAGGCCGAGGGTCACTCAGCTCGGTGTTCAGGGAGTTGCAGGCTGCATAGTTGATGTGTATTTCCTGTGTTTATACACCTACACCGAGGTTGTTTCACTTCTGGCCCTACATGAAGCTGTCCTGAGCTGTGTCTGGGTCCAGGGAAAACAGAATGTCTTAGAATATGCTACAAAACACAGATTAAATGGACAGTAAGGTGAAAATAAAAACTGGAATGCTGATGGGAGATGTCTTGTAGGATTTATTGATGACATAGGGGCAGTGTAACTGAGAACTCAGTAAAGCAAAAACTGATGTAATTAATATCAGCTAGTAATTTTATCTTAATTACAACCAATGATTTCTGCCCAGTGCATCAAGATACTATAGTGGGGTTTTGAGTTTTTACTGGTGCTACTGTTGGCCAGATAGTGAGATGTCATGCCTATTTGCTTTGCTTTGACTAAACTTGACAGAACTATTTCTTCAGTTCAGACTTTTTCTATTGAAGCCTTTAAAACAAAAGCTGCTGCCATTTTTGGGGGTGACAGTTTCACGCCTGATAACTTTCCTAGCACTAATTCCTTTTCACTGAGAACCTAAATATGACAGTTCCTGAGTCCTAGATGTCCTGTTTCTTGTCACTGGGCAAGAGAATTAGACTGAGTGACTTCAGCTGGGGAAACATCTGCTGTAGTTCTGAGCTGATTGCTGGCTTCTGGCTACCTCCGCTGTAAATCATTCTGTAGTTAAAAGAATCCATTTTGGAGTTTTACAAGAGAAACTCCTACAGGAGCACCGAGTCCTAGAGTAAAGATCTTTTTAAAAGGCAAGCAGACTTTCTAGCAATTTCAGATAGGTTTCACTATTACCAGAACTGTTTATATTTGGGGTATTTCTTACTAGAAGGAATTTTTCAGCACAGCAGAACTTGGACTCGGTGTTTCTGAGATCACAGTGAGTCTGGCACGGCAAAGGAGGTGCTATTTCATTTGGGCTGCTTGCCCCTTGCTTAAAAACATATTTACTTTTTGCCTTCTACCAGTCGGGGGAAGGAAAGAAGTTTACAGATGTGTGGCTGTCGCTCCAAAGCAGAAGGCGTGTGCTGTGGGTCTCAGCTCCGGGAAGCTCCGCAGCACAGTCAGTCCCGGTGGAGGCTGAGGCTGTGCTTATTGTGCACGAACAGCGGCTGAGCTGTGAAGGGCAGGGGACAGTGGACAGTGCAGAGTGACACACGTCCTGTCAGAGCCCTGCCGGTGGAGTCTGGCTGTGCTCCACCTTCAGAGTGCTAGGAAACAGCAGGGATGGGGCTGCTCGGTGCGGAAACAGTAGCAGGTTGCCTAATGGCATGTAGTGCTTTTAAGACTGATTTAATGCTTTTGCCATAAGAACCACAAGACTTAAGCAAACAGCTTTGATGTTTAATTCCTGCTATGCCTTGAGACAACTGGTTGTTGTTTCTGGGCTTCCAGCACATTTTACTTTGAAACAAAAGAAATTAAAATCCTAGAGAGACTTAGTCTGCTATACTTTCCTATGAAGCATATCCCTTATGTAAACAGCTTAGGTGAGGAGCATGTTATATTGGAGTTGGGACTTTAAAAATTACACTGGAGAAGTGGCAAGTCTCAAAAACAATATTATGTACATGATCAGCCTCATAAACAGCGAGCTCAGGATTCTGGCTCTGTATTGCAGTTGTTAAGCATCTATCTGCAAATAGGACTGCAGAGCCCGTGTAGCACTAGGGGAGAAGAAAAGACACCAGCACACAGACAGAATGCTGCAGAGAGCACGAGCCTGGGGAGTTTGGAGGGAAGGGAAAGGTGGTGAATAACATGAAGGAACAGAGTTGCTTATTTTGCAAGCTAAGAGATGTGCTGTTTGTCAGCCATGAATATTATCAGCAAATCTGGGGAATTATGGAAATTGAAGGATTTTAACAGGTCACAAAAAGTGAGATGAAAGTGCCGAGGTAATCCCTATTTAAAACTGCATTTTGGTATATTTTGTAAATATTAGTGTTATGGTACAGATTGCTGGAGCACGTGGCACGTTTGTTCGCTTGCCACTTGTCTGAAGCAGCATACTCTTCAAAACATTAACAGCAGATTTATCTCAAGTTTTTAACTGTCATAAAAATGTTTTTGAGCAGTTTACAACACGGAATGAAACAACTGCAAGATGTAATCTCTGTCCTGTTTAGGGGAAGCAGAAAGGAAAATAACTTTAGCCACATTTCCCTGCAGATGTTCCACTTGACTATTGAATGATATGGTGCACAAGAGATGCTTACGCAAGTGATATTTGACAGTGCCACCTATTGCTAGAAAAGCAGAACTCAAATGAGTATTTTTGTTGTGAACATGCTTAAATTAAGCAGAAAAATGAATTAATCTTTTAATTATTTAGCTACGTAGATATAAGCTTGCTTTTGTCTTCATGGCCATGAAATGGACTGCTGAACTTTTAAAAAATGGATTTATCATACAGTTTCATCAGATGGTGAAATAAGTTTCTATTCCAGAAAACTTGCAACTGTTGGCACATGGTTGAATGCCAGTGACTGTATTTTGGCTAAACTTATTAAGCCTGATTGTTCCTCTCCCTTTCAGGATCAATCTTCCTTCATCAGATAAAATCCTCAAACTGTTTTAGATTTAGCAAAACACAGAAAGTTAGTTTTTTCCAGTGCTTGGAGTTTGTTAATGTGAAGAGAACAAAATGTTTTTTAACATGCTTCCAAAATTTCTATGAGAAGTAACTGGCTAATGATGAAAATTCTTTGAAGACAAAGATTTAATGATCTGGATGCATCTTAATGCTTAGTATCCTTTATCAGGTCTTTCAGTTAGCAAGCATGAAAGCTGATTTCTCTACCTGCCCTTTCAAGGATGATATTTCTTTTATTATAGAAGTCTAACTAATGCTAATGGTAGGAATAATGAAAGATTTATAGGGGCAGACTGAGATCAATTTTAAGTTTTAATTGTGGTTTTTATTACTGATCCTTCTTACTGCTTCTGTCCTGTTGTTCATCTCTATTAGAGAAACATCCAACCCTAAACCTCCCTCCCATTTTTAGCTTGTAATCTTTAACAGAAAGGAAAAAAAAGTTTCTCTGTGTTGTTTTTTCTCTTGAGGGATCTAAATGGCAAGGTAAGAGCAGGAAAAGATGGAGCAGCTTGGGAGTCATTTGCTCTTTCTCAGGTCCAGGCAGGTATCTCTCAGGAGGTTATTGCTGCTTCACGTCACTAATATTCTTTGGCTGAAGCTGTCCTCCTTCCTCAGAGATAGACCAGCCTTCTGCTACCCCTGCTGAGCTTCTGAAGAACTGGATGGCTGCAAAGCTGAAGGGAATCTGAGGAAGCAGCTCTCAAGTATATAGACATCTGGAGATTTAGAGAAGGTTCAGAAGGAAAAATAAAGTATGACCTACCCACCTCCTGACCATAGAAATGATGTGGAGAAATCTGACTTCACCATCCTAGTTAAGTTCAGGGCTGAAATCTAATTTAGCCAAACTGAAAATGACTGATTTATTTCATGGATGGATTTTTGTATGCTCTCTCTTCTTGAATCTCCTTGCTGAACCCTCCTCTGCAGTCTGTTCCTATACATTTAATCTTCTATTTTATCTTTGTAGCACCTTCTCTCTTGGCGTTCCATTGCGTTGTTCCACCTGTGTGCTCATTCTCCTGTTCGTTTGTCTGCCTGTGACCCATACACAGAGTTAGAGCACCCTAGCCAAGCCAAAAAACCTTCAATTCTTGCTGCAAAGTTTAAACACACTTTGTAACTTTCTCTTGTGCAGGTTCTGTAGATTTCAAAAGGAAAGCAACTTTCAGCAATTACATTCGGTGTCTTCAGAGGAGTCTGTATGCCCTCTTGTAATGAAGCTCCCCGTTTAAGAATTGGCACGGGATGTGTGAGCAAACGCATCTGGACGCGTGTCCGGGTGAGCGCGGGGCCAGCAGAGGGCACTTCAACCTGGGAATGGGAACGGGAACGTGCTCCGAGCTGGCGTCCAAATCCCGCACAACTGGCTGGCTTTCATCAGAAATGGTTCTGGTTGTTTTTTCTTTTGAATGCTAATGAGAACCAGTTAGGCAAGGGCATTTCTGTCGTGATTGGTGCTTTGTTGGCGCTGTCTTCTACAAACTATCTGTGGTCAAACGCTGTAGTACAGTGGAAGAATTTGGGAATTGGAGGAGAAAAAACATTCCCCATTTGGTTTAAGGTGTGACTTCTCTGAAAGAAATTATACCTTTGTTGTGACCTTTTATCATCTTAAATTGAACATAATGGTGGATGTTAAAACCATCCTTGCAAAACATTTTTCCCCATGAGATACTTCTAATTTCTTTTTAGTTATGATTTATTCTTTTAATTAAAAAACAACTGAAACTGGAGAACTCTACAACCAACTAACTGATTTTTTGTGTATGAGGGTGTAAGTTACTTAAGAAGAAATCATAATCTCTTCCCCCTTTCAATGTGGTGCTGATATTGTTATCTTTTAATACAATAGTAATAAATGATTATACCTGCCATTAATGCATTTAACAGGAGATGACAAATTTTATTATGATAAGAAGCACCTCATGCTCTTTCCTGTGCCCTGGTGTAAATCAGAAGTTACTGCCTTGGATTGAAAAGCTTTAGTCTTGTGTAAGAGCTTACTGGTGTAAATGAGGATAGTCAAGCCTGACATGTGGTGATGTACCAAATTATATTACAGGATATTTAAATTCTGTCTCCCACTGTGAACAGCAGGATACCGTTTTTATCCTTCCTGTTGAATGCAGAATCACTTTTCCATTTATAAATTGAGCCTGAACAGAGCGCTCTTGGTAGTGGCTGTTCCTCTGTTACTCCACATGCAGAGTGTATTAAGACACCTGTTCATCCTTGTAAGGCAAACAACAACCAAACACAAATAGTTTCCTAAAAACAAGTTGTTCTGTGATTAGTGGAACTAATGAAGCTTCACTGCCTGCACGTTTCTGTCCTTTATCCCTGATCCCCTCAGCAAGTCTCTCACCAGAAGATTTTACTAGTTTCTCTCTGCTCGTATTTCATGTGATCTTCCCTTTTTCCTTTTTGCCCTGCAGTAACGCCAGTTCCTGTTTCCCTCTGTCCTGTAAAACCTTCCTGAAATGCCTTCCTCGGGTTCCTCCTGCCCTCTGTCACCATCAGCAGCGCTTCTGCCTGGCCCTGGGTACCTGGGGTGCTGAGTGGGAGCTGCTCAGGTAGCCAAGTTATTATCCTCAGATATCTGAGGGGAGGACAATTCAAGTCCCTTGTTTTACTACCTGACAGATTTTCCCAGAGTTCAGGGGAATTTAATATCTTCAAGGTGACTGCCCTCTGTTAGAAAGAAACAGAAATGGATCAACAGATATTAAAGGTCTGTCTTTTTTCCCCATTCCTTGTTCCAGTGATTGGTCTTTGTTAGACTAATTTAGATTTGTTAAACTTTTTTTTTTTTCTTTTTCTGTCTTGCTCTCTTGTTCTGCAAATCAAGTCCATTGGTTACCAGTGTTGTCTTTAACTGGACAGAAAGCAAGCACAGATGAGGAAAGGAGAGCTTAGCCCCTTATTATGTTTTAAGGGCATGTGTGCAACTTCATATCTTGTAGATCTTGCATTTGAGGACAGTAGAAGATTGCCTTTAGGCATACCAAAAATAAAAGCGGACGATGACTACTGAAAATTTTAGCTGTAAGGAACTTCTGGAGTCCTACCAGCTCCTTCTCCTTCCGAGGCCCTCTGGAGTTACGTGGCTCCCTGCTCAGGCCGGTTCCCCCAGAGCAGGTTTCTCAGGACTGCAGCCAGGTGGGTTTGGAACATCCCCACGTGGAGACACCGCGGCCTCTGTGAGTGACAGCTTCAGTGCTGGGACACCTGCGCTGGGATGGCAGCTCCGATCCTCTGCCTGCTGCTCCTGGTCCCCTCAGTGAGCTCTGTGCAGCTGCACCTCCCTTCACGGGTGTGGTTCTGCTGGCAGATTTTGCTTTTGTGGTCATGTTACTAATGGTCAGCCACTCTGTTTGTAAAGATTTTTACTTTATGTATCATATTTTTTTTCACCAGCAGTATTTGTTTGGATTTCTGAACACCTATATACAACTCACAGCATTCTTTTCTAAACCAAGTATTTCTCGGAAGGCCATTTGAATTTCTGTACTTTGAAATTTAGGTACTAATTACATTTTCCAGAGTTTACTGCCTAGAAGTTGAGCTGCCCTTGTATGTATGGGCATTTCAGGTTTTTCATTATAAAGGGGAAACCATTCAAACTTCTTGCCTATTATGAAGTTAGCAAAGGCAGGAGCAATTGGTGTCCTTTTAAGCTCTGCTTTATTCAGTGGCTATGTATAGATTCGCTGTCTTAGCTTTTAATACTTGAAAATCCTATCTGAGTGTATTTCTGCTCACTTAGGTGCTATTCAGTATTCAAATACTCTTAAGTGAGTCCTTTAAGCTCGTTTGGTGCATTGAGTCTTTTCTGTTTTGCAAAAATGTAAACATGCACAGTATTTTTATCAATATGTGTTTAATGAAAACACCTGCAGGTTTTAAATTGTCCTGTTTGCTCAGGGAAGAGTGATAGAGATGGCTGGGAAGAGAAGAATTACACCAAATCTCCTGGTGGATATCAAATTTTCTCTTTGTGTTACTTTCCCAAAGGCTTATTAAAAAAACAAAACAAGAAACTTACCAACCGAAAAACCCAACCAAAAGAACCAAACAAAACAAGTATCTGGAGAAATATGTAATTTTTTTTCTAATGAAAAAGATTTTTAGACTGTAACAGTTACTGTATAATCATACTGAGAATAAATGTTTTGCAAACAAACTACAGTCAGGAGTTGGATACTGGTGAAGAAGGTGCGTGTGGGTCTTCAGGAATTAAAGAACAAATAGAATTATTTCTGTAACTGAGGGACTGCTGGTAAGTCATAAGCATTTCCACATGGTGTGTTTTAGTGCTGTGCTGTATCAAGGCCCTAAGCTGAGGAGCTGACAGGTATTGTAAGAGATGAGGACAATAATAAACAGAACCTACAGAGACAAAGTAAATGTGTCTTTAAACTACAATTCGTAAAGTATGTTGACTTTAGTCTTAGGATAAATAACCCTTACCTAAAAGACAACTGGCAAAGTGCTGCTTAATTCTCTGAACGTTTGGTACTGCTTACTTGGAGGTCATTTTGGGAGGAACATCATACATAGGCCAGATTTTTTCATAATAATTTTGTTTAAATTTTTAATTAACTGCAAAGGCTCTTACATTTTCTCTTGCATAGCTGAAAGGTAGTAGGCCTGAAAAAATGTGGTATTAAATTACTTCATTATTTCAAAAGACTTTATGTATTTATGTACATAATCCTGTAAAAGTAATTAGATAAAAAGACCCAATAAAAAGAAGCAAGAATTTCTCTAAACTGCTTAATGAGGCCTAATATAAATCTGAATTTCAGATCACATTAGGGTTGTCTTATGCCCTAATTTCAAATGACAGGTCTGCCTTGCCACTCAGTTGGCCTTTTATTTTTGTGTCATGAATTAACCAACCGTGTGTTCTTATGTCACAGTTTTATTAGGGCTACACTTAAAGAGGGGAACATTTCATTATAGTAGTTATGTTAGAACACAAGTTACAGTAGGGGGAATAAAGGCAGTTTGAGATCATATTTTGATATTTCATATATGGATAAATATAGAGGAATGAAAAATTCCTTCTCTTTTTCTCCATTTCCTAATAATACAGTGGAGTGCAAAGAGCAGTTTGTGCTCATTAGCAGCAATGGACCAGCACCAAGGGGCTGTGCTGCTCTTGCAGCTGGTTCTGTTAATGGGTGACTAGTCCTGGATGAGGCACAGAATGCATTTACAGGTAAAACAGTTCTTGAAAAAGTGTGGTGTTTGTGATGCTTTTTAAAACAGAGGGTCTGTGATCTGTAATTGAAGAAAAGCATCGACTAAAATCATGAAAGGGCAAAAAGCAACTGTGAACTTTGCAGGGCTTTTTGTTAGTGGTTTTGGGGTTTTGGTGCTGTGGGGGTTTTTTTTTGTTTTCTTTTGCTTTTTTAAATTTGCTGTTTTCTGAAGGGGATTAACACCTCATAATGCCTCATTTTCTAAGTGCTGGGACTTGATTCTGTGTCTTTGAAGCATACCATCCTGTGGGTCCAAATAAATTAGGAAATACCTAGAGCTTGATGCACTGACAGTATTCTGGGGATGGATTAACAGCTTGGGGAAAGGTGAAAATATAACTTCTCATCTTCATTTGCCAGTGCAGAAGGCATTATCAAAATGAGGTGTTAGTTATCAGCCAAATCATTCTCGTCTGTCTCTGTCTGGAGTTAGATGCCAGGAGGAGCCAGAAATACAAGATGGGCTGCCCTGGCTCAGATCGATGGCTGTAAGTGGATGCCTGGGGACAGTACAAGAGGCAATCATAATTGAAATGCCACTTAGGCTTTCCAGGCTCGCAGCCCTTTTGGTCCGGGGCCTTTTGGAGCTGGATGTGGCCTTGGCTATTGGGAAACCTCAGTGGGGTCTCCGAGGACCTTTCCTGCCATTGCTTAAATCCTTGTAAACCTGTGGCCTCCCCAGCATTCCCTAGCAAATGTGTATTTGCTGTGTAAAGGACCATCTATGTTAAGCAGGTGAGAAAGAAGGGGAAAAAAAAAAAATTTTGAACCAGACTACTGCTAGTTCTGTTTGTGTCCTGGCTCCTGTATGAAAAGAGCCAGGAGGGTCAGGATAACACACACTGCAGCTTTCTCTGTGTTATCCTTTCCTCCAAGTGGTGGGATTTGGTCAAAGGGCAATAAATTCAGTGCATTGGGGTGTTTGCCGTGTTGCTGTTTTCAGGGCTCTGCCGGCTGGGAGGAGGCAGCACTGCCCTGGGGCTTTGGGAGGGAATCCTTTATCCACAGTGCCCAGGGGAGGGAAGGGAAGAGGGCGGCTCCTTCTCTCCAGACCTCATCAAAGCACACCGCGACTTTGTCCGTGTAATGTAAAGGGCTGGATCGCGTTGGTGTTGCTGTGGTGGTCTGGACAGTTTCTAGAACACACACCTGTGCAAGATTGCACAAAGCCAGAGGCCTCTTACCCATGCTTTCCTATGCATGTGTCTGCAGCAACTCAGTTCAGCTGCCCTTCATATATAGAAGAGAATGCGTATTTATACATCCACACAATTATGTCTGTGAATGAGAGAGAGACTCTCCTTGTTTAACTTTATTCATCCCTTTTACAGAGACAATATACTGCTTATCTCAGTAAGCCTGTAAATAATAATGCTTATCCAAAGACAGTGGTTGGAATTGCAATTACTATTGATTTTTCATAAAATACTGTTGGAATAGTTCTTCATTTAGTGGAATGTTAAGCTTTGCTTATATCCAGACCCAATTACACTCGTACTTCAGTGGTGCCTGCTGATGGTGCTGTGACTGGGTAGAGTTTCCTTTATGCCCCCTAAAACATGTTTCCCAATGCTTGAACTGCTTCAGGTGCTTCTACAGTAGTGTGTGGTACAATGGAAGCAGGAAAAGGCCAGGACTTGCCTTGCAGGGTGTTTTATGATTCAAGGCTGCAGCTCCATCTCAGGTGCTGCCCAGCTGCTGCTCCCAGCAGCACTAAATTACTGAGACAGCCCTTCTCCCTGCCCTGCTGATTTTCCCTTCCCTGTCTGCTAGCCCTGGTGCCTTTCATCCTCAGGTGAGCTGTGTGGGGCCTAATGAGATCATCCACCTCTTCCTTCTCCTCCTCTGTGTTTGCATTTTCACCCTAAGTCACTGTCTCTTGCTGTTTGATTCTCATTACCATGATGTCCATCTTTGAAGACTGGCACTAGCTCTGGAAGTTCATGATACTCTGGCATTTTGACTGTAAGTGTTATTGTTTTCTCTGTTTTATTTTGTCCTTTTTAATTGGAAGCTCTCAGTGTAAAGTAATGGTAAATACAGTTATATTTATTTTCTCGCTTACAAGTGGAGCTCCTGGCTCATTTGTTCTGGTTATTATCTACTTGGCTGTTTGTTTCTATCATTGCTTTGAATGCCTTGGACTCAGTGCAGGCACTGTGAGTTGTGTTTGTGCACATGGACACAAAGACTTTGCACCTTTCAGTAACTGCTGAGGTTTCTGCTGTGCTCTGTACTCTGCAGAGATACCGGTGAATGTTTTGGTTAGTTGAGCTGCTTAAAAAGAAAATCAGCACCAAAACTCAGCATCAAGAGATGGTGGTGTTCTCGTTGGTTGTACAGACTGGGGCCTTTCTGGGTCAGGAGCTGTGGTGGGCAGAGCCCAGAATGTGCTCTGTGCTGCTCTCTGCCCAGCCCCACAGTGCCCTTCGTGCATCTCGCTCAGATATTTTCCTTCCTCCTTCCAACACCTTTTTTTCCTCTTGAGAAACTAATGGATTCTTCACTGTCGGCCTCTTCTTTACTATCCAAATTATTGATAGATGTTTCCTGTTTACTGGCTGCCTTTTCAGTCCTTTGTTTTGCTTGCAAACAAGAAGTATTATTTGTAGGTGTTAAATACACGCTTACCTGTTCTGGGGAAAAAATTAATTAACTTTAAGATTTTTTATTTTTTAAAATATACAAGAATATATTTAGTTTAGTCATTTGTCCTCCAGAGGTTTTTGTATGTTTTTCTTTCAGTTCTTCCTTTTGCACTTTTAGGAACTGCTGATACCCTTGAACAGGACAGAGTCTTTGGAGTTTCTTATCCATGTGTTATAATCTATCCAAAGCTCTGGTTTGTAACTAGATATAAGGCATGGATAAACCACCCAGCTGGCAGTAAATGATGTCGTTTTTCACTGAGCACAATTTTGCTTTATTACTGTCAGCTGTCCTGATTTGTGTGGTGCAAAGGCTTCTTCCTATAGCTGTTGCTTGTGAAACACCAACTTTTACTGTTCTTCCATGGTAGCATCTTTAATTTCTTTGTGAAATCATGATCTCCTTCATGTTTAGATGACCGTACTGCTTCCCCTCGGCTTCTGCAGTCTTTCTTCCTGGTCTGAGGGATACCTATTTCAGTAGACATGTCAGACTGGTGTATTTTTCATTTTTACTGCTTTTCTTTCTATTTGGATTAGGTTGCTGTGTCTCTGAAGATGTTACAAAGTTACTTCACTGGTGTATTGGGGTTTTTATTCTGCTATGATTCAGCAGCACTTTCTGCTCTCTGCCTCTTGAAAGCACTGCTATTAGATTTTTGCCATGATTTTTTGTTCTGTTACTATCAAAGACTGCATTCCCATTCTTGTTGACTTTATCTGATATTTCTCTTGAAAATATACAGTGTTGTCTTCAACTGTTACTAATATTCGTTAGAAAAAATGATGCTGTTTATAAGCCAGACATTTGGAAATATGGTAGTTATGAAGTACAAAATGTACATACTTGAGAAATGTATAGTTTTTTCCTTTTTGTAATTTCTTTTTTTTTTTTATTCTATAGCTGTAATATATTGAAAAAACTTATGTTTATAATTTCATGGCTGTTAAAAGCTTTATTCTTATTTTTCATTACCCAGAATTCAGTTAATTTCCATTTACTAATCTACGACTCACTCTCATATCTTTTACTGGCTAATAGGAAGAAGAAATATTTTTTTCTTTCAAGTTTAGCCTAAAGCTCATAAACCTAATTTCCATTATTTGTATTGATGTCAGGATGAGAAAAAACATATTTTGAAAGTTTTACTCCTATTTGTCAAGGGTGCTATGTTATGATCAATATCACTTTAAGTAATTGGCTCTTATGTTAAATATCAAGTGAATAGAAATTCTAGATACTCCCTGTTTTGTTGGAATGTTCGGAATTGTATAAATCATTAGTTTATGTAAGTTTCTGGAGGATGATAACACTATACGTTGAATATAAAGTATGCACTGTGCATACAAAGTGAGTTGATATGGAAGTACTAGATTTATTTTTTGAATGCTGTGCAGCAGTTTTTCTTGCAAGTAGTCTCTCTGCAAGCATCTCTCTTTCTTTATTGAAACACTGGCTACATTGGAAGACAATTATTCAAGCTGCCCAAGCAAAAGAGATGTGTGTGGGGGTGGAGCAGTGAGAAAAGTCAAGGACTTAATAGCCAAAACACAGATCTTTAATTTTAATTTGTCCTGGCCTTTGGGTGAAGTTGCACGATGGTATTTTTGCTTCAGAACCATTGGTGCAGTGTTTTGATAGGTGCAGTCTAGGAAAGATCAGCCTTGGGAAGCCACGTAGGGTGGTGTTTGTAAGATCAGTGCCTTGGCCTTGTTTTGGGTGTTTTTTTTCCTGCTGGGGTGAAGTCCCTGGAGCACGTTCTCCCAGAGGGAATATAACATAATGGTTGGTGTTGTTTGGATTACAGTTCTGCCATCAGCTGTCAGCACCGGCTCAGGACATCGCTGTGTGCTCCTGCTGCCCCATGTGCTGGCACTGCCTCCTCACACGGCAATACACCGAGCCGCAGGGAGGAACTGATGGGGGATAAAACTATGGCCGGAGGAGACAAAAGAAACAGGAATGTTTTGGTCAGGTGGGCAGTCAGATTCATGGGGCTCAGAGGAGGGCAGTGCTGGTTGCCGAGGTAAGGAGCAGTGCTGCCCCTTCAGCCTGGCCTAGAGCTGGTGACTGCTGCTGACCTGTTCCTGTGGCTGCAGCCTAGAGGAGAGAGATGGACTGGAATTGCTGTGTCCCACAGCTCCTGTGTGCTGACAGATTCCTGCATTAAACAGGCCAGAGCACAGCCAGTAAATGCTTACTTGTCCCTTATTGACTGGACATATAAAAATGCTTATCGCTCTGAGTTTACAGCTGAAGGCACCCAGACCTGTCCTGTAGCATGCAAAGTGCTGCATAATGCCAAGTGCAAGGAAAATTGGACACGTGGTATTCACAGACACTTCTTCCACCTTCTTGTGCCAAAATCTCAGCCAATTAACCAGGAACACTGTCCTCTGGGGAGCGGTGAGCTGGAGGGGTTGGTGCCATGCGGCAGTGGGGTGAGTCAGGGAGGCTGCCTGGCCTGGGGCCAGCAGTCAAAAATGAGCACAGAATTGATTTTGTGAAGCTCTGAGTACCTTGTGCTAAATGATCCACTGACTGAAAAATAAAAAAATTAAAAATACTACTAATAAAATACAAAATAGAATATATACCAACCGGGACAAATTGTCTGTGTTGTGTAGATTTTGCTGTTCCCTGGCTTTTGTATGCTTGCAGCTGTGATATTTCATTTCTATCATTACTGTGTGTGTAATCTATAACCTTCATCTAAGAAACACGACTCATTAATTAATCATTACCAAGGGCAAGACATGTAACAGCATCAAGTGTGCCAAATCCTCTCTCAAAGTTTTTAAGTGTCTGACTGGTCCTAGATACCATCTCAGCAGTCCTGGCAGATTTCTCTAAAGGACCAGATCTTGTAGCACGTAGTAAATTTATGGAATTTTATATCAGTTCTTCCAGTGGCACTCCAAGTAATTTGCAACTCTGCTTTCCATTTATTTAACCCTCTTTGTACTGCTGCTGCATGCCTGTGGTTCCCAACACTGCTGGAATAGCTGGGATGGAGCAGCAGCACGGACCTGAGTGTGGCATTGGTACGGACAGGCAGCCCTGGAGCTTTTCATGTTCCCATTTCCTCACTGGCATTGTTGGGGAAGGGGATTATGGAAATGGGCAAACTCTGCTGTAGTGGTGCGGCCACTGTGGCTCCTCTTCTGGAAAAAGTGCTCTCCATTTTTATGCTGCTTGTGTAGTACCTGCCAGAATTATTTTTAAAGGATCTGGTATTATTGTAAGAGATGTCTGAAAGGAACAACGTCATTCCCTTTGGCTTTGCTTCTTTTCTTGCTTGGTTCGGCTTGTTTGTAAATACTGGTAGATATTTACAAACACTTCTCCCCTGCTCTCTTATAGAAAGGCATTTCACACAAAAAAAAATTAGAACTTGTCAGATTGCATTTTTAGTCAGTCTTGGTAACAAGTAGTTTATTGAAAACCCTGTAATGAAACATGAAACCTGTTTTGATTTTTCTTAATTTACTCGTGGATTTTATGATGGGTTGGTTTTTTTCGGGGGGGGGTTTGTTTGGGTTTTTTTTTTGTTTGTTTTGTTTGTTTGTTTGGGCTTTGTTGTTTTTTGTTTTTTGGTTTTTTTATTCAATTATAACTAGACAGTTTCATCTTTCCTGGGACCTTCCACATGTAAAACAGGACAAAAGAAAAATTGAAAACTGGAATTGTAGCTCTACTGCACTTTTTTACAGTGTCATATGCTTTTACATCTCCTATGAACTTTGAATAGCTCTGTCCTTACTTTAGCCTGATTTTAAAAGCCATTTTTGGCTGATCTTGTCTCTTCCCTACACACTGCTCCATGAGAAGATGTGATTCCAGCAGCACAGTGAGGGCTGGTGAGGTGGCCGGGGGTGACAGGCTGGCAGTGCCGGGGCAGGGGTGGCTCAGCTGGACCTGTCCCCTCCTGGCCGAGCAGGGACTGTGCCACGGGCACTGAGGGCTCCAGTTTAAAGTTGAGAAGTATTTTGGCTTTGAAAGCCAGCCTCAAAGTGGCCACATGTCCTTCTGGTAATCAACAGCTCCCATGATCGCTTTGAAAAGCCTTTGTAAGCTGGGCTTTCCTGAGGTTTGAAGATGTTTTTGCATGGGGTAGATTTTAGCTCTCACAAATGATTGTTCTTTTTCTTGGTAGCTTATCAGTGTCTGTATTTCTGTAAGCCAACACTGTTCTTATGGATCCTTCTGTTCCAAATCCAGCACTTCCTGAAACTGTGATACACAAACAGGGAAGGTAGAAAAGAAGTAATAGTTATAAGCAAATACTGTAAATGGCACAGAATTACCAAAGCAGGATGTAGGTATTAGAAGTGTAATTTGCACTTAGGCATTGGCTGATAGGATTGCACAAAAGAAAGTAAGCATAATAGTGAAAATAAGGAGATTATGAAAGACTGCATCCCAAGCCCTAATTAGTGAGGTTATCTGTATTTCAGCTTTCACATTTGCTAATTAAAAGCACTTGGAGGTTTTTTTCACCTTGATTCATATTCTTAGAAAATCTTATGCCAGGATTCTGGCCATAAAGATTTTACATGATACTAATGTACAATGTGTATTGAATTCTTTGTCTTATTTAAATAGCTGGTGCTTTATGAAAAGCTGGTGGCCAGAAATACAATTATGTCTATTCATTTCCAGGGGGATAAACCTCAGCAGTTAAGCAGTGCTAGTACATCAAGCTTCTTTTTTAACCAAAAATAAGTCCCATTAATTTAAATTCGACGAAAGTCATGGATAAAGCAGTGTTAAATGCTCTCGATGTTAAAAGAAAGTAGCTTAAAAGTTTCATGCGTAACGGTGAAAAGCATTAGCTTGTCTTTATAGGTTTTTGGATGTACTTATGGCTCTGATATTGATGGTTAACTTATCTGTTCCCCCTCCAGCCTGTAAGGATTTTGTATTTTTTTGAGTGGGTGGCCATCAACTGTTTGAATTTCTTTGGCAGAACAGCCAATTGCTTCTTCACCATTATACCTCATTGTTAGTTTTATAATGGAAGGTGACACATGTTCCTTTCCACATCATCTTACAAACGGTTTTGGCTTTGCCCGGATCATTTCAGTGACCAGGTGGAAATTGCTCAGGCTGTGGACATATTGGATAGTATTTGTTTTTGCAAAAATACTTCTGTGGGTAATAGAAATTCAGAGGAAAATGTGGGAATCAACAGGTGTTAGAAGATATTACGTACTGAGAAAGAAAAGAATAAATTGACAGAGAAAGCAACAGATTATCTGTGGTGACATCCAAGAGTATTTTAATTTAAACTTGTTTGTAACAAAAATGCCCAGTGGAAAAAATGTCTTGATGCAAAAGTTTTGCGGGGTACTGTTCAAGATCATCATGTCTTTTTGGTCTTTAGGAATTGAGTAGAGAAGATGTGGTCCCCTCTTATTTACTAGTTTTAGCAGTGTAAAAATTAAATTACTAAGCAATGTCATTGCTTGAGTGTCTGCATTTTGGGACAGGGAGGAGGGAATATAAGAGGCATAAGGAAAGATGAATCTGGAAGAGTTATTTCTTACATTCTAGTGTGGTTAGATTGCAGCATCCTTTTGGCATTTAAAAACTGTAAGGGATAAGTACCCAAACACTGTTAAAACCTTTGCTTACTGCTAGTATTTTACAGTTGTTTTTTTCCAGAAAGTTACACTTTGTTCTTTCTGACAGATCCCTGTTGTTTTTCTCTGCCCACTGCAGTAAGAATTCCCTCTCACCTGATGAGCTAAAGACGCGACCCCTAACGACTGCGAGACCGCGCTGCCGCCCTCGCGGTCGGTGAGTACTCACCGCTTCAGCGTTGTGCGCTGTTTTACTGCGAGATGTGTTTATATTGTCGGCCAAAGTGGCTCCATCTATGCTTGAAAAGTGCCTGGGAAAATCTCTGCAGGAAAGTGTTTTTGTAGAGGAAAGCAATTTGTCTCAGCACTTTCCTTTGAAGAATCTACTTCAGTCTTTTCCAGCCCAACTGAATTACTTCAGAAGGCCTCACTAAAAGAAATATGCCTTTTTCCTATCTACCTGCATGTTCGTTTGCTGGACTTGCTCATCCTGAAAAATGCAGGATCAAATGAGTGTGTTAGGAATTTATTGCTCCTGGCACCAAAACAATTTTTTCTTCACTCAGATGGGCCTTTTATTCAAAGTCTGACCACAACAAAAACTCTTTAGTCTGCGTGATTGGTGGCATACCATGAAGTTCTGTATCTGTGTATAGGCAATATGTGCTGTGCAGAGAAAAGACGAATAGAAGAACCTTTCCCATTGTCTTTTCTTTGGTGGTCTCTAAGTGCTGGTCAGGATGCTCATAAGACACCCTACAATGTAATTACTGTTGTACATATGCTCTGGGAATTCAGGTAATTATATAAAGTGCCACACTTATCCCAGTGTGTCCTGCAGTGGAAATGGGCTGTCCAGCTTAGAATTGGCTGAAGAATCAAGGAAACATCAGTTCACAGATTCTCGTAAGAAAAAAACCAAAACCAACCTATTTTAAAAACAATTCCCTTTCTCTTATAGATTTTAGTTTTACTGAGTATAATTTTTGGTGGTCCACCTGAGAATTCTTACTCGAGTAATTTAATTCAGTGGCAGTATTTCATAGGAAGCTACTTCTAGAGTGTGCCTTTTGTAAAATAAACCTCTCATTTGGAGTTAGTTTAATATAACATTTTAAATTGTTTTACTTGTCCTGAAAAGCATGGCAAAATTGTGGGCTTTAGATATAGCAAGTACCAAATTCTAAGGGAATTCTTTCAGTGACACTGAAGAAAATCAGAACATTCTTCTGTATTATTTGCAATGGGTGAATTGGTTGTCATTACATATTTTCTACTGGAAGATTAATTTCTGACTCCAGGACTGTGCTTTTTTAGTTTTTAGGCCATTAAGATCCATGCTCTGTACTTATAAAGTAAATTACTGCAGGGGCCTGAATCTTGAAATTTTCAAAATTTGTGTAGTGTAAGAAAATTAAAATGAGAAAAACAGGAATACTTCAGTGTAAGTAATGCTTTATACTGAGAAAATCTGGTGGGATTGTGGAGGTTTTTTTATTTATTTTTGTTGTTTTACAAGTCTAAGTTTCATGACAGTTTTCTGTCCATTCTATATAATTAGAAATATGAAATAGGGCATCCATGAAAATTGCTTTGACTATAATAAATGTATCTATATAGTCTAAGTTATTTGTATATGTTCATGTATTTAAGGGATCATCATGGCTCATCTTCAAATAGTTAAAGAACAGATTGACAAGTATTTCCCACACCAAATTCCAGGAGGACAAACATTAAGTGGTAAAAGATATTGGTCCAAAAGCTCTCACTTTTGCTGTGTATCTCAACAGCTGTTTGTCAGGGAAAGGTTGCAGAAGTAGGTCCTTGGTGAACATTTCCAAACACCTGATAGCTCAATCTCAAAATCTCCTGCTGCAGTCTTGGTTTGTTTGTTTTTGCTGTCTATTTTTTAAAATAACACCGAGTGATTTCCCAGGTCAGACAGCAGGTCAGTAGCAAAGCTGAACGTGAAACCGAATTCTTAATTCCCTGCAGTAATTGAGATTGAGAACACGCCCACTTAAACCTTTCAAAATGGTGGCTAGATCCTGTACATTACTTATTTTCATTGCTCTGGGAAATATTGGGGCCAGGAAGGATTTTCAGGTATTGAAGAAAAAATTGTTCTTATTTTTCCCTATCATGTGTCTGGGGGACTTTTCTCTGGGTTTGCTTTTGGTCGAGACACAGGCTTGGACAGGGATCTCAGTGGTGTTTGTGAGGAGCAGAGCTTTCCCTCCCTGGCAGTGAAGTATTTGCTTCAGAGGATCTCCAGCAGCTCCTCCAGCTTAGAGAGGGCTCCTCTCAGAGCCCAGGACAGGGGAGGGACACAAGCACCACAAGATCATATGCAGCCCCTTAGATCAGCTGCTTTGGGCTTTCGTTGTGGGGCTTTAGGGCTTTGGGAGATGTTCTATTCTTATATGCCATGTGAGTTTTCCTTAGCTGCAGATTTGGGGTTGGGAATTTGCCCTGCGTTCTGTCCCAGGTGCTGGTGACATCACTTGTTTTCAGCCTGCTGTAGGTTCTGCTGTCAACTTTGCATTTTTGAGCTGCTACTGTCCTTTATTTCACTCCTTCAGCTTGTGTTCCTGTGGATTTCCTGGTGTGATGAGGAAGGCTGGTAACTTCCCCGTTAATTCCCTTTTGTGTGGCTTGCCCAGCCCTTCAGCACTTCCCCTGTCTGCCTTTTGTTCTTTATACATCTGCAAAGACTCACCGTCACTTCCCAAACACCTACTGAGGCTCATTCCCCTCCATTGTGCCCTTCTCCAGCATCCTCTGAGCTCTTCGGAGGCCATGGCTGTGACATCAATATTTCAGCATCTTTGTTAGCTTTGCTTTTTTTTTATTCATTTGTTTTCTTTTCAACAAAGGCTGCTATCATCCCATCATGCTGGATCAAAGCCTTTAGAAAGTAACTACCTTAGAGAAAAAACAAGCTTAACTTCTTGAACAAAACCCTTCTAGACGGATGCTCAAGGGAGGACTCCATTTCTTAGCTTTATGCATCTTGACAGTGAATTCCCTTCTTCTGCGAGAGTTGGAAGAAAACCATGTCTTCATCACTGCCAACTTGTGTGCTCTTCTTAGTTCTGGGTCTGGAGGATGCAAATTTTTTGGCATTCAGTGCTGCCACTGCATAAAAGAGCATATTCTGTATGGTTTGAAAACCTTCTGTAAACTCCCATTGGTATGAACAGTCCAAACTACTTCAGCGAATTGCTGAAAGAGCTCTCTTTTTACTATCAGACTTGGATGCCTCTACCATGTTGGATTTATTAGTTTCCAATGGTTTTTAAAGGGAACAAAAGTTTACGTATGTATTAATAATGTATTCTTGAGCATTTGTATTTTTTTTTCCTAAGCAGCAAATGCACAATCAGAGCTTGATAAGTTAAATATTAGTGCTCAGAAATGGTGCCACAAAACCAATACAAGTTCTGCTACTGATTCTTCTCCTGAGTAACTCTTTTGACAGCAAAGGCAGATTACCATCTTGTGTAAGCATAAAATTTAGGGTAATTTACTCTAAATTATAAATTAACCAATAACTCAGCATTGCTGCTGTGTTGTCCCCCCATTCCTCACCCCATGCCTGAAGTCTGTATCCCAAATAAGAAACAATGCATCAGAAATTTGTTTTAATTGTGTTTTTTAAATAAATACACAAAAATTAATGCTGATAAATGGAATTATCAGCAATAATTTAGCATGATGAAAGAGCAGGGACATATAGGCAATTAAAATAGGTCATTGTAATGTGATATTTACAGAAGTAGAATTAAGGTGTTGTCCATGCTTTTGTAAATTATGCCATATCACCAAGTTCCATTTATTTACATTTTTGTTTTTGTTATGGAGTGCAGTAGAATATTAATGGGGCTTAACCTATTTACTTTTAGGAGTGGTTTTAAATTTATCAGGATATATGCACACACATGGGCCTTAGCACTGCAAACATATTTGTGGGGAGAGAAATTTATTTGGCAGCATTCTTTAAGACACGAGATTTGATATGAGGAAATGAAGCACTGCCATTTCTCAAGTACTGCATGGGCAGATGAGAAATTGAATATTACTTTGGATAAATTCAGGCCTCTGTCAGATGAATGGAAGATGGGAATAATTCAAGCAGAACAGTAAGGCTAGGGTAATTAAAAAAATTAATTACTGTATCTTAAAACACTTTAGTGGACTTTAGATGTGAGTGTTCAGACTGAGAAGGATGTTGTGAGAAAAACTAACTCTATAAAATACTAAATTATCACTAAATGTCAAGTAAAAAGGTACTGGTAAAGATAACTGGATGTTTGAAGTCCTGTTGTTTGGTTGTTTTTTTTTTGACTGCAGCATACAAAGTTGAGAGTTGATAAAGAGATGCTGATACTATTTGCTATTTTTTAAGAGTTCTCTTGGAGTCAGGTACAAATTTCATTAACAATATTCTGCATTCTGTGCCATGATATTGTATAATTAATATATTTTTCAAATACTTCAGTGGGATATGAACTTTGATGTGAAAAAGGCTCTGTGGGGAAAAATATTTGAGCTTTGACCTTTGATTTTTCTAACTAAGGAAGGTTTTAATATATGTCATAGTTTTAAAAAGAAAAAAACTCATCTTTTGCCTTCTATGGGAATCTGGGACTGTGGGTGAAGGGGTGGGGGAAAATGCAGATATTGAGGCTGGCCTAGAGTGGAAGCTTGAGGGGAATTTTAGGATAACTATCTGAATGCCTCTTAAAGTGAAACTGAAGTGGGCAGATCTTGCCTAGAAACTCTGGAAATGGTGTTCTGGGGCTGTCCTTGGAGAGCCCAAAGAAAACAGTTCCAGCTCATGACAGATGGTTCTCTGTGAAATAGTGTATGACCTGCTGCAAGCACTGAACGGGGGTATCTGACATGGAGGACAATGTAAAATCCTGCCTGTGGTGCCCTTGTAATCTTTATTTATGGTTTTATCCCTTCCTCCTTGTACTGAAAACGCAGCACTGGCAATTCTAGATTTTTGTGCAACCGATTCTAAAATTTTCCTGGAAACTTGGTGGGGTTTCAAAAGAAGTTCTGTGTGTTTGAGAATTATGTAGCCCTTCCGGTTTGATGATAAATCCTGGGCTGAACTGCTTCAGAGCTACCTTGTGAAAAGGGAAAGGTTCTCAGTCAGCATCCATCCTGGAAGAAACCCTCTGTCTGTAATTACTTTGTGACTGCAGCTTGAGGTGCTGTGACTGTGTAGGTGTCTGATAAATGTTTTTGGTAGAATAGAGCACACATATGAAGAATGGGTGGATAAAGCTGCATTTTGGTTCCATTCATTCCAGTCCAGGCTGGTACCTTTGCCCTCATGAACAGCTTGTTTTTGTGCATTTAAAGAAAAAGAAGAAAAAAAAAAGACATCTTTAAGAGAAGTGAAGTGAGTATTGGTAAATAGATGTTTTCTTTCAGGTATTTCCTTTGTTTTTTTCTGTGCTGTTTGTGTTTCTAGAAGTAGAAGGTACAAATAAAAAAAAATACAGTTGCAAAATACGGTCCAGTTGTGAATCAGGCTGAAATTAAATCACAAGTTAACTTCTAGTCAGCAGCCTGTACCTGCTTGGATAGAGTCCTCAAAAATCAGATGTGATAGAAAACAGAAGAAATAAATAAAAGCTAAACTGCCATCACAGTGAGACTCAAAAAGATCAGCGTTCCCAGATGTTTTTGTGTGGGGAAGCTGTACCCCATCCGCACCGACAGCTGCACGTGCTTGCTGCTGGAGCTGGAACAGGAATGGGGGCCGGTGCCCCGAGGAAAGGCCCGGCTGTCATCCTGGAGATGGCTGTGACTGACAGCAGGGAAGGGCTGTTCTGTGCAGGAACAGCTCCGTTTTGTGCAGCGGGGAGGCCTCCAGGGGCTGAAGGTGCCGCAGAGGAACCGTCAGTGGGGCTAGGGACGGTGACAGGGATGAGCTGCGCTGCAGCCCTCCTGCCTTTCCAGGTCTGTGAGCCAAGATGGTTCGTAACACAAATACTTTTTGTTCTACACTTTTATTCTCCTTTTAAATGTGAAGGTGTGTGCAGGGAAGGTTGTGGTTTGCTGGTTGTCTTCAAGCTATTGTTTATTCTCAGTGTCACTGTGCCTTTTTTTTGCATTTACATAAATATGTCTCACAATGTTGGCACCTTTACATTGACCTGAAATGGGAATATAATATGGCTACTACTGTCTTACTGTCTGCTATAGAAAACCAAAATATACCTAAGTATGGGTTTCATCAAATTAATTTAAAATTATAAACTCAAGATAAATGAATTTTTACTGATTTTACATTGCACCTGCCCACCTATTTTACTGGCAGATGGGTATAACCTTAGCTTTTTGAGCATTTACAGCAGGAGCAGCTTTGCTTCATGCAGATCCTCGCTGACCCAGCTTTCTGTACCCCCTGGCAATCTGGTCCGTGCTTGTACAACACCAGGTTAATTACAGTCCTGTGAACATGTGCATTAAAGCAATCTGCCTACTGCCAGAGAGATTTTTTTTTTCTTTTGCTTTACAAGAATGCATCTTCTTATTTTTGAATATTAGCTTTGTCATAACTGTCATGTGGCACGTTTCACGGACAGTTGAAGTTCCCCTCACTTCAACAGAAATCCAGCTTATTATGCAGATACCCACTCTTAAGGATGAGCATCTGCAGCTACTCAAGACACAGAGATGCTGGTGAATGTGTCTGGGCATCTTCATTTGTTGTGCTGTGTTGTCCCAGAATAAATATGCAGAATATCTTGCAGTTGAGCAGTCGCAATGCAAAAAGAGAATCACACTGGTGTTTTGTTATGTGATAGCTGGCTCTGTTGCAGATTATGAAGTGTGTAGTTGAACCCGAGTGGAAGGATTTTTTTCTTTTTAAAAAAATATTCTAAATATTTGTCTTATCTACTTTTTTTTTTTTAGTCAATCTCCTTAGCAACAGAAACAGATGTTTCTTTTCTCTTTGTCATTACATTCAAAGAAAGTAGCTGCTTCAAAAATAATGAAAGCAATTTCTATGAATTGGGTAGCTATTAATTGTTGCCAAGATGTTTCAGGATGATAATAAAACATGCAACAATTGGCTTTTTTCTTTAATTGAAATATAGCTATCTAGTTAACCTGTGCTGGTTAGGTGAGCTATAATCTATCTGCCCTTATAGTGCATTTGTTGTGTGATAAAGACAAGAGTGAGCTTGACTATTTCTGTTTTATTGAGGAGGTACATAGTATCAGTGTGCACCTAATGTTTTATTAATTTGCTACTTCAAAGCAAGTCGGTGAAGAGTTTGCCTTGAAGACAAAGAACTAAATATGCATGGCCTTACAAATATCTATTTTTGTATGTCAATTTACAATATGAAATGGTATAATTAATTCTGAACATGGACTCTGTTTTACAGTGATGCTCTTTCTCAAAATACAGTATATTTTTCTCTGGATTTGGATTGTACAATTTAAAGCTCTTACTTGGTTTCAAAAGGCTTTACTGATCTGTAATCTTCATCTGTATGGCGAGGAGTGCATTCCTCATTCACAAGAAATTGGCACACATAAGTGCGATTTAGAAAGGAATGAGTTAGGGCTGCACAATCAGGGTATGGACTGGGCTCTGTAAGCCCAGAGAAACGTTGGAAAGGGATGAGTTAGGGCTGCAGAATCAGGGTATGGACTGGGCTCTGTAAGCCCAGAGAAACGGAGTTACCTCTGCAGTTTGGAGAGGGAAGGACTTTCGGCTGCTCCCCTAGGCCTGAGTGACTGCCATTTAAGATAACCGTATGTGCATGGACCCACATATGTGCTTGAAAAACAGTGCAAAAAATGAACCTTCATTCTTGATAGTGTTAATCTGCTTAGTTCATCCCATAGAGATTTATTGGCAGTGTTGAGGGGAAAAAACAGTTGTTCCAATGGGTGAAATTGGGAAGCCTTCATCTCAACTGGAGTCAAACTGCCTAAACTGGCTTGTCCTCTTTTACAAGCACATTTTCCTGCAGTGTGCACGTGTACCGCAGGAAAAAGAAGCCAAAGCCTTTGACCTGAGTTTACTCCAAGAACCAGCAAAACTCGAAGAAGGAAAAGGTAAAGAAGATTAGTGTTATGCCACAACCTTTAATCACATTTGTACTCTCCCTGATGCTTTCTCTTTTCTTTGTCTTCCTACAACCCTNGCCTTACAAATATCTATTTTTGTATGTCAATTTACAATATGAAATGGTATAATTAATTCTGAACATGGACTCTGTTTTACAGTGATGCTCTTTCTCAAAATACAGTATATTTTTCTCTGGATTTGGATTGTACAATTTAAAGCTCTTACTTGGTTTCAAAAGGCTTTACTGATCTGTAATCTTCATCTGTATGGCGAGGAGTGCATTCCTCATTCACAAGAAATTGGCACACATAAGTGCGATTTAGAAAGGAATGAGTTAGGGCTGCACAATCAGGGTATGGACTGGGCTCTGTAAGCCCAGAGAAACATTAGAAAGGAATGAGTTAGGGCTGCACAATCAGGGTATGGACTGGGCTCTGTAAGCCCAGAGAAACGGAGTTACCTCTGCAGTTTGGAGAGGGAAGGACTTTCGGCTGCTCCCCTAGGCCTGAGTGACTGCCATTTAAGATAACCGTATGTGCATGGACCCACATATGTGCTTGAAAAACAGTGCAAAAAATGAACCTTCATTCTTGATAGTGTTAATCTGCTTAGTTCATCCCATAGAGATTTATTGGCAGTGTTGAGGGGAAAAAACAGTTGTTCCAATGGGTGAAATTGGGAAGCCTTCATCTCAACTGGAGTCAAACTGCCTAAACTGGCTTGTCCTCTTTTACAAGCACATTTTCCTGCAGTGTGCACGTGTACCGCAGGAAAAAGAAACCAAAGCCTTTGACCTGAGTTTACTCCAAGAACCAGCAAAACTCGAAGAAGGAAAAGGTAAAGAAGATTAGTGTTATGCCACAACCTTTAATCACATTTGTACTCTCCCTGATGCTTTCTCTTTTCTTTGTCTTCCTACAACCCTGAAAATAATAATTCTGATTGAGACTCCTTTTACCACATGTCAGTGGCAAAAATGGTTTTGAGAAGCTTTACCAAAGAACCATCTGGAGCATGTGTGAGGGCCAAGAACACTGAGAACTTCCTCTGTGGAAGAACTGATGAGCCGGGAGGAGCAGTGAGCAGTAAACCCTGGCTGTAATTCTTTTAACTGGCCAGCACATCAGACAGATGGGCAGGCTGCCCAAATGCTGTGTCCCCGGGAGTTGTAGGTAGCAGGCCATATTTCCCCTTAGATTTTGCTAAAACAGTACTGGAGCCATCTGCATTCCACTTAGGTGTGCAGAGTAATCAAAAATACAAATATGAAACCGTCCCTGATGGCTCAGTAAGTGCAGGATCGTTGTATCTGCCATGTGCTGGAGGTGGGGCTGGTTCTTGGAGCTCCTCAGGGGTGAGAGTTCTGCGGGAAGGTGAAGTGACGTGGTTTGGGCACGGCTGAAAGGGGAGAGCTGGAGTTCCCGGCCACGCGGGCACTGCTGTCTGTTCACCCAGTGTAACTTCTGTGGATGGGTGAGGCGTTGAAGGTATCTTGTGGGAGGGCTTTCATCACTTGTGGCCAGGGACAGTGCTACAAAAATGACAGCTATTTTTGATGCAGGAAAGAGTCTTAGAAAAGAACAAAACCTTGGTGTGCTGGTGTGTGGGCAGGGAGGCAGCCTGCGATGGGTGTCTGCTGCTCTGCAGGAGAGTCCTTGCCTGGTGCT
Organism: Pardalotus punctatus; assembly: GCA_013400915.1. Lineage (NCBI taxonomy): Eukaryota > Metazoa > Chordata > Aves > Passeriformes > Pardalotidae > Pardalotus > Pardalotus punctatus. The sequence goes on from VZTX01005540.1 coordinate 117,123, forward strand.
GCTGCTAAATTACTGGAGTTAGATGTTATTCCTACTAAGTGTTGAGTTTACTCTGTTTATTGCAGGTGAAACAAATATTGGTACTATACAAGAAGAGTAGCTAAGTGAAATCTTGCTGCCAGTGTCATGTGTAAGTGCAATTAAAACAGGTATATGAACTCTTAAATCACGCACTTCACACCAGCCTTTGGTTTGCTGGGTTACTGCTGATTCTCTTCTGGTTGGATTCTTGGAGTAGGCCTTTCCTGGGAAGCAGGAGATGGTGGAAATTCTTTCATGATAGCTGCAAATAAGGCAGTGACGAAGCACTTTGTCACTTGGAGAAATAATAGCCATCAATACGGCTCCTTGCAGGATGTCCTGCTCTGTGGGAGTGCCTGAAAGCTGCAAAGTGGAAAAAAAGTAAGTTGGTTTGTCATAGGAGCAGAAATTTCACTTAGTGTCTCCTCTGCTGGCCATCCAGCCATTTCAAATATTTCCCCTGGCACCAGCTGTCTTGGTGTTTCCTAGATTTTCGAAACCCAATGCTTACATACTGGTGTTCTTTTTGAATAAATGTAGATGATTCCTACAGGGTATTTTAGAGGAAATTGCAGGTTTTCTTTTATCCCCTCTGTGTGTTTGTTTCATATGCAAGCTGTTACTGTCCATAGATTTGCCTACTTGCTTAAGAGAGAATTTAGAAGAAAGGGACTGATTCTTTTATCATTAAAGTGGACTAAAAAAGAAGCACAGGCCAAAAAAGAAAGTGCTCTCAATGCCTGCACAGTTTAATGGACACAGCTCTTCAAATGCTCCTGTGGTAAATGGGGATCTTTTTAACCTTCTTGGTAAATTACCCCTTAAGATAAAATAGCTGATTATTCTGCAGCTCTTCATGATGTCTGTCCACAAGTTATTTTTTAAGACAGACATGCCATGAAGAAGACTTCTTTGATATTGCGAGAATGAATTCCATGCAGTTTAGTGCTAATGAGATGTGATTTTTTATGTTTCAACTCAAATTCTAACTTGAAATTACTCCTATTGGTAACAAAGAAGAGAAATTACACATATAGAGTTAGTATTTTGAAATATGAATGAGAATATAGGGGTTAAATATGCACTTTAACGGGACTGAATACTTACAATATCTGTTGAGGGTTTTTTTCTGCATGAAAAATATGTGAAGGTAAGTTGTTGAATCAATATTCTTGACAGGACTGTTTCATCTGTGGTTTATGTGTGGTTTGTTGGGGGCCAGGAGAGGATCCTTTGGGTTAGTTTGTTTGTTCTTCGATTTTAACAAATAATCTGAGGTAATTGCCTTAGGTTGGTTCTATCACAATGTTAGGCTCTTTGTCTGATGACACTATTTGGAGTGTAGTGACATTGTACTCCTGTAATAAAAGCAAATATATTAGAAAGAAAACAATGAAGAGCAATTGCCTTCAGATGTTTGGCGACAATCTCCATAAGACTTCACAGTAATTCTAAGTTGGGGGTAAATTTTCAGTAAAAATCTTGCATAAATTAGAATCCCAGAACCCTGAATTACTTAGACACTGATTTTTAATTATTTTTATTTTACTCTTATGATTATTAATTAATGTGAGAGATCCATCACCCACATATCAACACTGAAGATCACTTCTCATTATATGCTTCAGGTATACTCTTAAAAATCTTACTATTTCAAATAAACTTGTAATAGAAACACCTTCATAGAACTTACTGTTGTGTGGAATTCATTGTGCTCTCTAGAGAAGTGTAGAATCTGTGGAAAAATGCTTTTCATCCACCAAAGGAAATAGGGAATTTGACAACATGCATTTGTCTACAAAATGCGAAGCAATATCTAATGAAATATGCTTTGTCAATAAAATAAATTGCCAAACAAAATGTAATCCTTCCTCAAAATACGTTTAGCCTACACAGTGAAATAAGCCACTTCCACAAAGTGCATTTGGTTGCTTGAATTATTTTGATTTGCTGTCTATCAGAATCTGTGGATAGTGTTTTGTGTCTTTTTTTTGGTCAGACATTGTATATATACTTTTTTACTACATGTAGATAAAATACATTTAATTTGAAGGTAGCCATTTGATAGGACACCTGAAGTGTTGTTGCAATTCTGTTAGACAATACCATACATTTTTGGTTTTCAGTGACAATTGCTTTTTTATTGATCTCAAATTTAAAATATTTTCATTGCATATATGGAAACATATATATATATATGGCGTTGGTTATAAATGTAAAGAAAACTTGAGGGCTGTTAAATATCCATATATTTGGCTAAACAGAAATTAATGCTTAGCTTCTGCATCTCATGGAAACAAAAATACACAGTGCAATAATTGGAAAAGATGTAGCAGGTCTGGTTTCTTCACCGTCTGTACAGATATTTTCCGTGCTGTGTCAGGAAGAAGCATATATTGTTAGATATGATAGGAATGAGCACATTTCTGAGTAGAAATCAGTTTTGTTTCAAAATGTTATTTCATGTCCAATAAATTAGAAGCCCTATATCTGTACAGTGTATGTAGAAGTGGGTGAAAATGTATGTAGAAATTGGACTACTGATATTTCCTGGCCATTGTGAGGTGTTCCAGGAAGGGTTTGCCTCCTTCCTTTCTCCTTCCAAGCAGGCTGCTTCTCTTGGTAACGCTATTTGAATGGAGTGTGACTGCCTGAATGAAATAATTAATGTCATACTGAGGTATTTTTACATTCATTTGGAGCTTATTACTTCTCCTGTCCCTTCAGCTGCCCTGTTTCTGAGCTAGCACAATAATAATACATTATAAAATACACATGAGCACAGGACATCAGAAAGATTTGACAGACAACTCACTGGGCAAGCAGCAGACTAATCTATATGTGACATATAGGAGCTGTTTTTCTCTGAACAACTTAATCACTGAAATGAGAGATGAGCCCAGGTACCTGAGGATAACTTGGGTACTTGGGTAAATGTCAGAGCTGTTGCATTTTCCTCTATTTTAATGTAAATCAGGATTGCTCACTCTTGCCTCGTGTGATTTAATGCAGTAAATCTTTATGGGAGCTGTCTGAAAATTAATAGATGTTGTAGAAGAAACTATGTAATAGAGCTTTAAATTATAGTTTTGAATTATGTATCATTTAATATTTTATTACATAATTGTATATAGCACAACTAATGAAATACCAATTAAAAAAAGAAGTCATTATTTTAAAAATGTAGCTATTGAACATCAATCCATTCTTTTTGCTTCAGCCTGTTAGTGCACCAGTGATTAAATTACAATTATGCTTCCCCCTTAATATATTGCACAGTTTCAATAACCTGAGTAGCATTGTTCTGTGTGAGTTTGGGAGACAGGGGTACCAGCAGAGATTGGGACTGCAAAGTTGGTCTTGAGGCGTTTTTAGCTTCTGTGTACAAGATAACAAATTTTATGAATTGGTGTTTTCTGCATGTCTGGCAACTTCAGCCTAAATTTTGAAGGTTTTTTTCCATGTCTGCTGACTTTTATTAAAGGCTAAGAGATCTCAGAGATAACTCATTTCCTGCAAGATGGCAGAGAATTTTAAATGCATGTATTGCAGGTACCTCTGAGAAGAGAGAACTGATTTCAAAATGCCTCATCTTTAGACAAGTATCCATTGGTGAATGTAGCTGGGAGGGCACCAAAGTCAATCATTCAAACACAGACAAATGCCTTATGTATCTGACCAGCAACTGAATTTTATCACTTCCAGTGTTCACAGAGTTAACAGCTTTTATTGAGAAATCAGCAATGCATGGTTTCATCACAGAGGGTTTAAAAAATGTACAATGTTTGGGTTCTGTGGGGTTTTTTTGTAGTGTGCACATCTGGCTTTCTACTAAATTTTCTATCAGTATTTTGCTTTAAATGTTGAGTCTTCATGAAAAATTAATATAAATAGTGGGGAAAATTAAGTGAAAATGTGTATGGGCCTGATAAAATTTGGTGAGGTTGTAGTGTAACTGTAGATAATTCTATATCCAGTCTCTGAGGTAGTCTCCTGCAGACTGTGCTGTCTACTTGCCCTTGGATGAAGAAATAAAGTATCAAATTCTTTCCCATTATATTGAAATTGATTAGAGATAAACAATATTTGAGTTTAATTAGTTTTAAGGAAGCCTAATAATTGGAAGGCAAAAATGACTGGTATTTCAATCCCTGTGTTCCAAGTGTATAGAAAATGCTGGAATTTTCTCCGGGTTAACATTGTATTTAAGCATTCTAGTTGTTTCACAAAGAGAAAGGAAATGTGCCTGTTCATTTGGGTTTATTCATAAGGTGGTATTACAGACAGAAAAATGGATGCACTTCAGGAATAAAATGTTCTGCATAAATTTTTAAAATACATTTCTAAAATCTTGCAATGATGAATATTAAAGTAGATTTATACACACTGTGTTAGTGTTTTGTGGAAGCTGGCTAAAGTGGTAGAAATCAATAATTTTATTCTAATATTCTTGATCCTACGTCATTCTGTGTTAATGTGCTGTGTCAAGGCTTTGAGTGTCGGTTGATTCCCTGTTGCAGCAGTTTCTTACACGAGGGTTATATTCTTTAAAGGAGTGAACCAGCCTATTTCTCAGTGATACCCAACCATATCTTCTGCTGATCACTGACAAAAACTGCATGAAAAGCACTATAAAGAGTTGCTGGTCCTGAGCATCACCTGCTCTCATCATCCATCATCACCAACCCCAAACCTCTTCCTGTCACCTCTTGCTAACAGCAGGATAAGTTGATTTATAAATCTTCACTGCCAAGTGAACCAGGATCTTATTTGCTGTTAAAAATTAGTCAGTTACTGAATTAGTTTATATCACTGGAAGAACAACAACATTTCTAGATGGACTTTCATAAGCAGTTATAAGATTATACAAGTCTTATAAGCAGTTATACATAAGACTTGTATAATCAGTAAGTTACACAGGTAACTTAGTGAAGACCTGTCCTTGAAAACTTGCATAGGATCCTGCAAGGAGTTGGCATTGAAAGATACTGTGTACCTGTTTCTGTCTGGTTTTTAGTGCATTTTTCATTACCTGACATGCCAGAGTAATTTCTGTCAGTTTTCAGTGCAGTTTCTCTGTTCGTTATGGTATGGCCTCTTCCCTGAAGCTCTTAGCCAGCTCTTTGAATCTGAACTTTTTCACTGTGGTGGCTTTGTAACTTCTTCAGGCATGAACTGTTGACATGGATGAGCTGCCCTTGTGCTACAAGCCTGTGTCTGCCCCTCAGTAGTGAGCAATTTATTGCATAACATGGAAAGTGCCTTAACGTGTATTTTTTGGTGTGAACTAGAATTTTTCTTCTTTCCTTTGCCTGTGACATTTTTGTCACAGAAGTTGTCAGGGACCAGTGGTCCTCGAAGTGCTGAAGCTTAGTGCTCTGGTTTGCTGCTCTGTCTGAATAGGCTTCCAGTATCCTGTGGGTACAGGAATGATGTGCCCTCAAACTGGCACAGTGATCGTGCACACCTTTGGAAATTCTCTCTTTCTGTAGTGTATCTGCCGTGCTTCAGTTGCTGCAGCTTTGGGTTGTTTGGTTGGTTTTTTTGAGTGCTTTAGTGTACTTTCATGGCTAGGTTTTCAAATGGCTGTTTTCAAATTTCCCTTCTGTGTGACTGTGCCTGCATAAGAAGGGGGTTCAGGAAGCAGGGCCTCATAGCATAATGTCTGTGGGTTCCCCTGACCTCCCCTGTTTCTCACCAATAATTGTCAGTGTTGATTGGAAAGAGTTATCAAAACCAGGAATTAGAGACACCACAACTGAGATAGTTTCATTTTCAGTTTCTGTCAGTCAAGGGGGCTCTGGCTACACTGCAATGAAATTATATGATTGTTTTCTTAACATAAACTTACAGTGTGTGTTGAAGATGGAATGTTCGAACTAGAATTTTGAGACCATTTGATTAATTTCTTTTTATATCAAGATTCTTTATGAAATATGGTTGTTTAAAAGTTGAGAAAATGTATAATACTTGTGGAAATCAAATGATTCTTGATAGAGCTGGAAGGATTCAGTTCTTGGGAAGGGTAACTGCAGGCTTTATCCATAACTTAGAAAGATGAATCATTTGGAAAAGAAAGTCATAATAAACGTTCATTTAATTAGTTTTGCAGAGGAACAAAATACAGCAAGAAACATTGACATTAAAAGAAGTATAATTTTAAATTAAGCTCTAAATGAGAATTGCCGTATTGATAAGTTGAACAAAAGCAACTGTCTAAGGAGGATTCAAAAAGCAATGTGTACAATTTATCAGAGTGAAATAGCTTTGTGCAAACATGTATTTTGGCAAATTATTGAAATGAGCATTATGAATGCTTTTCTGAATGGAGTGATATGCAAGCCTTCATCTAGGAGTTAATATATCACCTGGAAAAAGGAGCAGTAATCTCTATGCAATTTCCAACAATATGAGTCTAATTGCAGAAAGACCAAAACATAGCCTTCAAATTAAGGCAGGGAGCTTACAAGAAAAATTGAACATCCAGAAAATAAATGGATAAGCAGAAGAGATGAACTTAAATATGTAGGAATGGAAATTAGCTCAAGTGAGGTTGCTTATTATGAGTTTTATATTAATATGAGATTGTTATGTAATGATTGGTACATGAACCTATTTATTTTTTAAAGATAAATTTGATCTGGAGGACTCATTGACCTTATGTCCTGAGGTGTTGCATGTCGTGCTCCTTTAGGTTTGAGGCTGTCCAAGCAGTGTGATGCAGGTCCGCAGCTGAGAAAGCAATTTGTTAAACTAGGCAAGACTTTGTATCTTCTAAATAGTTTATTATCAAAACCTGCCAAACAACATAAATATATATCAATGCTTGCTGTTCTGGTACTTACAGTTTGGGTCCATTTTTTGGAAAGATGTCGGGATTCCTTAAAGAGAGTCCAACTGATGCCATGTTCAGGTGCAGCATCTCAGTTTGCATCCCTAATTTAAAAAGAAATATTTTCAACTCAAAATGAAATTCCTTCTAGTACGGATAATTAAATTCATGGCTGCAAATGACAAATGCTCAACCAAACCAAGACATTTCATATCTGAAGTATCGCTGCAGCAAAGGGAAGCCGTGCAATAACAACTGCCCTGTGTAATAGAGGAGAAGGTGGTTTGAAGTCTCGAAAGCAGGAGAGATGTGAAGTAGTTATTGATGTGAATGAGTAATTGATTGATCGGGTAATAACTATCCTAATTTAAACCTGACAAGGAAATTGATAGTTGGTATTGTTAAATATCCTCTAACGAGGCAGAAACGAGATGGAAGAAAGGCAAGAGTGGTGTGAGTCTGGTGTGAGGGTGGCTTTGATAAACAAATGCAATATGGAATGACGGAGAAACAATAGGGGATGGTAAAAGGTACAATTTTCCAGTCGCTTTTTAGACTTTAAGCATTGTGTCCAGCATATACAGTGGAGGAAAATGAGGGAAATTACTGAAACTAGGAAAACATGGCATTATCCTGTATTTGCCGAGAGTCTGCATGTGCCTTACATTGTTATTACATCCTAATTATTTTAAATGAGCTCTGTAAAAGCTTTATGTCATTCCTAAACTTCTTGGTGAGTTTAAGCATCTGGGTTCTGATTTTTCTTTGTTGTGTGGTTTTCTGTTTTTTTTTTCTCACATCAGATACATGGGATTTGCAAGTAATTAATAGATATAACACATTAAAAAATGTTAGTGTTCAATTTCCACTTCTAGGTATGTTCTTGCACAGAACTGTGTGTGTGAAGGACACCATAAAAACAACAATAGCCTGAATTTACAGATTATTTGCTTTCACTTACATTATTGTTGCTGTACTGTCAAAATACCAGAGAAAAGAAGGTAAAAGTTACTGCTTTTTGCTGTTGTTTAATATATGCTTGTAATTTGGTAACCTGCTCTCCAGGGTAATTAAAGATGTAGTTTATTCCCAGAATTCTAAGGGAAAATATCAGAAACATTTTGCTGAAGGACCAGACTGTGCATTAGCCCCTAAGTATAAGGAAGTAAATTTATGGCTTGTAATAATTGTGGTAATCATTGTGCTCGGGTAACTAAGAACCCTTTATTGATCATGTTAATTATTAACAGGTATTGGAGATGCATTCTAAAAATGTTCACAAAATTAATCTACTCTACCAAGTTATTTTTTTTCGGGATTCCTTAAAATAATGTAAAGCAATATTTGAGTTAAAATCAAATATAATTTGAATTATTATTAAAAAAATAAGTACTCAGTTGCATAACTTTAGGACTAAAGAGCCTGTGCTACATCAGAATTTGTGCATAGATAGCAAAAAGAAAAGGAATAGCAGTCCTAATTAGGATGATCATCTGTCCCATGTGGTTAGAATATTTTTTTTACCCCAATGTAAATTCCAGTTGCTTGAAACTGAAGTTTTGTGTGTTTCTGAAATTAACCGAAGCTAAACTGTGTTTTTCTGAGTTAGAATAGTTAACATGTTGTCACGCGACATTTTTTTGGTAAAAAATTTCCTATTGCCTTGGAAAAATGAAGATTTTGAGTGGCTTTTTAAGGGTGCTCCACTGGGGCTTAATGTAATTAAGAAACATCACTGTGATACAGATCAGACTCGATTATAATAGTGGCCATTATGGAGGCAGAGAATGCTAAAAATAAAGTAGTTAGGCTCCAATCTTCTGTTCCTAGTAGAAAGAGCAAATGCCATGGAGGTAGTATGTACCCATAGTATATTGAAAAATTATTTGATAATCATGAAAATATGCTCTGATGGCCAAGTTGTTCAAGATCTTTGTGTGTCACAGAACTTAATGATTTGGACTACAGAAGTCTTACTGTTTCTAGGAGTTTCATATAGAAATCTGTGTGCTAGAGGACATGGGCTTTGCTATTGCTTCTTCAAGTGGAGCCCTGTGAGTGCAGCTGTAAAACAGTATATCGTGAATTTTATCAGCAAATAATGGCAAGAGAAGAAGAGCATGTTCTAGTGGAAGTGAACCAACTCAAGTGATGAAACACATGCTCAAATATGCACATTTTTGGGAATTACGTGAATGAGGAAAAAAGTTACAGTGATATGTCAGTTGCTTCCATCATCTCTTAGTCTGAAATGATTTTCTTTTATCAATGCATTTTTTCAGAGATAATGACATCTCCCAAACCAATCAGTTCCCATTGCCAGTGGCACTGAGCTGCTGTTAGCACCCTGTGGAACCATAAGATCAGATCAAGCGAATTAATCTGTGGCACAGCACAGTGAGGAGCAGCAGCATTCATCATCTCTGAGGTCACCGCTCACAGCAGCGCTGCCAGAGCTGCAGTCCCGGCTCATCGCAGCACTTTTCACCCAGTGAACGATCTGGATGGCCCATGGGTACCTCCTTTGTGCCACACGTTTGGCTTTTAGAGCTCCTCATAATGAGGGGCGCACAGCAGTGGCACTGCAAAACACACTGGGCTGGTTTTTAGGTTTGGAAAGGAACGTTCTGTTGGAACACCAAGTTTTAGAATTAGGGGTCAGAAAATTCAGGCTGCAGATAAAATGGCATATCTTGCAAAACTGCAATAGCAGGAAGAAAATACAAAACATAAAAAAACCTCAATCAAACAACAAAAATCCCCACAAAATTTTCTAAATATAGTAAAAACACCATAGGCAGGTTAGTTAAGTAAGGAGACTTGACATGGACTTGAAAAGACCATGACTTTTCCAGCTTCTCACAAGGAAAATGTTATATTCCTTCTGCTTAACCTTGTAGCTGGGGTACTTTTAAGAGCAGAAGATAAGGGATATTTATTTTAAGGATGTTTGTCCTTGAGTCTGAATGTGATGATGCTGTTGGTCTGTGCTGTTTTTCTTGCTTCTGCTCCTCCCTTCCCATCCTCAATTCTAGATTTTAGACTGACTTCTTCCACATTTAACAAAATTCTCAATCAAGATAAATTCTGCCAGTCTATAGGACAGACCATCCTATAAATTCGATGGACGGCTTGCATTATTTTCCCCAGTGGCGCAAAATGGAAAACTTATCAGAATTGAGTGCACATTGTCTCTTTTTCCTCGTCGGGGTTTTCTTTGGGTGATCCTGTAAGGCATCCTGTCCCTGGCAGAGGCTGCAGGCACGCGGCAGTGCTGAGGCTGTGATTGCCCCAGGTCTCCATCCTGAGGGCTGCAGGCACGCACAGCCACTTCAGAACCTCCCTGAAGAGCCTTGCAGAGCAACAGCAAGTCAAGCTGTTGGAAGTGTGTGTACCAACAGTTAAAACAAAACTAAAAGAGTCTTCAGACTGCACCACATCCTGTCCATGCAGTGTCTGTTTCTTTTTGAATGTTTCTGTGGTTGAAAGGCTCCCTCATCCACAGCATCCCGGGAATGAAGCCTGTTTTCCTGATTACGAGCTCTCACTGTATTTTATTTTATTTCTTTTCTCCCCTTTTTGTTTTTTCCCTTGTGGTTGGAGCATTTATTAAGTTTCTCTTAAAGGAAATGCCTGATTTTTCATAACTGGAGAGGACGAATCAAGTCTAATATGATTATCATCATAGGAAGATCTGTGATTGTAAAAGTTTCAAGTGCCATTTGTCGTTAATGGTCTGCTTCTCTTAAGGATTTTCTTTTAGGAAAAAAAAATATAAAAGAACAAAAAATCACCCTCATGGGTGTGCATAAGATTCAAATAAATCAAACTATGCTGTGATTTGTCTCCTATATATCAGAGAATTCAGTTGTAATATAGCTAGCTCATTAGAATTACACTTTCTTTATAGAAATTTTAACATTTGAGATACAATGCCAGAAGATAAAAGATCAGAAAAACCTGAGATAAAGTTACTGTTGCTTTTTAGTGGTTTTGTTGGGGTTTTTTTGTGTTTTGTTTTTGTTTGTTTGGTTGGTTTGTTTGATTTTGGGTTTTTTGTGGTTTTCTGGGGTTTTTTTGTTTGTTTGGGGGGGGTTGTGTATATTTTTTTTAGTTGGTTGGTTTTGGGTTTTTTGTTTTTTGTTAAGCTTTTGGCTTGTTACAGCTGGACTGGTACAGTGAGAGGGAGGAATGGATTTCTTCAGCATCTCTTATGCCTGTGCTTTTTTCTTACAGATCTCCTTACAGTGTCAGTATCTATCTTTGACTGGATATATTCTTTAACTCCCGTGCTTTGTTTCAGCCTGGTGGCTAATTTAGTCTCTGGATTTTAGTCCTCCTTCCTGACTCAGGAAAAGTTGGATTGTCCATGTGGTTGCTCTGTTGATACGAAGGATGAGCGCAATCTGCAGCTGTTGGAGGGTGCTCCTGTGTCTCATGGATTAATGCCCATCTGTGATACGGTGACTCCCGGCACTGACATCTCTCTTGACCACTAATGATACCTCACAGGGTTGTTTTTGTAGCAATACCCATCTGTATAATGATTTAATTGTGTTTTTGGTCAGGGGCTGTCCGTCAAGTGATTTGCTGCTCTAATATCAATCATTTGAATACTAGTTCAGTACCTTCTAAGTAGATAATGTCAAAGTATCAGGCTCGTAATCAAGCTGAATTGAACAAATTATCAAATTATCAAGTCACTCTATCAAGGGGCACTTGCAATTCAGTTTTAAAAACTCTCAATTTTTATGGCATAGCCTTTAAACAATTTATGTGCTTTCTTGGATTCCTGTCTTTGTGTGTGGTTGTGGGTTTTTTAAGACAAACGGTCTCTGACATTTGTAAGCTTTTTATCAGGGCCCTTAGCAGGTTGATGATTGTGTGACTGTTGCCATTTCCAGCAGTGTGCTTTCACCCTCAGTTGCCAAGTGCACAGAGATGAGAAATAAAAGAAATGGTTCTTTAATTTGCAGTTATCTTTTGCTCTCATGTTTCAGTGATCAGTGAAACACTGTGGCCTTTGGTATAGCTGTAGCCAGACTTTAACTAAGTATTAAGGAAGTGTTTTAAACCTGGTGGAGATGCCTGTATTCTTCAAAATCCTGAAACATGGTCCTGAGTTTGATTTCTGCAGGATGCTGCTCTGTTCATCAGTTAACTGTTGTTCAGATACTGAATAGAGTTTGATATCAAGACTGGCAGTAATTGTGGTTGTAATGAATGGATCGATGATTTTCAGTGGGCTGATGCTGTATGAGAAAATAATAATGCAAACAAATTGAGAAAAAATACTGCCTCAACTTCAACGGATGCAGTTACTGTCATGGTTAAAAGGACCAAATGGAGCTCATTTATTTTGTGAGAACTTGAGAAAGGGCATTCTTGGCAAAGTGTTGCTTTTCCCTGTGCTGATAATGGCCATTGAAAAACCTTGCATTGAGACACCCACATCTGAGTCCTTTATTGGCCAAAATGCAACAGTGCAGGTAATTTAGTAAAACCAAAGTGAACTTTTTCCTTTTGTTCATGATGTTCTTACACCTTTATTATAAATAATTATTTTTTCAGCAGTACATATGGCTTGAATTAAGTTCCAAGCCATGGTGTTGAGAGGGATTTGTTTTGCGTGTACTGTTTAGCAGTTTGGTAGTGGTTCATTCCTTGTGTGCTTCAACAAAAGAGATAATCTTAAACAGTATAGATTTGACTTAAAGTTAAATATTTCAGAGGTTTGTTTGATTCATGGCATTAATACTTTATTAATTTTTCTAAGCCTTCTTGCTACAGCTAAGCAGGCAGAGAACGAAGGCTGTAAATATCAATTCTGTATTCACAGCAGGATTTGCTTGGCCCTAGCACAGGGTTTAAAGGAAGCTATATACATCAAAGAATTTGCATGTATAAAGACAGCTCTCAACTTATTTTAAAAATGCATTTTGCACTGTAAATTATATTCTAGTTATTAGTTTGCCATTTCAACCCTATGATCCATGTCTTGGGCAATGCCAGAAATCACTCAGTCCAAGCTGAAGGGAAGGAGGGAAATGGTGCCCGGAGAAGTCTGTGCTCCCCTGTTCACCAAACGCTGTGTTCTGATGGGTAGTTGCTCCTGTGCTTGCAATTTTCCCCTGTATCCAGGGGAATAGCATCACTTCTTCTGGGCATGGATGCAATGGATTGTGCTCAACCTTTTGCAATTCCGTGTTAGATGGCACCAGGTGTGACATGTCCAAGGGGCGGTGTTCAGTACCTGCTGTTGGATCCATTTTTTAATAATAATAATCAGTTTTTTACTTAGTAGATACCCAAATTAGTAATAAATTGAATTAATTGATGTGTTGTCAAATACTTCTGTTTAAATACCATATTGCTGACATAGTGAATAAATCTTGTTCCTATAATTGTATGTTTGATTTTGGTTTGATGTGACTGGGTTCATTTGTAGAGAGCCATTTCATCACATAAACAACGCAGATGTCTGAACCTGTGAACCTCAGTCTTTCATGTGTGTTTTTAGACTTTGTCAGTTGGCTTTTAACTAGTCTTTAGGCTGTCTTCTCCCAGTTAAGGAGTAACAATCCCAAGTGTTTCCTGGCGCTGTGTATCTTTATGGAGATAAGATCAGCAGAATGCATTGTTTGGAACACCTCTGCCATTGCTGAGTTGCTGGAGCAGGTCCTGCCACCATTGATTAACGTACATGGAATTGAATTCTGTCTGCTTTCTGCTACTTGGTTTGAATTAGAGAATGTTCATATATCCTCATCATGGATTTCTTATAGATGGAATTCTGCAACAAATAAGGCACTAAGTGCACAGTCAAATGGAAGGAGTGGTTGCATAAAGGAAAAGGCATCTAGGTAGCAGGCCTGAATCAAGTAGGAGCTGCTGATTTTTTATTTTTTTTTTGTTAAGGGTCTGATCAACAGAATCTGATTTTTGACCCATCTCTCTTGAAAAAGTCAAACAAAGCCTCATGCTGCAAGAATCAAGTAGTGCCAACATTGAAACTAAAATCTGTCTGTAAAACTGACTCTCTTGGCATCTCTAGAAACTGGTTTGTGAGTTAAGTGAGCAAAATCTTCATAATTTCAGTTAAATTTTACAGACTGACCGATCCATTTATCATTCTAACCTGACTTTAAAAACTGGTTGAGACAAGTGCACTTGTCAAAACAGGCTCAAGAAGGAAGTAAATACTACATGAAGTAAAATAGCTTCTCTATTTGAGCAGCATATAAAAGAATTTGCCCCCACCTTCTCATCAGGTATTTGTGCCATTTACAAATGCAAAATGACTGTGAGAATTGCTAAAGAAAGAGTATGAAGTTCTGCATTTGAAGCAATATTTCTTTTTATTTTTTCTTATGGCAACATTCTTCTGCTCTAGAGGAAGACATTAATTTCCCAGTTTCATGCTGGTAGTGCATGGTCACGGACTCCCAGGAACTCCGGAGTGCCAGGTTTCTGACTCTGTCCTCTGAAAGCAGAACAGATAATCTGCTCTGCTGCTTTTCAGCAGTAGGCACAAAACCCAGACGTTACATCGTGGCCAAGGAAGCACAAAGTGTTCATTGACCATGTGGCCCTCTGGGGACCTGACTGGTTTCCTCTTGGTTCTGTACCCTACTCCTCTGCTTGTCGCTCCATAAATTAACCTACCTTTTCTGAAACTTCCAACTGTGTTTGTTCCTAGATGGGAGAAGAATTCTGATAAGGATATGTATTTTGTAAGGCCTGCTTCCTTCCATGATTCAGGGCTTGCTGGCACTTCTTTAAAAGAAGGATCAAGGAGAAGCCCTCCGGCACATCCTGCCAAACCTTTGATGCCGCTGTCTGTCACAATCCGAGAGCACGCTGACAGCCCTTTAAAGTGGGCCAGGAACAGAATCCCACACCTGCTTCCTCCCGGTGCTAGTCACTCTCACACAGTGACACGCTTCTTCCCTGGCAACACTGGCTGCTGCTAGCATTAAAAATTTACCTGGGGCAGTTGCTCTGAATGTCTCTGGTTGTTTGAACATGACTTTTGAAGCTCCTTTTTACCTCATGACTCAGGAACATTTCTGTTAGCCTGAGAGAAAGTGAAGGGTGCTTTGCCTGGTGTTTAGCTTGAGTCTCAAGTTAGTGATTCTATAGGTTCTTTTGCTAGATATTTTTATTAATGATTTTTTTGTTGCATCTCTTCCAGTCTTGAAGTCTTTTGAGAGACTGACAGTTTGCCAGTTCATTTACCAGCAGACTATTGCTGTAATATTACTTTGAGTGCCACTACTGCTGTTTTCTGTAATAAAAGAGTCTAGGAGCCTGTGACCCACAGCCTGGCAATGTCTGGATGGCAAGAGGGGCCAAAGTCACTGGAGTTTGCTCAGCATTGTGTATTGGTGGCATCGTGTAGTCTCCATTAGGTGATACCTTGTTTCTCAGTCTCTGTATTGAGGCAGATTTCTCACTCGGATGAAAAAATAAGTCTTTATCGTGACTGTAGAGTTCAGAATGGCCTGAGATACTCTGTACTTTTAAAATATGAGCGTCTACCAAAGCATCAAAATGTTATTGGAGATTTAGTCTCTGAATTGCCAGTCTTCTTATGACTCTCTTTTTATTTGCTTTCCCCCGATGCACTCCCAGCACCAACTGGGCATTGTCACATCTCCATGGGGTGTTGGTGTCCTGGCTCTGTCCCTGCCACAGGAGTTGTGCACCCCTCCAGGGCCTGGCTGGGCTGTGCTGGGGCAGAACGAGGGCAGCTCTCTGTCTCAGCTCCTGTCCCTGCCCTGCCTTTCGCCACTCCCCACACTTGCCCTGGCCAGCTGTCCTTGGAATCGGCAGCCACGCGCGGCACAGGCTACTGGCTTTGCCAGAGCCAGACAGAAATGGGTGCTGTTTGTAAAGCACTGATGACCAGGAGCTCTCTAAAACACTGCTCATGCAGTTGCTGTATTCCAAGTACGTTTTCTCCCTTCAGCCTTCCCTCCCGTCGTGGGTGAATCCAGAGGGTGCAAGTTAAGGTAGTGTTGATTGCTCATGCTCTGGGGAAACATCAGATTTTAAAACTGAGGATAGTTCTCTTTCCTAAACTGCCATTTGGATAGACCCCCTTACCTTCACCAAGTACTTTAATGAGATGTGCATTGTATTTATTTTTTCTTAATGCAAGAAATCTCTATGGCATAATTAGAAACACAGTTACACTTCCTGTTGTGACATTGGAAGGAGACGTGTAAGCATCGCTTACCTAATGGAAATTGGCAGCCCTTCTGTTGCTGTATTTTCGGTCTGTTTTACTTTAAGTCTAGCCGAAAATAAAATTGAGGTATTTTCAGGCTGTTTTACTTTGAGTCAAACTGAAAATAAAATTGAGGTATTTCCCTAAAAACATTCAAACTTTCTACTAATGAAAAGATGAAACTTCAGCTGAATTTCAATGGCCTCGTATTTAGATGAGTAGGTTTTTTCTTTGAAAGGGGAGGGGTTGATCCATTCTTTATCATAAAAATTAGTTTAAAAAAAAAAAGACGAAAAAAGAACTTGCTTTGAAGGATTATGTTTCTGGGAGTAACACAGGCTAACATCTTGTATTCAAGTACACTGGTTTTCCAAGGGTCATGAGTTTTCTCATTAAAAATTAAATTAATTTATCAGCTTTATTTCATCAGTCGCCACTCTTTTGTGTCTAAGGCTTTCTCATTTTATTAAAGACATATCTGTTTTTTATGTGAAGGTCTGTATGCACAGTTTGCATACGTAGGTACCTAATTTTGTTAGCAATGACTTTACATGGAAATGTTCAAGAGCATTTTCTTTATTCTTTCTGGAGTGTTGCAATCAAATGTGCTCAAGTTAGTATGTGTGTGTCATGCATTTTCTCATAACTACAAAGGTTATATCCACTTTTCTTTTTCCTTTTTCCCTAAAATGGATTTCAGGGAGCGTGGGTTTTCTTGGTAGACAGAATCACCCAAATATATACATATGTATAAAGAAAGTAGTGGGAATTACTGCAGCCACAACATAAACCCATTTTCAGTCCTGGAAAGTTCCTGTGTATGCTGACTGAAGATTGAGGTGTGTGGCAGTTTCTCTTTAAGGTTATTGTGGAGCGTGAGGACGTATGAAAATGATTCACCAGGGCTGCCGCTTGTCTCCGGGTTCCTATAGCAGGGAGACGATCTCAATCTGCCTTCAAGCTGTTCAAATGATTCACAGGCCTCCCAGCGTTCTCAAATGATGGAGTATTATTGCACCCTCTTAAAGTTGGGCACTGAGATAATTTGGCTGATGTTGGAGCAGGAATGTACCACAACCCCCGTGGCTCAACTTTCATTGAATAAATATGGCACGCTGCTGCTTCTGTTCTCCTTGTGCATGGAAGAACAATTAACGTGTCAGAAAAGAAGAATCACAGAATGTTCTGGCTCCTTCCTGGAGAAGTGCAATTCCACACTGAGCTGTGTTTTTGAAGTTATTGAGCAAGATTCAAGGTTTTATCTCCCGAATATCAGAGGTAGTCAGACTTATGCTTCATATGGAAAGATGTTACTGGAGTTGGAAGAACTTTATCAGTATATTACTTTAGCACTATCGTATGTCTTAACAAGACATGTTTTTATTGCTAGAGGTAAACAGGATCTGCAATATGATTGCAGCAGTAGGGTTTTAAAAAAAAAATAGTTTTTGTGTAGAGGTAGGTGGCTATGATCACGATTTCCTTTTCTTTTTTAGGTAAAAAAAAAATGAGCTTTGTCAGCCATCCACAATAAGTCAAGGACAACTGTTTATGAGCTGAAGATTTCTCTCCTCTTTGGTTGTAGGAGTGATATTATGAGAGACATTGAAAACTTCTTAAGACTTGATTACAGATTGGCATACTTTCGGTCTTCTGACATTTGACCTTAACTGCAATGATACATTTTTCTGTGTTTTCTCCTTTGTTTGTTTGTTTTGTTAACCCCCTTCCCCTAATTGTTGAGGGAACTTTGCTGGTATGTCCTGTAGTACAAAAAAGCTATGGTGAAATATAACTATTTCCAATTTCTAATCCATAGTCTAAAATTTGCATGAGAGAATCTGTGAAGAACAGACTCATTAGGGGTTTCTACTGAAAATTTGTTGTTAATTTTTGAGCAGATGTTTCTGACTGGCGAATACATTTCTAACAGCGATGTGGAGATTTAAATTTCGTGTAACATGAAATCAGTAGAAAGCAACTGTTATAGTTTCTCATTCTCCAAGTGAGAATGAGCAGTGAGTGATTGGCTCTTTTTAGGGTTGTGTGGATTTCATTCTGTCTGTATCTGTCATGCAGATACAGTTTGCCAGTGTCACAATTGTGATTGGGAGTGGATGAGAAGCAAGTGTAGGTTCATTCTAGTAAATGTTTTGCAGAAGGCAAGTGGATTGGCCTGGTGAACTAAATCTATTTGCAGATAAAATGGTTGTGTAATGTTCTATTTTGGAAAAAAAAAAGGAAATTAAAAATTTAGAATTTGAAAAAGGTACTAGTAGACCACAGGCTGAAGTTAATAACTCCTTGCCACATCTTGAAATAATCTGTGTAAAATGCTAACAATATCTAATTTAGCAGAGCAGCAGCCTTGTAAGACAGCATTTCAAGTGGAGTTTGTGGAACGGTAGCACACCCTTATCTTTGATGACACCTCTCTGTCTTGAAGCATACTTTCTGTGTCATCTAGTTCAAAGACAGTTCTCTTCTGAAATACATTACAGGATGTCTTTTACCTTCACTTCTACTTGTGTTTAACCTGGAGAACTCTGAAAATTGTAATTTCTGTAAATCAGAGCATACATTTTAACAGCAACATGACTGCATCCATCTTGAGAAAGTTTTGTTACTTTTTAAGGGCTTTCTTAGTGCAAGTGCAGCTGCAAGTCGCCCTTGTTTGGGGCTGTGTGTGGTACCCTGTTCTGATGCAGCTGCAGTGCCCAGTGCCACGGAGTGAGGAGAGACAGATGTGCCCATCGTTTATATTGTGCTGTCACTGAAAAAACCAAGATAAATATGTGCCTTTGTGCTGATAAGGAAGTGTCCATAGCATGTACTCCATCATTTAACTTGACTGCTGTGATGGACCCTGCTTATTAGGGCTTACCCTTCCTCTGGCCTGAGTGTATTTCTGAAACCCAATACAAATACAGATAAATCTGAACTCCTGTGGCAATACCACCACACCTTCTGTTTTGTGAGAAGTAGTTCCTGTTGTACCCTGCTTCAGTCTGAGGAAGAACATGAGATTATACAATCACGCTGGATAAAAAAAAAATAAAAGCTTCATCTTCTTTTAGTAGCATCCCTTTCTTCTTCATGTGCATGGTAAAATTTGGGTTCTGGAGTCTTCAAAATACAAAGTGCTTGGAGTTTCTTCTCTTCCATCATAGTGATCGTGTACTTTTTTTTTTTTATCTGATTAGCAGTTTTTGACAGTCCTATTTTTCTGAAATTTAGCCTGAAAACTCCCAGCCTCAGAACTGTGCCTAAAAATGCCGTGTTTTGAAGGAGTCAAGGTTTTGCCTCTCAATTTCTAGATGAATGTGGATTCCTAAGAGCTTCCTTTCAATTCTGATCAGAAATTTCTGCCTCGCTGGATTTTTGACTTACGCATTTCCCACCCTTGATTGCTTGGAGGGCAATTCTTACAGCTGCTGGCACTGATTGGTTTCTAAATATAGGGAAATCTTGCTGCAGGAAATTTTGAGACAGATCTGATAAAAGCAAAGGTGAGAAACTCTGTTATCAGAAAGTGGTGGTTGAAGGTCAATTTTATGTGGGCTTCTGTAATTTATCTAGCTGCTACAACTTGAATGAAAGATTAAATTTACCCTTTCCTGCGCAGATCTCGAGTAATCAGTCTCTGGGTGAGGAATTAGACCAGATTGGTAGCATTAGTATTTATCTTTTCACTTTTGATTAAGGTGGACTGCTAAGTAGCACTGAAATTCCTCTGGGATTGAAGTGGTGAGTAAAACCAGGGATGTGGCTTTTCCCTTTCCCCCATAGGACCTTGCAGGGTTGTTTGTCACCTCGTGCTGGCTTTCAGGGGGGACCCTGTGCCACGTGTTCTCATTCTCCACAGAACTTCAGCTCTGCATTAGTCAATAATTTACAACTTTTTCCTCAGAGTGCTGCCCCCCACCAGTTGAAGTCATTGCCCTTGCAGCAAATGTCTGTGGGGTTCCATTGCAGAGATGTTTAGTTAAGTGCAAAACCATTACTCCAATGTGATAATTCTACAGTCTGTTGTAGCGGGAGAAAATCTTCTGCACTCGCCCCAGTGGCTCTGTGAAACAGAGCTCATGTGAAACAGTGGCTGCTTCTCCCTCTTTCAGAGGCCTTGTTTTGCCAAGGAGGCAGACATCATTTATTATCAAAGAATAGACCAGAATTAAATTCGAATGGTTTGTATATAGAAAACCACAACAGTCAGGAGTTACTTCAGCCATGTCACAGCTTGGGAGCTTGATTACAATTACTCCGTACTTAACCATGAAGCATCCCCACTATTTTTCTTGTATGATGGCAATATAAAAATAAATACATGATTATCTAAGCAGAAGAGGACAGAAAAACGTTAAAGAATAAGACTGTTGCACGAGGACTAGAACCTTCTCACTCCTGAGCACAGGAACTGTGACAGCATCATTTTCCTCTGTTCCCTGCTCTCAGAGACACTTGGAACAGTTCACATCTGGATTTTCAAACACAGAGACTTCTGAATGAGGAGCCTTGAGCAGCTTCCTGTAGTGGATCAGTCCAATTAACCACTTTGGGAAGTATTACATAAAGCCTATTTTAAGGGCTCAGAATGCGGTGCAGTCTGAATGGGTGCTCAGGACAATTGTGATGAAAGGTTGCCTTAATCAGAAGGAGGTGTCCACTCTGGAAGGTGACTGGAAAGAGAACTAGAAGATGAGCATTATATGCTGTAAAAGTAGAAAACCCAGGCACAGGGTTGGGTTTTGGGCATGAATGGTAAAGCTTGAAATTTGCTATAATTCGATTAGAAATGAACTTTAAGAATCTTGATACCAGTGATCTATGTGCTATTATTAAGGGAAGAGCAAAGCCAAGTTTAATAAATTTACTGCAATATTTTGTGAGACTGTTGGAGAATATTCAAATGTGGTCCTTCACTAAATTGTTTGTTTCCTGGCTTTAAATGTAATTTTCTCCTTAAAGGATATTTCATATGGCAATGTAAATGCTAATTCTTTATTTTAGGGGTTTTTTAATTGTCAGTTATGTGCTTTCTTTTAAAAGTATATTATGCTTTCAGTCCCTAATGCAGTTTCATTTGTTGGACAGTAAGGTACATTCTGTCTAAAAAAAATGTTATATCCTCATAATTAAAATAATAATACAGATAATAATAGTCTAGAAGAGCCAGATTCATAGAAATGGTGTTATGGAGAGTGTTTTCTGCCACAAATTTCTGTCTTTGTCTATTCATACTGTTATTTAGAGCAAGAAAAGAGCTCTCACATTTGCAAGGAAAAGGAGGAAAAGGGTGTGTCAATGTGTCCATAAATACACACATATATAGCAGACTGAGATAAACTAGGGGCAAGCCTTGTGAATAAATTTCTAAGTAAAACCTCAAATGAAACAGTCATAGGCACTACCATTATTTCCTTTACTTTGCCTTTTATCTTCCTTTTCTCATCATCTGCTAGAAATGTTTTGTATCTAATACCAGATCTTAATCATTTATTATTAGATAAAACTCTTTATCAGTGTTGTTTGTCAGGACTGCAAAAGGAATGCAACCATCTCCCGATTCAGTCACAATTTTGGTCTGATTGCCTTTCTGTAATTTTTTCCTAAAGCACCATGCAGTCCTTTCTGTGTATTTTTTCACCCCTGGAGCGGTGTTCCCTTTTCTGCCTCGAAGATCAATGCCAGAAGCCTGATGCTCACGAGCAATCCTATTATAGCAAACCAGTATTCACACACACTGCGAGGAAACACTTTAGTAAAGAAATAGATTTAAGTTTAAAGCTTGCAAAGGATTACTACATACAGCATAGAAAAATCTTTTTTTTTTTTTTAAAATAATTACAAGTATCATAAAATTATCCCTTTAATGTGATTTAAGCACATCTTTGTGTCTGTAATAAGTATACATTTAATTTTGATGAGCTACTTGCAAATGAATTTACGACTGCTAGAAATGAGGATGCTTTTTTCAGTCACTTGTGTCAATTGCAGGGTAATTGGCTGGTTCTTCAGAGGACTTGTGGGAAAAGCTTTGGAGTACTGTCAGCGTTTGACTATGCTTTTTTATTTCCTTACTGTAAAGTACCCATAATTCAGCATAAGTTGCAGGCTCTAACCACAAAGATTATTTTACGCTAAAGAGCCTCTAAAAGCAAGGTCAAAATGCTGCCATGTGGACTGGGTGGAAATGTCAGCTACAACCTGAGTAAAAGCTGAAGAAGAGAATGAAATTAAATGTATGCTAAACAGAGCCTCTTAGTGCATCTTGTGTTCTCACGCTGATAGAATGAATGCATTAATCAATGAGAATATACATATGAACTAAAATGGAGCTCTGTTTTACTGGCTGTTGTGCTGTTATGTGGAAGCGATGGTTGATACAGCTGAAAAGGCAAAGTTGTGTGTCTCATCTTTAAATCCAGATGAGCTGCTTCAAGACAGGCAGCTATCAAGAGTATTGAGGTGGTAGGTGTTTGTGTACATGCAGTGCAGCGAGAGCGTTTTGGGGAAGGCTGGGCAGATATTCTTATCTTCATCTAAGCTCTTGTGTCTGGTGGAGGCAGGGGGTGTGTCTGTTGCACAGCAGTAGAGGACCATAATAAAGTGTCAGCGTGAATTTTTGTCCCTACTTTTATCTGTTTAAGACAGACCATTAATGTTATTTTAATAAAATGTTCTGTGGTTGAATGTGCTGTTACAAATGCAAGTTGAAATACACTGTGATATAGTGTGCTCTGGATGAATATGAAATGGTTGGATAAACTTGGGTACTTGGAAATAATCTTTCTTCCATTCTGATTTTGAAACGAATACTGTTAAATAAGGCTTTCATTAGCTGTGAGTTAATTTGGGGCAAACCACTGCACTTAATATTTAGTGAATGGGAATGAAGGTGTCTCATGCTGATTGATTTTATTTTGCTCATATATTTTGGCCATTGCTCAAGCTGTGGCATTTTTGATACCAGCTAATTAGGATCATTCTGGGTAGATGGACAGCCCAAGTGACTCAGCAGGGCAGAGTTAAATTAACCGTCCATCTTGCTAGGCTTGTTAGCAAGTCATGAATATCCTGATTATTTTCCTTTTTATTATTTGCTATGTTTCCATATTTTCTTCTTGCGACTTATGGGCTCAAAACTAGCCTACAAGAAGGTTTTAGATATGTTCAAGATGATTCTCTTTTTCCTTTGGAATATCCCCTAAACTAACCCTGAAGTCTAGTGGCAAGGTGGGTTAGTGAGCTGAAGTATGGCAGCTTTGTGCTAAAAACTCTTTGCAAACTTTCCCATGTGAAGACCAGCAATATAATTAATTTGCCTTAGAATAAATTCTGTATTTCATAACTGGTTTAAAAAATGAATGTCAGAGAGTTGTTAACCTTGCGAAACCTTTGAGAATTAGAATCCTTTGGAACCAGGAAAAGGTGCAAAAGGCAGGGGATTTCACAGGATGACACTATTCTCTGTTAGTGATTGCAGGAACAGAGCTGCTTTCACTAGGAACACAGTGAAATAGATGCATCTCGGGGACGAAATGTTTTTCTGTTAAATGTAACCATAGTTTACATAGACAAATTGGTCTTACAAACCAAGCAGTAAAAGCCACGTTCTTAATTTCTTTCTCAGGAGAGGCTTTTATGATTTCACATTGTATTTTTTTTAGCATTTATCCAAGGTACCTCCAACACGTAGGACACTAATTGTTCAATAAGCAGCAGCTGTTCCAAATAAATACCACTCCAAGAATATTTGCTTTTATTTACCATTTCTTCCTGGATCTTGTTAACTAACTAGTCACACTGTTTGCGAAGCAATCTTTTTGATTGTCCCACGTATTACTTTAAACACCAGTTGGGTAAGGAGAGCTGCAGTGGTGCCCCAGGGGTTTGCTGAGATATCTGCGATCTCAGCTTGTTGGTGGGCCATGGTAACAGTGGCAGAGGCTTCTGACTCTGAATTTCGTGTTCACATTAATTAGGCAGAGATGTGAGGTTAGCTGGAGCAAAATGAGTCAGTGCTGGTCCTCAACACACAGCTCCCTGTGAAAAATCTCATTCTGCTGCTGGGCTCTTAGCATACCAAAGACTTTTTTCTTTTGAGATGAAATTGTTCTGGTTTTTCAAGTATGACTCAGTAAATTTCCAAGGCAGATGTGCCTGGTACTCACCCGTACACGCACACAGGCCTGTCTGTAACCAGCATTTGCATAACGGCTGCACGTTCAAGGCCTACTTGATGATCTTTTAAGATGATGAGGGGTTTTATTTTAAACTAAATATAAAGCCACTTTGAACTATGAGCATAAAATATTTAATCAAACCAAAATGCCTGATGTGATAGATTCTGCAGGCATAAGACCCATTTGCATGGATGCTGGTTTATGTTCACAGGTGGAAATTTATTTAAACTTAATGTTGTTTGCTTGAAAAGATGGCTGTTTTTGTCAGGGATTTTTTTTTTTTTTCAAATGTATTTTTTACATTTTCTCTCAGTAAATGTTAACTATTTCCAGAATCCTAACTTAAAGAATCTTTATTGAAAGTACTTTTTAAACATCTCTAGCACAGGGGTAGGTGCTGTAGGTGCACATCTGCTTTGCAACCCCTTGATTATATGGAACAGACAGTTTTCCTACAAACTGCTCAACTCATGGGTTTAATACTATTAATCCTAGAATGCTACACATCTTGCTTACTCAGGGGCATCTCTTTCTTCTGTTTTTAAGAGGAGATTGTGAAGAGAGAAAGATGTGCAGACTGAATTGCAATGCAAGTAAAGATTTGGACAGCATAAATAACAAAACTGCAAATACAGAAATCAAAATGGCCACTCTGCTACCCCCACTGCAGTGGTTTGGAAATATTGTCTTTATTATGTACCAAGTAATGCATTTAGGAAACAATAACAGATAAGTGCAATCACTGTTTTTTCTCCCCCCCTTCAGTTTATTTATCTCAGTTCCATAACCAACACTGAATGGGTTGTTATCCCCCACAGTTTTCTTTGTTCCAGCAGGATTGATGAAATCTGATGAAATATTACTGAGCCCAATTTCAATAGTCAGCTTCTGGTAATTGCTTTGGTTACTAAATACCTGACATGAACTTTTTGTTTCCCAAATGGATTAGATTATCTAAGCACTGGGTTCCCTGTGGGCATTGAATTTTTCAGCTCATTTCCATCTGGATTTTAATGCTTTTGTAACAATGAAAAAGGTTGCTTGAACTGAAAATGATTGATATGACTAAAAAGACATCTGAACCTTGGAGGGTTTTTTAGTTTTATGTTTTAATTTTTTTTTTCCTAACTTCTTACGAGGCTATATGAGAAATGCCTTCTAGACTTAATGAAGGGAAAGTGAAGCTCTACTTCTTATCATATTAATACAGTTTGGGGTTTCCCAAGAGAGAATTTCTCATTTGTCTCAAGGTGATTTTTTTGTGTTGTACTTAAGTTGTCTGAATGATAAATAGTGCCCTACGTAAGTTGCTGGCTGTGTATGTAACAACGAGTAATATTGCATTTGAAAGTTTTCTGATAAAGTGGAATCCAATTTTGCATGGAAAAGCTAAGATGAATTTTAACCACTTTTCACTGAAATTTCATCAGTCAATCTGGACTTATTAGGAAATGAGAAATTATTCATTTAAACCTTCAGTGATTAAGGACTGAGAAGATTATCAGAATCACTTTTTCCAAGCAAAGGTACAAATTATTTATTTAGCTTGTTTTAAAAAGATCTCTATATAAATTTCTATTACATACAGATGTATTTGCATGCATATAGGCACACACACAGCAATATACATATAGTTTTATACAAAATTTTGCATTGTTTAGCATAAGGAGATCTTAAGGTTAATTCTGAATTGGTTGCTAACTAACATTAGCATGCAATTATTTCAGTCAAAATGGTTTTAGAAAATTTTGTTATTTTAATTAGTTCCACTTAAGAAGATAGAGAGGATAGAATTTTACTGGCTTAGCTTTACCTACAGCACAGTTTATCTTCAGCAAGACCATGACACCCAATTCCACATGTAAACTACGTGACACACGGAGTTTTGCAGTAGCTCCAAAGAAAGCTGCTCGTGCCACCTGCACTTACTTGGATGGGCAGTTTAATAATTTGCTATTAAACTGAGAGTTCTGCGCATCAGGAAATGACAAAATAGTCTCTAAAGCTCTGAAAGCACATATACGAAACCATAGGGCAGGTTAAAAAGGACAAAATTGTTTCATGTGTGGAATATCAAAATACATTTCCCACAGCTAAATCCGGGAAGAGGAGGAGCACAGTGACTGTTTTATACAACACTTAGCAAAAGAGATGGGATCAAAAATAACTTCCACTTTGCTCTCCATCGTGTTGTAATGGGGTGTATGTCCTGAGCATGAGTAAATGTGATGTACATATTAAAAATAGTGGCTATGAGCATGAAAAAATCATCTTATTACCCCCATGCAATAATTGTATCATTAACATTTTGCAATATTTTTACGTGTAGTTGCACTTACTTTTCCGGGTTACTTTACTCACCAATTGCTCTGGGTAACTAGAACAAACTTGTATTAATAAGTTCTGAGTATGTTTAGGATGGAAACACCTGATAATGAGGATGTCTTGCAGGATTGTTGAGTGTCAAACAAGGTGTTTGTTTCTTTATCTTCCAGAAGGCTTTGCTCATGGCATGGCAGACTGGTTGGCAGGAGCTCTGGGTACAGCGGGGAGAGCTGAGGTTGGGAATTCAGTCCAGTGGGAAACCGCTCAGCACTGAGCCCTGGCTGCTCTGCCCGGGACTTGGAGGAGTTCCTGCCCTCGCAGCCAAACCCTGCAGGCTGATTCCCAGCCCGGCTGTGCCAAGGGCAGGCTCCCTAGGGCCGGCAGGGTGCTCAGCCAGAGGGACAGGGACGTGCTCGGACATCGCCCGTGCTCCGGAGCCGCGGGGATCCCTTGGCCCCCCACGCCTTCGAAGAGCTCACATGTGTTCGGTGGCTGCAGGTGAGAGCTGGTCTGTTCCTGGCCTGGACAGAAGGAGTGGTTGCAGGTGAAAAACCTGAAGTTATTGCATCCCCAGCTTCAAGTGTAACCTTGCGGGATTGAGGTGTGGAGAAGGAAGGGTGAAGAGATTTGGGTTATGGGTTTGGGGATGTGGGGCGAGAAAAGAAGGTGCAAAGGGGAAATGACAACTCCTGTAAGTGGTAAGAGCAGACATGCACATTTACATATCTTTCCAACCAAACCGGGTAGCTTTAGGGCCTCTGGAGTTAATTGTTGTTATTTCCCTGCCTCCTTTTATGTAAACTGCTTTGGCATTTGTCTGTCTCACTCTCCAAATGAATCATTTACTTTTTCCACCTGCTGCTGTCACCTGATTAACTCTTCTGATTCCAATTTCATGCTTACATAACTTCTACTTGTAATTCTTTTTTAGCTTGCACCATTTTTGAGAAACTCAAGAGAAGTTTCTGATCTCAAACTCCAAATAGTCTGAGTGAGAATATAAAACACACATTATGTGTCACTTTTCAAGGACACACTGTACGAGTGGCTTGCTGTAATCTGTTCTAGGATGCTTAAATTTTAAAAGGCACAAGATTTTGATAGCTGATTTTGTTTCTGTATGTGCCTATTTATATTTTTAGCACATTTGATAAAGTACCATTACACAACCGCCTCTTGGCTGTGGTGTAAGGCTTTGTACCAATGTTTTTTAATGCTTTGCAATGTGATTATGTAGCAATCTCTAGGTGTATTAAAAGCAGGTTCCCTTTCTACTGTAATAGTTAAGTCATCTCCACCTTTGTATCCTCCACCTGACAGACCCTTCATGTCTGACTCAGGTTTAAAACACTTGCCCTAATTTCTGAAACTTTTCTTCCAAACTGTATTTAAAACTTTCTGTTTTTAACATCCTCCTCTTTTCTTCTTTGCTGACTTTGTTCCAGTCTTCATCTTATGTCTGACCCACTTAAGTGCCTGTGACTTTCCCATTCTACTGCCTATAATTGAAGCTGTTTACTTTTCTTTGTGCCCAAAATACCCCTGTCTCTTCAGATCTGTTTTCAGACAGCAAGAGCCCTCTTTACTTATAAGTCAGATTCTCCCACAGAGAACTTGTCATCGCTCCAGCCCAGTGGCCATGCTGAAATCACCCGCACGTGATTTCCAGCAGCCCAGTTTGTGCTGAAACAGAAACTTTCATGTGTTATGCTTCTGTAGCACCAATGGGATTTGTCATTTGGAGATATTCATGGTGTACCTCTGCTTTTTTTGCCTTTTTTTTTTTTTTCTCTGTGTGTGTGTGTGTGTGTGATGCTGCTAAAATGAAAATTATAACCTATTGTGTCTGCAAGGGCCTGTGTTCAGCAGGGCTTGGGAATATCTTTTCATCTTAATAAACAAACCCTGTAATTTAACAGTTTTTGTTGTTTTGGTTTGGTTTTTGGGTTTTTTTTGTTTGTTTTTTGTTTTTTGTTTTTTTTTCATGACATTTACGGAAAGGTAGCAACTGTAGAACTGTAGGGCAGGAACAGGAGGGGAATTTTTACACACCTCTCCTTGCCTTCTAAGTCCATGACTATGTTTCAGCCCATTCTCCCAGTGGGAAGGTGTGAAGTGTAAGTGCAGGCAACAGAGTTAAGCTGGAGTGTCCTGCAGAGATTCACTATCACAAAGGGTAATACTGCTTTATCGATCCCTTCCACACTGGCTCCCACAGTTATGTTAAGCCTGTAGCAAGTGCAACCTTTACAAAACAAGATCAAGAGATATGCCTTACCATTTAAGTTGAATACTGGCTTTAAAATAGGATAAAAGGATGTTTCTTAGGTATGACATATTGTTGGCATTTTAGTGTATACATGATAAAAAATCCACGGAGTGAAAGTTCACATTCATTGGAATAATTCTTTTTTTTCAGCCCTGCATCTGTGAATACAAGTGATAGGGCCAACTTAACTTTATGTAAAGCGTAACTTAGAAAAGGAAAACTACTTTAAACTTTGCTCAGCTTTCCTAGAGAATTCAAATTCCCATTTCTTCTCATATTCTGCAATATATTACTTAGTCACAATTTTGTTACTTATACTGTAGGAGTGAAAAAAGATTGTCTAAAATTTAACAAAGACAATCACACATCTTTTTGTAAATATTTTTGTGATATTGCCACTTCTCTGCTATACTCAATTCCATTGCTGCAGCAGTTGCCAAAGATGCTGATAAAATTTTTCACTAATGCTTGGTTAGAGCATTAGCACCCCAGGCTCTCAAAAGAGTGCTGGAGGGCTTTCAGTTTTGCAGTGCAGGTTCTTGCTTCAAATGTTGGCCTGTACTTATAAAGAAATATATTGATGTGATAGACCTTAATTTCTATTTGAAGCTCACCAGGAAAGCACGGAGCGCTGTAGATCTGTTACTCTGTGTCTTGCTGGACTGCATGTAATCTTCAGATGATTGAGGCAGAGCTGGGGTCATTTAAAAAAGCAAATGAAACTGGGAGACTGTTCTGTTCCAGTTCTAGTGTGGAGTTTTCTTGTGTTGTCTCCAGCCCGGCCTCAGTGCCTGTCCCTGCAACCAAAGGCCCTTTGTCCTTGTGTGCAGTGCCCAGGCTTGGCTTTGCAGCTTTTGCTTGGATGCAGCTTTGCAGAGCTTTACAGCTGTGGCAGGAGCCAAACCTAAGCACCTTCTGCTAAACTTGTTTTCATCTTGGTTATTGCAGTGACTGACTCAAAGAGAATGCTGTCATCCACCAAAACCAACAGCAGCAATGTTAAAAAAGAAATAAAAACAACAGCCCCCCCAAAAAAACACCTCAACCAAAAACCACACCAAACCTAGACACCAACATGTCTTTATTTCTTCACTTTCCTTACTACAGTTATGTTAGTGCTTGTGCTCTCTCACAAGGTGCAAACAAGTAATGTGTGACCTGTATTATGAGGAAGTTCTGGATTTTCTGTATTCATGCTATGGAAGCAAAATTACAAAGACTGTGGGGAAAAAATAAAGTTGCAAGTAAAACTCTGATCTCAGTCAGTCCTGTGCCTTGTGATTAACTCTACTTGCCACATAGAGGATTTATCCAGACGAGGAACTCGGCAATGAATCAGGACGATTTTTGGTAGCAAATTTCAGTCAGGAGTAAGAGGAAATACCTGTGAGGAAAGCATATCTCCAATAACCCCCTCCTACTCCCTCAGCATGGTTCCATCTTAGAATCTTCTGCCTGAAAGTTGTTAGAATGAATAACATGAATAAACATGAAAATTCCTCAGATTCAATTTTAGATGTAATGAAAATAGTGAAGTACATTGATTGCAGTGCAGTGATCCTCTGACCACATTGTCTACACAGGTTGCTATTTACTAGTGAAGCAATAAAATGCAATCAAGTGATTGACTGTCATTGAAGGCAGGCTTAGCGCCACACTGTTCTTTTTGTTTCATATGGGATAGATATATTTTTAGAAAAAAATATTCTAGATTAAATGAGTTGTTATGAAAATCAATTTTGAGGGCAAAACCCACAGGTAATAGTATTTTTTTCTATTGTTTTGACAGTGAATAGATTAGAAAGAAACATCTCTGGTAGGCACATGCCACATGAATGGAATGCACAGATCTTAGAAAATACAATGTATGCAATGAAGTAACTGATCAATAAAAGCAGGATTCCCTATTTCCTTAAATAATTTTAACACAATCCTGAAGCAATTGAGAGAAGTGTTTAATGGTTTCCAAACTTTTGATTCTCTGATGTTAATGGCATAACCATTAAATCAGTATTGTAGTATCTAATTATTATTACAATATTGTATAGTACAAACATAATAACATTAAAATATTTTATTTCTCTGTTTAAGTAAAGAAAAAAACCACACCTTAATAAAGCTATTCCTTTTGTGTATGATCCAGATTGCAGATCTGATAAGTTCTAGTAGAATTAATTAAAGTCTGAGGATGAACTCAGACCTGGCAGGGTGGACTGGAGAGATACTGTCTTAAAACGCAACATGTAGCTGACAGCTAAGTTCCTTGTTAATTTAATTAGTTGGAACTTTTAAAGGGTGGTTGATAGCAGGCATCAAAACCTGCTTTCAAACAGGCAGCTGACAAGTCTGGTACTACGGTGAGAAATGTTCCTGACAATGTACTTGGTTTTACCAGTGTTTATAAACCATGTATGGCTGCTGTGTCTTTTTAGGTTCGTTTATCTACCTCTGCAATGTAATCAAGAATATTTACAGAGGGGAAAAAAAGGGGGATAGGATGTTTGGATTGGCAAATTGCAACCAGGACAGTTGTTGGTTTTGCTACTGATTCATCAAAAAGTTACGGGAAAGCCCATTAAAAGGACTGTGCTTGAAAAGTAAAACTAAATAAACGAAAATCCCCAATGCTTTTCAAAGTTACTAAACTACATTGAGGCTTTGAATAAAAACACATTATGTGGTGATTTTAACAAAAATCATTAAATTGATGCCACCACATTAAAACCAGTCATACGATACAGCATAGTCACAATGTGGTGCAGTTGCTCAAATACAGGAATTCAGGCTTTAGGGAAAAAATGTACTGTGTTATTATGCCTGCATTTGGTAATGCACAGTAATGTGCAATTCTTTCCTGATCCCCTCGAACCTTTCACCAAGCCATTAGTTTTTCATACTGTTACAGGAAAGGCACACACGAGTGGTTTTCCTAATCCGTGGCTGGGAATTGCTCCCCCAAGTACTTTGGTGGGTTGTACGTGTGCCCATCGAATGTCCTGCACGTCTTGTGCACGTGGCTTGCTTTGTGAAAGGCAGTAGCTGGGAGTAAGTAGATGACACCAGGAATTTTATCCATCCTACTCCCAGGTACTTTGTTTCCCAGAGGTTCTTCACTGTCCCTTCCCAGGTTTGTGAGGGCAATGCTGCAGTGACCGATGCCACTTGTGAATGGGCAGGTACTGGTGCCAGTCCATTCATCTGTACTTCTGACCTTCTTTGTCCTGAAAAAAAATCTTTCCAAATGAAGAGCATGGTCTGAGCTGAATAATTCCAGCAGACTGGAGGAACACATGTCCTACAAGTTAAGCACTTCTGTAGAACAGTTACTCCATAGCCACTGACAATGCTTCAGCTGTTTATTTAAGAAAGGGGGCACTTCACATGGAGCTGTGTTTAGGGCTTGGCACTTGATTTTTGGTTAATACTCATTGCATGCCGAAGTATTAATGATTTTCTGATCAATGGAGAGGTGGTAATCACTGGATCAATGGCATTCTTGTGTTTCAGAGAAGCATTCTGAATAATTACTCCATTCTGATTAATTCAAGTTGGGGATTTTTTTCTATCTGAATTATTTATAGCTAGCACAAGGCACATCCTTTTGAGACATTCCAGTCTATTGTGTATGTATTATGCTTTTATGTAGGAGTATAGTAATAATCCTTTAAATTTGTGTAAATAATATTCTAGAGTCATGATATATTGAGAGAATGCTTTGGGTTTTCTGATGTGGTGGCTTTCAGAGAGGTGCCTGTATGTGTTTGCATGTCAAGGATTGCAAAATACAGATAAGGTAAAAGAACTGATGTATGCGTACACTTAAAACTCGCCCTGACCCTGAGTTAAACTGCTTTTGAGATTTGGAGGGGGGGAAAAAGTTCCATATTATCATTTTTGCACAGCTTTGCTATTTGGTTCCATTAGGGATTGGAAATGTGGAAATATTACGGAGTAGTGGCTGTCAATCTGAGCAAAACCTCGTAGTGGTGGAAATCTCATTAGCCTCTCTATCGGGTGAGATCTAAACCCGAGGTCTTGGCCACTGGTGGTCATTAAAGAACTCACTCACTGTTCACAGGAGTAAAGGTGTTAAATACAGCGTCTTGGACAAATTCCAGCTTGTGAAATTAGATTTGGCCTAAATTCCCTACCAGTTAAATACTTTCCTTCTTGTTCTTAACTAAAGCGTAATAATGTTGTGAGTTACTAAAGGGATCCTCACATGTGTCCTAAGCGTGTCTGCTTTCCTGTGACAGGAAAGCTTTGATGATAGTGTACGTTAGGCCTTCATGGAGTAATGCAAACAAAAAGTCACAAGCAATCCTAAGTGGAAACTACAGTGTCAAAGCTTTCCTATTCGCCAGTTTTGTCATATATTGCCAAAAAGGTATTTGCTGTGTTAGGGAAATAAGAGTACCTTGATTTCAGCTTCCTTTTTTCTGCAGCTCAGATAAGTAAGATCTGTGGGAAAGAGCAGAAGAAACATGTAACGAAACACAGGTTTCACTGGTGGAAGAGCAGAACCACTGCAGTCAGGACCACAGGAGTGGCATAGCTGTGTCCCTGGTGTGTCCAAGGGAAGAACTGTGCCATTTCAAGTGCTTAGGGATGTACCAAACCTGTGTGCTTGAGCATCTCCTTGCACTGCAGACATGGGCACCTTATCAGCTCATTGCAGAGCACATCAGGCTGTCTTCACTCATCTGCTCTGCTATCACTGACTAATCGTGTTCTTAGACTAGTTTTTTTGTCATCTATGGACAAACTGTTGTGTATCTGCATGGAATACAGGTAATCACATAGTACTATCAGACTTTTGATGCAGAACAATTATACCAGAAGTTACTTTCCTTAGTTTGAATGTCCCTTTCAATTAGTTATATGGGATGTTTCTCTTTATTTTTTAACTTTTACCTTTTTCTTTTTTATTTTTAAGTAATATCCTGATTTTTCCTATGCTGCCTATTTTCTGCATCCATCCAAGTACTTCTTAGTTCAGGCTGTTTTAACCTTTGAATTACACATACTCATCTTGTCAGTCAGGGCAGCACTTGCAACATTTCAGTAGAAATTACTTCTCTAAGTCTTTCCCTCAAAGACATATTTCTTCTACATTAGAGTCTACTTTGAAATCCAGTGAGAATACACTATAGAACCAGGCAGCAAACACATAGATAAGTAAAAAATTATGTATGAGTATCTGTTGTTGATAGTAGTCATTTTGTAATACTCATAGGAATCCAAACTCTTGTTTCTCACGTTTACAAAATTTCATGCATTTCCTTCTTAATCTTTCTTTAATGTTAAAATATATGTTTCCAAACATATGTTATAGGGAACACATAGTTCCTTCAATATGTTATTGTTCTCCCCATTTCTTAGTACTTTAATAACTTGGAAAAGGGGGTGACAAATAAGCCAATATTATTGTGAGACCTAAAAAGTAAGGGGGAGGTACTGTATGGGTTTTAAGTTGATTTCTAAGTATTCAAATATACAATTGTTTAATTTTACTCTAAATTTAATGATTTAAGAAACAGGAGAGAGTGAAGTGGTTGGGGGGGGGTGAAGAACGGGAAGAAAAAAAAAGTCAATATCTGCTTTTTAGCCTGTCATGGGTGAACACTGCATGTTGTGACAGGTCCTGAGCTGGTTCTCCAGCAGAAGTGAGAATTGCTGCACTTTTAATGTACAGCCACTTAGATACTTGGTGTGCATCCCAAAAAAACATAACAGGAAACAGCCATCAGCTCTCCCTAAATGCAGTGAGAATTTTCCTTTTTCAGGGGTGACAAATATACCCCTGAACCTCTGCTTCGTTAGGCGTTCATCATGATGGATCTCAAGGAGAATTGCATCCTCCTCTCACAGGAACAAGTCAGGCATAATGCCCATGTTTTGTCAGATTCAAAACTAGTCTTGTTCTAACTGGTTTTAGAAAAAAAAAAAATCTTATTCATTCTCTTTCATATTTGATAAGAAAAATATGGAATATCGTGTAAGATTTAGGAAGTTGTGTGATATTTAAAGCAGCCAGAATTTGTCTTGCTCAGGTTTCTGTTCATTCACGACAGCCATGACCGACTGTGCTGGGTTTCAGTCTGTGACTCAAAAAGCTTAAAATTTACCAGAGGAGGTTTGGCTCTGTGCCTCCAGGAACTGTTGTGCTGCCACTGATCTAAATCATGTTGTCTAAGCCAGGAAGGTGAAAATGCTCACATGTACTTTTTCAGGTACTCCATCAGAAACGAGACCTTTAGATATCTATACATTTATATATCTATACATATATTAGTGATTAATTGATGGATTTTTAATAACTGGCTTCTGATACATTTTTGTCCAGTTCTCTGCGGCAAGAAGAATTTTATTTTTTCATTTAAAATTCCAAACTATATCCAGCAATTTCTTTGTTGAGCAAAACAATATTATGTCAGCTGCAATCCAACTAATTTACTAGCTCCAAGTTGAAATCATACTGCCTTTCCTCATTTTCTGAATTAAATCCTGCTTTAGACAGATTTTCATATAGGAATGGCCAGCACCTCTAAGAACAGGGACATATGTTGGATGTTTAAGATAAGCTGGGTTTAAGGTGAAAATAGCCTTCAGTACATAAAATATTTACTATCTTGTCATCACGTAAACACATGAAAATAATAAATGGTAGTGTTACAAGGTAGGAATAATATTTCCAGTGCAAAAATATGTAAATATATTTTTATTAATTTTAATAAATTTAATGTCCAAAGTTGAGTAAATAATATGCCACATTCTTAACAGTAGCTAATAGCCCTGCTAGCTAAATTAGGAATATTAATTGATTTAGATTTCAAGATATGGTTAAATGTGTACGTGTTTGGCATCCCTGGTAAAATAATTTGGCGATAAGTTGTACACATTAAAGTGTACCTTCAATACCTGATATAGGTATTAGATAACTAAAGAAATTTGTGAAAATCTAGGACTAAGTCATGAAGAGAGGTGATGGCAAAGGCCAGCCTTCCTGGGTGCATTCACGGGGGCACAGCTGGCAAAATCGGTGGGCTACAAAGCAAAATAGCAAAGAAATTTTCTAGGCACAGGGAAAAGTGAGTCCTGTGAAACACAGCTGTGAAACTGTTCTTCCTTCAATCCTGCTTGGAGTGGCCGGATACTATGGGCAGGATTTGTGTGGGAGGTTGTGCTGATGCTGCTCAGGCTTGGTGGTTCAAGATTTCTATTTGGCCGTACAATTGTGCAGTCTCAAATCTACTCAAATGCAGGCATGCAGAAAAATTCTCCTTGAGGCAGAGATCCCAAAATTCAAGTAACTAAAGTTAACTGGAAGGTTCCTCTAGACACACACCCACACTCCACCCTACCCTCCGTTTTCTACGTTTGCATACAGTGATTGACAAAGGCGTTACTTTATTTCACTTTTAGAAATAGTGGAAGCTGAAGAATAAAGGTTATATCTTGGTTCTGTTATAGCATCTGCTGACTAGGACAACTCTCTTCCATGGTTAGTCATTGAGATGCTTGGACTGATTTGGGAAATATGGCTCAAAAACTGTGAAACAGCTTGTCAGCATCAGAGGAGTGAGTCCCAAGTCTCTTCATCTCTTGATTGCACAAATTAGACATGGATACAGCAGGCTGACAATGATTTTACTGCAGAAAATGCAATAATAATAGGTTAACTTTAAACATATTAAATTACCATTAAAAACTGGGATTTTCATCATACTCACAATCAGTGTTTTCTCATCAAAATCTGAAATGGAAATTACATGGGACAGATTTTTGTTGTCCTTGATTCTCCGCCTGCAGGAGAGTACAGGTTTGTGGACTGTGAATGGATGGACCAAGAAGGGCTTGAATATGGTTGAGCTGCAAAACCCCACAGTCAGAGGCGTTAATGCCAACAGAAAATTTCTGGGAAGCCTTAAATGCTAAGTATTTCTGTTAATTTGAGGTCTTTACAACATGTGTGTCGTTTCTTACAAGGTTTCACAACGCAGAGTTTGCTTTCACTACAGTGGTGATTCAGAAGGAAACAGGGTAAGGATCCAAAGCTCCTGAAAGTTTTGCAGGAGGTACACGAACTTCATGCTCTCCATCAGATGCAGCATTATCTTCATCTTATTTTCATGAGGGATTTGGCTGGTTTGTTCTTCCAGTGTGAATTTGGAGGTTTTTTTGGGGTGTGGAACTGCTGGTGCATCATATATATATATATATGCCTGTAATACTTGAGTGGTCCATGTTTTATCTTCCTTTCCTGTGAATTTCTACTGACTCTTACATTTAAATATTGACTAAATCTCAAGTATTGCTGGATCAGAGTTTTTTAGACATATCGGTTATTTTGGGATTAGAAAGTCACTTATAGCTTGTGCTTTGCTGCTAGGCCTATGGGGCTTTGTGTCTTTTCATTAACAAGCTTATGAAATAGAACCACGTGTGCAGAAACTTGTAATTAGTCTTTCTCCTGTGTGTTAAATGAGTGTTGCTGTTGCCTTTTAAGGGAGTGTGGTGTATCGCTGCCTTGGGGGCACAGGGGAAGGATGGAAGGAGTCAGTGGGCAGGTGAAGGACAGTGGTTGATGGCCAGTTGATACCACATGTCATAGGAAGGACCTTCAGAAGACTGAGAATGGTGAATTACTCCAAAAAGGACTAAATGTGCCAGACACTGGAAACTGTAAGCTCTCCATGCGCTTACAATGAGGTGCATAAAACATAAAGCAATATTAGTTTGTACTGTCATTGCTTTACAAACTACTTTGTCATAGCCACCCCGAGCTCCAGGAGAAAGCTCTGGTCCCAGCTGTCTCATTGATCATATGCCACTAGTTGTTGCAGCACACACAATTGAATTGCTTTTTCCTCAGGGAAACAGTGTCTCCAGGTGTGCTAATAATAAAATTAATAGCTTAGAGAAACTGCTTGCCACAGCAGCTGTGGCTTTACAATGAGAGGATCGATTCCAGTGTTTAACTGTCCTAATTCCATAGTGGATACCCGACTCAGCCACCGCTGAGATACGTTCAGTCTCACAGTTAATCAATACAGCCCTGATTTAAAACAAAGAGCCGAGATTCAGGATTAGAAGTCTTTCTGAATAAAAGGATGTAGGTTAAAATTGTCAACACCCTTCAACTATTATCTTAACATGAAAGTTAGGAGTGCTTTAGATACTGCCTCCACAGGAAGTGGATATGATACTACTGACTATATCCCACTCATTTTGTGAAATGTTAGCTTGTAAATATTAGGATGTAAGATGGCACTTAAATCACTTAAAGATGATTTTTGGCCTGCCATTTTGTAGAGCTTCATGAATTCTGATTGTAATTGATAACATTACTTTAGTGTGAATAATGTATGTAGTCATACACCGTAGTTATTACTCTGTCATAGAGTGCTGCTGTCAGTAGCCACAGATTTGACTGCCAGCAATGTGTCTTGAGGGGCATAAGTGCTTTTCATATTGGATTTTGAGAAGATCTTGATTCGGAATGCTTATAAATGTCAAGGTTTAGCTTGTATATGAAAGAAAATATGCATTTTTATAAGTTGATAGTGGAAAGTGAAAGAGCATTAAACATTATTGGACATGGGGCTGAAATTTCAGTGACAGCTTCTTAGTTGCAAGAGAAATGAGAAAGACATTGAAAATCACAGCTTGTTTGCCAAAGTTGGGTGGGTTTGTTTGTTTGTTTGATTAAATTGCAGTTTAGGCTGATCACAGCCATTATTGTTCCATGTCTTGCTTATGTCCTTAGATGACAACAGCTCCACCACAGCTCCCCACCCCAACTTAGCACAGTGAGGGAGGGAGCTCTGAGACCTTTCTGTCAGCCATTAAACACGGCAGTTCCCTGCAGAGGGAAAGTAAATTCTCCTTTCCTCTCCCTCAGAGTTCAGTGAAAGGAATCAAAATCACCTCTCCCTATTGCATTCAATACCACCAGAAGAGTGTGGCTTAATTTGATTCTTTCGAATTTAAGAAATCTAAAACTAACCATAAGAAGAAGTTTGAGAGTGCTGCCTTAATCTAGTGGAGGCTTTGTAGGTAATGGGCAATTGGAGGGGTTACCAGACCTGGGGAAAAAAAAAAAAAAAAGGGCAGTTAGGAAAGGAAAGGCTTCCAGACAAATACAAGTGTTAAAATGCTGTTCACAACCTAGCATAACGAGCCCAAAACCAAGCCTGTGTGGTGTGTTTCTGAGGCCGAGAACTTTAGGTGGTTGCTGAGAGCTATTGGTAGGAATGGAGACAGACCTTTCTGGCTTTGATTGTTTGAATAAGTATGTTTGTTAGGAAAAATGTGCTTTGAGTTACTTGGATACACTGCTGGACACAGGCCTCCAATGGGGAAGCTCTTAAAGGTGCGAAAATTTGTTAGGCAGCAACGAAGCTGTCCCTAAATGGGGAGCACGGCCTGCTTAGCAGGGCAGGCAGGCTGGGAATGAGCCTGTGTGCCGTGTTTCTGAGGCAGATAACGTCAGATGGCTGCTGAGAGAAACTGCTGTACCAGGGCATCTTCTCCCAGAAGATCTCACCACCACGCTCAAAGCTCAGCCACTCTCCTTGGCAGCAGGGAGACTTGGCAAGGAAAGACAACAGCGATGAGAAGATCCGATACAAAAGCACGTTCAAAAGGGAATTTGGCCACCTCCAGTTATCACCAGCAGGTAAATCATTGCTGGTATGGATGGGGAGCATCAACACTGAGGAAGTGCTGGTGGTTTTTCCAGGCCTGAGATGTGCACACTGCTCCTTGTCTCAGACATGTTGCTTTTTGTCTCAAGACTCTGGCCTTTATTTGCGCTGCTTATTCTGACAGATGTGGGAGAGGTCTGCACTTCTGTTTTTATCAAGCGTGTTTCAGTGACTGTGCTTTATAATAAATTGCTTTAATTTTTTCAACCTCTTAATGAATTAAACAACGTCCAAAGATAAAATGTCTCAGGATAAATAGTTTCAAGAGACTATCTAAGGCCACGACTAGATCACTAATTAGTTGTTTCTTCTTTTCTTCACTGTGTCCCTGTGCCACACACTTTGTACACAGAGGTTGAGGGCAAGAGATAAATTTGTTAAGAGGCAACTTTTCCCTAAATGGGGAGCATGGCCTAGTTAGGAGGCCAGGCAGACTGAGAACCAGCCAATGTGGCGTGTTTCTGAGGCAGTAACTTTAGATGATTTCTGGGATATATTGGTGGGAATGAAGGCAGACCCTTGTGGTTTCGATTGTTTGAATAAATAAATTTGTTAGGGAAAATGTGCTTTGAGTTACTTGGATACACTGCTGGACACAGGCCTCCAATGGGGAAGCTCTTAAAGGTGCAAATTAGAGTTTGGTCTGTTGCTTCAATGCATTTGCAAGTAGTGGGGCTGAGAGTCTGAGAAGCGTTAGGAGATCTGTAGGATTGTGTTCTGGAAGAAGGCCAAGAAATTGGTTTCATCTGAAGAACAGAGTTCAGATGGGAGATTAAAGAAATCATGTCTCTACTGCTGCATGAGGGTGTCCGTCTGAACGAGAAGTCTATGTGAGGGGAGAAGCTTAGAGGTCTCACAGAGACTTTTAATGTTTTTTTTCCAGTGGGTGTCATTGCAGGTGAAGTTTTTCACTGATGTATGGAAAATTTGGCCTGCGTTTCTAGTCTTTTCTTAACAGCTGTGAGCATTCAGCTCTTTATTTATTAAAAACTTTAATTTTCAATAGATGAGTGTATGCTGCAGGGAATTTTTTTCTAAAGCTCTTTCAGGTAAAGCATATCCTTCCAATATATGACTACAAGTTGCTTGCTCACTCCAAGTTATCTGGAGTTTTATTAAACAATAATACTATTGTTAAACCTGTTAGGCTATTGTTAAACCTGTTACACCTCCTAGTTATGTGAGAGTCATTTTTGCATAAGAAAACGTGGATGTTTCAGAGGTGGTGGTGTGTCAGTCCCATTGCAGTAGAGCCAATCGATGGTATTGGCCTAGCTGGTTTTTGTTCCATTAGCAAATGCCATTGAGTTTTTTATGGTGCTTTAAAATATATTCAGCTTTAAGAGAACTAGTTTTATAAGCTGCAGAGAAGCATCAGTAACTGACTAATAAAGAGACATAATTTACTTTTCATTAATATTACACTTACTAGATTAAAACAATGAATTTTTATTAAATAGACTTGTATAAGAAGTCATTTTGATTAAGACACTGTCTTTTCATATAATGGATGTTGGTTCCATGCAGAGTAATGGATGAAAATTGCCTCTAGGAAAAAAAAAAATAGAAAAAAGTGTAGAAAGAGATGAAGGCAAAGGTTTTCCTTCATGGCTTGCCAATATTCACAAACTTGATTTAACAATTCTATTGTCTGCTTTTAATTTTATGGAATTAATAGTTGGCTTAGAGTCATGAAGTATATTTAATTTTTTGAAAAATGTTTCTAGATGTTTTTCTCTAGACCTAGTTATTTTTCTTCTTTTTCCCCCCCTTAAATATATTTCAACTAACTAGAGGGTTTTAATATTATGTTGTAGTCTTGAAAGATGCTACCAGTATATTTGAAACCACAACAAAAATCCTGATGAGTTCCAGTTGTACATTAGGATTGGGTGAATCGTGTGAATAACGGATGTCTCTGTGTGAATGAGAAGCCATGTGCGGGTGTGCTCGTAAGTTCATTTCAAGGAAATTCCCACAAGTACAGTCCAGTGTTCGATATCCATTTGTAATAAACTTGGTCAGAACTCTCCGTGCATCGCAACCTTGAATTTCTGTGTGGCTGAGCTGGTGCAAGGCTGGCTGGCACGGCAGGAGGGTCAGCAGGCTGGGGTGCAGGGGGGGGGGGGGGGGGGGGGGGGGGGGGGGGGCAGAGG
>VZTX01005540.1:159027-451282 GCA_013400915.1 Pardalotus punctatus
GACGCTGGCTGCAGCGCAGCCGTGTGGGGCTGTGTCGCTGGGGTGGGGGCAGGCGCGGGGGCACGGCAGGAGGGTCAGCAGGCTGGGGTGCAGGCTGGGGTGCAGGGCAGACCCAGAGTCACGGCTCCCCAGGCCTTGTGTGCGGCAGGAGGAGGAAGGAGCTGCCGTAGCTGCTGGTGCAAGGCTGGGAGTTCAGCTCACATTTGAGATGAGGAGAAGGCAGCAGCTGTGCCGGAGTGTTCTCCTGTCACCTCCATCTCTGTGCCCCCTCTGCGCTCCCATGGCCTCCGGGGGGCGGCAGGAGGGGACCTGCCTGGAGAAAGTTCATTCCAAATGACCTGGCATCATCTGTGTGCAGCCAGGGCGGAGGGGGGGAAGGAAAATCCTGTGCTAAAGCCCTGCTGAAACTAAAGAAACCCTCACAGGGGCAAAGGCATGTTTTCTTTAACCCTTAGGCTATC
Source organism: Pardalotus punctatus (assembly GCA_013400915.1). NCBI lineage: Eukaryota > Metazoa > Chordata > Aves > Passeriformes > Pardalotidae > Pardalotus > Pardalotus punctatus. Next base: position 159,489 of record VZTX01005540.1, read on the forward strand.
TCCTTGATAAATTTCAAAGGTTTGCTGTGAGCAACAGAGGTGTTAGTACTTCCTAAGTATCTTGTAAAATATGAACCCAAGCCTTGAATTAAGTTGTTAAGCTTTGTACACGACATTTTATCAATTTCTCCTGCGACATCCCAGTATAACTTCCCAAAATGAAAAGTTTTGGTTTGTGATGGCATTAAAGAAGATAGTGCCACACAAGTGCAAACCTCTGGCTTTGATTTTTATTTTGATTTTGATAATTTATTTAGCAATAACCTAGTTGTCATTTTGGTGTGGAAGATCAATTGTGTTATATAAAAGCAGAGTATTTTCTTTCATTTATAGGTTTGGGCCCTAGGGAGAAGGTGTTTTCAGGGATTAAGTGTAATCATATTCCAACTCTCATCTCCTAAAAAGTAACTCAGCAAATGAATGAAGGACAGAAAATATTTTCAGTATGTGGCTTTGTGTTCTATTGGAAATGCCAATAAGCTACAGTTCCTGAACAAAAGCATGGAAAATAAGTATAAATTCATAATAATTCAAAGACCATGGTCTTTATTATGCTTTTAATGAATAGATGAATTAGACTGCACTTTTATAAGCCTTCTGTGAATATTTTTTTTCTTACACAATGACTGTTTATTCTCACTTGACATCAATGAAATTATATGAGAGGTAAATCTAATTGTTAGTTACAATCTGAAATACTTTTTGATCGATTTTGTCAGCTTGGCTTTTCCTGTTGTTCAGACCCATCTTTCTGAGAAACTTTTATAGGGTTTTTTACTTTTTTTTGTCCTGCTACATTTTTAATCTTCCGCTGGAGGGTTAGAACGTGGGAGGAGGAGCTCTCAGGTCTTGTCTCCATCCCTAATTTCTCTGCCAATTATCTTACTTATTTTCTGTCATGCACAATCAAGCAATAACATTTGTGTATCAGAGCTTTCGTCCATCAAAATCAAAGGATGTGCAGTCCGTACTGTACTGGAATACTTACAGCAAAAGCAGCACTGCCATCATGGATGCTCCAAAGGCAGAGATCCAAACTACTGAGTTGCTGCACCCAGTGACTAGGAAGAGGGTTTTTTTAGGCAGTTACAGAAAGTCTGTAAAAGCAATTGAAAAAGAATAGTAATATTTGTTGGGTAATGTACAAAATATAAGGCTGACATGTAATTTCATACATCTATTCCCAAGACTCATGTGGAACATGAGCATCTTAGGAAGGGAAAATAATTTATGTAGAAGTTTTAGGTCATAAATGTGAAATAAACCCTCTATCATTAATACCAGGTGGTGTCAATCACTTTTCTCTTGCAAATAATCTCTATAAATAGAGCAATTACTACATAAGCAGTCAATTATAAACTGTTGCATTGTGGAAAAAAAGCCCTGTACACTGGCTTGCTGTCATTTCCAGAAAGGCTTTAACCTTTTACTAAAAAATAAATAAGTGATTATGATTCAGTGGGAAAGATCTAGAAAAGCTGTTAAAAGAAAAAAAGAAAGGGGTGTTGCTTTCACTTGCATAGGATTTAGGAACTCCAGTGTTTCTTAGCTGAGTTCTGTTTCCAATGGTTTGGATTGTGATGCTGGATTGAAATGCAGAGCCTTGGTCTTTGTAGGGCCACGGGGCCACAATTACTATTTGAGTAGTGAGAGGAAATGAGTTTTTTGGGAAAAATGTTCCCAGCTGCAGTTCAGCTCCTCAAGCCTCCGTTCAGCAGGGTGGCACAGCACCAGGCGGTACAGGACTGACTCAGCTCTACAGCAGATGTGGATTGTTTACAAACCTCTTTTTGTTGTTCCTGAGCAACTTTCCTCACGTGCCTTAGAGGAACTCGGGCATTCAGGTCACTGAGTGACAGACCACAGTTACAGAAATTAGCCCTCTTGTGTGCCAATGTTAATATGATAGACTGAAATAGAACCCCCCTGTTATGGAGCACTGCTGCAGATCAAGTGGGTGTTGTGGATAAGCAGTGGCAGGGTAAATAGTTCCTCCTGTGTTCAGTGACACACGTGGTTTCTTCCCACTGTGTTGTAGAATTAGGAGCAGCCAATGTGTGCATTGCAAACACTCAGACTCAGTCATTGTTGAGGATTCTGTAGGAGTGTCCACATTCTGCACTAGAAATACCCAAAATAAATAGAATGTTTGAATGGTAAAATGTGGAGTGATGTCTCTACTGTCTGGAAAGAAGGAGCATGTGATACACATCCTAGAGCATCAGATCTGCCTCCTAGAAAGGAAAGGTAAGGTCAGATACCAAAACTGGTTCTGAGGGCCCCCAAGGACATCAAATGTGTTTGTAAGCAGACTCGAGAAGTTTTGGACAAGTTTATTCATTACAGTGAGGGAGCAGCCTCATGTTCTTATTCTTATGTACAAGTCTCTGTGCTCTGATTTTGAGGCTTCTTAATCGACTGCTCTGCTTTTTTATTGAGTTGGGACACTGTACATCTCAGTCAGTACTCTGTGATGAATACAGTAAATGTATGTGCATCATTAGTAAAATCCAGGAAGAGAGATCTGATACCTCTTCAAACATAATCAGTGATTCTTGGGTCATTAAATGTCTGTTTCATGGTAAAAACAAATATGTTGTTCTTGTATTAATATTGCAATAAGATCTCTTCTGTCTCCCCATTTGGGTGCATGTTTAAATGAGAAAGACTCCTCACTATATTATTTACATATACTGTATAATATATAAGTAGTTCTCACTGTGGAATAAATTGACTATAACTGACATGGTTTGTTCTTATACTTACTGTAGTTATCGCTGTGCTGAAACTTTCCCTGCCAGCTTTGTGTCATCGGTGCTTTTGCAGGAGGCTGCCTTGCCTCACTTGGGAAACCTTTTTGAATTGTAATCAAGTGACTGTGGGAACCAAACACATTTTCCTTCTAGAAATAAACAGTGTACAAAGTGAGACACATCCCCAAAATTCTGTATAGGAAAATACGTATAACCCTTATTTATCTGTGGTAGCACAAATACGTGGAACTGCTCCATGGTGAGCATGTACCTTGTTGAAAGCAGTAGCATTTAAAGGGATCAAATGATTAAAGTGAGCTCTTCAGTCAAATACATCTGGAGACTAAAACAGGCTGTGGAGGTACATACCTCAAACACTGGGTAATTCTGTTCCTGAGGTGCAGAGAGTAGTGAGGGCAGAACCTACAGAGAAGTTTGAAATTGTGCAACACCAGAGCATGGGGTGTAGTACTGCAGGGTGGAAAGTCTGCCTCCCGTTTTGTGAGCTGGTTCACATAACACTGCTGTGCCAGAACGCAGGTTGATGAAAAGGAAATTTCATTTTGAGACCTTTTATGTATAAGGAATGAAGTTCTGAAGAGGTGTAAGTAAAGGCAAAAAGAGATGTGTTTGTTGTTTAAATTATTATTCACAATGTTCGAGTTGGTTGTTTTGAAAAACGCCCGGAGTGAATGCGATGCAGAGAAATGTGGTTGGTGTTTAATTACACAGGAGTGCCACCTAGCATCAGCTCACAGCTCTGAGCAGCTTCCGAGAGCTACAGCAGCATCACTCTCGGGCTTTCACTGAAATTCATTTTTCTGTCCAGCCTTGTTATCGGAGTATAAATGTCTAGGCTAAAAAAAGACAGTTCTTATATAGTAAACCTCAGATGTTAATGTTAAAAGGTTTTTAATTCAGACAAATGGAAATAGGACTAGTAAAAGCTTTTTTGTTAAATAGATATAATTATATTATAGCTAATATTAATGGTTTCCAAGTTTGTCTAGGTAGATGCCATGTTAATAAATGTTACTATTTCAGAAGCTCTCAAAAATAAAATTTTGCATTTACTATTGTTTCTGTTCTTTCAAATTCAAGCATAAACTGGAAAATGAAGAAATATCTTCATGGTTTTAGTGCATATGCCCCAGATTTACATATTCCTAAAAGGAAGAACATCTGTGCGATCATAATAAACAGGGTCACAGTAATCAAGACATGACTGATTCTCTATGTGGCAGCAAGTAGATATTTTATGTTTGGAAATTTGTGAGATTTGTCAGGAGATTTGATGCTGACAAATAAGGGAAATGGCAGCTCTCAGTCATATATCCTTTTCGTTTGAGTATAGCTCAGAGTGAAGTAATCCTTTATATTTCTCTCAAGTGCAGTGTGAAGTCAGCACACCAACCAAAGAGCTACTTTACCTGAATAATCTGTCAGTGCTTTGTTCTATTTTCTTATACTTTATTTCAAGTAAAAAAGAAAAAAATAATTCTAAGAAGCTTCAAAATATTGCATCTATATTGATGTTGTATTTAATGAGCCCTTTATAGGATGTAATACCAAGTGTTAATCAATAGACATGCCAGAATAACTTCCAATACAACCTTGTAGAATTTTTAAAATTAATTCTTATTAAAATTATTGATTTATTGTGACTTACTAGGGTTGCAACTGGAGCAGTTTTTCATCCTAATTAGGAGGTTAGGTTCCACTACTCAAACTGCAGATAATAGCGTAATGATTGTCATCTGGAAACATAAAAATCAATGTGAGATACTATCAGAATCTGTCGACTGTCACAAATTATGGAAATTGCTCACGGTTTTAAAAACACTGCTAAACGGTGTTTCCTTTTATTCTTTATAACATATTCAAGCACAGCTACTCAAGAGAGTGTCTATTAACATAAAGCAAGTATCAAGTGGTGCTCACATAGTTAGGGCCACCTCTTAATCTGTGATGTAATTCACAAATATTTTAGGAGAGAGATGGAATAGTTGTTATAGTATTAAAAATCAAACATCTTTTTACAAATTGTGTAGCAGGATTGTGTTGTAGTCAACACTGCTCTGTTTTCTGGTCAATTATATTTGTTGATGCAGTAGAGAAACTAGAACGTGAAGATAATGGCCACACACATGGCTGTACAATTTCTCTCAGTGGTAACATCATGAGAATTGGAAAATTTTAGGTCATTCTATAGATGTATATTCCATCTTTTCTTTCTCAGTCTTCACACTGCAATGTCAAGGGGCAAAAATGAGAGAAAAAGAAAAAAAAGAATGTTAGTTGTCACTGGGGCTGTGCTTCAGTTAGAGGTTATTTATAGTGATTTTGTTTTTAATATTTGATGTACACAGACCTTTCCATCTCAGTCAGGTGTAACTCTGAAAACTCCTCTGCTATAATTGCCTTTGGAGGTCTATGGGAGGTTATAAAACATGATACTTGCTGTTTGATTCGTCCATTATAAATTACTGTGTATTTTCCCGTTCTATCTGCCCTGTCTGCAGAATTTATTCTCCCATTTTCTTGTGTTCATAATGGAAAAAATCGTGTTCTTCATTTGAATGTTAGTATATGTCATGTGTAAGGGGAAATGAGGAGCAAAACCTTGGGATTCAAAAGGAAACTAAGCTGATGCTTACGTGCAAATATTCACCAGCCTGATGGGGTGTTGGTCCTTGTCTCCTTGGAAGTACCTTAAAGCAACTAATTTCAAGTTTTGTGGTGAAGGATTACAAGTTCTGGGTCCAAATCTTACATCTTATTCTTCATTTCTTCTTCATCACCTATGTGCAGGTGGAATTGCTGACAGTCCTTCAAAATGGTCCTTAAAAGAACATACAACTTTAGAGATAAAAAGCACAGAATCACAGATGTTGGGGCACCGTGGCGTACATGTTCAGGGCCGTGGAGATTTTATTATTCACTGTTGCTCAGAAATTTAGAACCAAATGCTCTGTACTGTGTACTCTGATGAGTTGACCGAAATTTTAAGGGCTGTATTTAAATTTTAATGCAAACAAATTTTTGACAACACTCAAAACTTTTACTGGTATGCAGCTTTGTGTTTTCACTGAAAAAGAGCTTTGAAAAGTCATGATTCTACCCCTGCTTGGGGCAGAAACTGGCACAATTTCCAGCTGATGCAAATCAACATATCTCCATCAACTCAGTGGAGGTGAAGTGATTTATGGGAGCTGCAGAGATAATAATCATTATCTTTGTGTGAAGAAGATAAAACTGATTCTGAAGATCTACACAGTAGATTATGACATTATTTGAAAAGTGTTTATTAACCTTGCACTGTTGAACAGAAAGTAGCTTCTGGTATCTGATGTAAGAGAAGATTTAAAACACTTGAGAAGGAAACAATAAACAGCTGTGCCCATGGTGGGCTTGGGAGAACATGCAGTTGTGTCCACATCTGGATTCAAACCTGCACGCAGCTGGGGTTAACTCACTGCTCAGAAATCCCTTGAGTTGCTTGGATGGTGAACCAGAACGTGCTGGAAGAAAGCCTCTTCTCCAGCAGTAGTGCCATATTTCAAAATTTAGGTCTCATTAAATGCTTTCTGATATAAAACAAAGAAAATTGTGAGTACAATAATTAGAATCACAGTAACCAGCACAAGCTGCTTTTCTCTGTTAAAGTGTCAAATTCAATCCTCAATGTGAAAACAAAGCAAAATATAATTTTAGTGAAATGTTTGTTGAATAGGGGAAGAAATATTTTTGTTTGTAGACTCCTTAGAAACAATTAAGCATTAGCTCTGTCAAATACTGAATTATAAGTGAATTCAGTTTAAATTATGTGAGCTATACATTCTTTGAAATTTGCTTTAAAAGACTTATTGTAAAACTAATGCTGTGAAAAAGCACTTCTTTTCAAACTGGGTGAAGCTCCTGAACACTTTTTGTAAGTGGCTGCACATGTTTCAAAAGCATTCTAGTAATGCCTAACACCTTCCAAAGCACCTTTCAAGCAGTGAATTTCGTATTCAGCACATCTGTGTTCCTACAAGACTTGCAGTAATAATCAGATTGGTTAACTATGCTTTTTTTTTTTTTGCTTTTTTTTCTAAAGATTGATTTTACTGTTTTAATCGATTTGAGGCAGATAAACTCAATTGTGTGTAAAACCTTATTTATTTTGGGACAAAAGGGAATTGAGTCTTGGTAGAAAAAAAAAACAACCTTCAGAGAAGAAAAGTCCTTAGACTCTACTTTTTAAGGCATGTTCAGCATACTTAGAAATTCATCATTTTGATCAGCAGCACTGGTTAGACATGGAATTTGCTCCATTTTAGTATATTTTGGCCCCAGGACTGCAGTTACAAGTGTTGAACAGTACTGAAGGTACAGGGATTGTGTACTAGTGGTTTGCTTGGTTTTTTTGTCAATTCATTTCTTCACTTGACTTTTCCTGGCAAGTAATGACTACTTCAAAGGGTTGCATATAAATGCACACAGTAGAAACTCATTAATTTTCAGTCATTTTGGAAATACACATGAGGAATAGATGAATTCTGAAAATCTGTGCTGTTGCCCCATGCTGGATTCATTTAGAAGGAGAACTGGAGATTGTTGCAAATGCAACTCCACCTAGAATTTGTGAAACCAAGAGAAAAAAAGAGAACAGTTTCTAGAAGTGCAGATGGGTTTGGGGAACAGTCAAAATTAAGACGCTTATAAAAACTTAGGCAAAAAAATGGGTCAAAATCATGTAGTTAAAACCCCCAAAATGTTAATGAACTTCTGATTACAGGGAAAACAAAGTCGTGTAGTCTTGTCAGTTCACTGCTGTCAACTGTGTGCATCATCCTCTGGCTTTTATTTGTGGTGGGTTTTTTTTTTTTAATTTATTTATTTATACTATTTTTTACCTGCTGCACTACAGATTTTGTACCTAGTTGTCCACTGAATCTGTTTGGGGCACTTCCTGTGTTACTGCTCTTGTTACCCACACCCTGATCTCCAGCACAGCTCTCTCCTGCCCTGAAGAGTTTTCCACAGTTTTTCTTTCATTTGTTGTTACTGTACCAGGCTCTCATGTGAATCACAGAGCTTTGGTTTAACTGTGGAGCTTGAGCACAGCATTTGTAATCTTATGTCTCTATGTTTTAGTAGAAATTTCGGGTGTTTTTCATGATGTGACATTTTTCCCAGTTCAATTCTTAGCGGGAATGATAAGGAAATCTGCTTTTGGTCCTTCTGATAAATGATGTTACTTAGCAAAGTGAGGATTAGCCTGGTTCGACATAGATAAGTAGACTTATCCTTAGACTTATCTAATTTCTGGAATTCTTAGGAAGTATGGACAAATCTCTCTATATAAAGAAATAACTTCTAAAAGCATTCTGATTCTTCATTAAAAAAAATCTAATTAACTGATATGTCACAATTTCAAGTTGAATTACAATTTTTAAATCACATATATTTGAAGCCCTGATCTGACCATCTGTCTGGTGATGCACTTGCACTGTATCAGAACTAACATTAGTGCAGTCCAAATGGAGACATGGCACTGTGGACCAGTTTGTATTTCATTCTTAGCACTCAAAACTCAGTTTCTAGATGGGACATTTCCTAATTCTGTAGTCCTGATTATTGGAAAATATTCCTGTGGCCTCATGTAAGCTTTTTATAGTGACTATGAAAAACATTTCAGATGGATAAATGACTTAAAGGAAGGCACATATCTATGATTTTTCACCTGTGCGAAACAGAGAAGAAACATTGCTTGTTCAAGCTAGAATTTCTAAGCTGCTTCTGAAAAATTAAGCCCATCCACCTGGAAAACTGAGGATTCCATCAAGATATTATGTAAATATATAGACTTCTGTGAATGTAATTATAGGAAACGAGATATAGCCAGTTTATTTTATGTTTAAAAATCTCTCTTTTCAGTTAAAGATTATTCTACTTCCACAAATTCAGTTGCAATTTAGGTTACTACAGGTCTTTCTTTTAAGGAGTTGCCCCAGGCATTGAGATCTGTGTGTTGTAGAATCTCTCCTTTGCAGATCTTCTAATATATAAATGTTACCATCAATTCAAAGTTGCGGAGATAAACTCAATCTGTAAGCTGCTCTTAAGGAATTTATTTCTTTTCCTTTTACTCTTTTTTTCATTTCATTATTTTAGTTGTGACTATGCTATAAGGCTGCTTAAAAAATGTATTGCAAATTAGAGTTGAAAGTTGACCAGAAGTTGAAAAGTAAAACTAAATAATTAAAATATATATATACTACATGAACAAAGGTTCATGCAAACTGCCCTTGACAATATTTTTATGAGAATGATGAAAGGGGCTTAGTGCCAAACTAAATAAATAGCGTGTTTATTTATTTAAGAGAATACCCACTGCAGAAGTTCAAGGAAAGGAATCTGTATGTTATCTATCAGATCTCGACTAAAAGTTACTTTGCAATCAAAATTGTCAAGTTGGACAGTCTTGTTAAATTGCTGAAGCTCGATTTCTGTTCTCAGTTAACTCTTAGTGTGCTTACGTGGTCTGGGGATTGTCATATTTTTTTATCTTGCCTCTCGGGAAATGGGAATGAAACTGGACAGCTGAGTGATGTAAATGGAAATCCTTTGCTCTTATGGCAGCTGAACTAAAAAATAATGAATCATGTATCTTTAATGTTGTTAGAACTGAAACCTGTATTAGCGGTTTAGTCACAGACTCGGTTTGGTGTTGGTTATTTTGTTTTGCTGTTTCCCCCACTCTAATGGAACAAATACTTGTTTTCTTTTTCTGGTTGAAATTCCAGCTGCTTCTCCAAGCACAGAACTGTCTGTAGGAAGCTGTCTGGTTCAAGGGGTGGCTTTTTCTGGAGGAGCATGAATTAGTGATGCAGGGGCTGTTCCTTCTCGCTGCCTGATGCCCTGCATTGTGTGGTTTGTGCATCTCCCATTATTCTGTGTTCCTGCACAGAGAGAACGAGCCTTGTCCAGAGTCCAGGATTTCAGTCCTGCATGGAATCTCTGTAGGAGCATTCTAGGAGATGTCCCTTTGAGTGGCTTTGGCTATGACACTGACCGAACACACAAACACACACTTGTCAATCCTGCTCTTTTTTTGGAGGGGCCACCAGCTCCTCCTGGCAGGGACCGAGCTCCCAGACCCCCCCTTTTGGGAGCTGGAGGTCACACTGTGCCCCACTGTTTGTGCAGAACCTGCTTTTGAAGAGCAGTACGTGCATATCACTGGCAATGGCATCAAGGAAGAGACTTCTTTTCTCTCCTTTACCTTTTTTTATTTAATTTTAATAATTCATGAAAGTTTTCCTGCAAGTTAGAATTTACTGAGGTAATTTGGGCAACTGAGTAAATCGGTAATGGTATATGGATCATTTTACTCTAGGTCATTGTGTGTCTCGATATTGACTTAAAATTACAATCTGATGGCTCTTAATGTATATGAAAAGCTTTGTCAGATATCTTTTCAGTTCTGTTGGCTAGTAAATTAGGTTACAACTGTTCATAGTTTATTGATTTCAGTTCACGATAATAAAGCATTTATAGTATTTGTTTCCAGTTTCCTTCCTGCTCTGAGAGGCACAGATATAGGAGACTTTTTCCCACTGCCTGTATGGGAGAATGACCTATTGCAGCCAGGGGAGGCTTTAAATAGCAGGGCTGCTGCACTTTGTTCTTCTCTGCCCTGGTGACTTTGTGCATGAAAATAGGGGATTGCAGTGGTTTTCTTGGGGAAGAGAAGAAACTCTTTACAGGGTGGAGCAGTACAAAAATCACTGGTGGAAGGTGCAGTAGATGTTACTCAGAGCAGGTTTGGTCCAGGGGATTGAGATGCAGCTGTGACTGCCACATGCCAGCTGATTTTAGCCCATATTGGCTAAAATCAATGAGCCTGTGGAAGTCTGGCAGACAAGATTGTGCAGGAAAACACCAACTTCTGTGGGGTTGTGTGTTCATATCTACTGTCTGTGCCATACTCAGCAATGGAAACAGGAATGGAAGGATTTTGTTGGTGAATCACTATAACAATTTAAGTTTTGATTTTCTTTTTTTAAAATTCTGTTTTACAACAGTCTTTAGATTTCCAGACAGAATAATGTACCATATGTCTGAGTGTCACACACAGATCTCAAGTTGGTCATTGGCCACATATCTATAGGATAGGCCCAGATGAATGCTATGGTTCTGGGCTTCCAAACAGAAGACAAAATCTTCAGTGGAAAAAGAATAGGCTTGTATTGATTTCCATGACACAGAAATGTGGCTCTGACTGGAGAGGGGAGTGTTAGAGGTTACAGTTCCTTCTTGTGTGTTGTTTTCTTTGGATTTATGGTAGTGTCATGATAACATATGGCAGAGTTGTTTTCTTTTTGGTTTGTTTTCACATTTTCAAGGGACTGGTTCAAAGTCAACACTGTCAAATGACATGTTTGGAAACGTATGAGCCTGCAGTAGTGCCTTGGGAATTGTGACAGGGCTTGTGCTTCTTACTTTTGTTAAATTGTGCTTTTAGTTCCTGTGCCTTTTCTTCACTCCAGAACTGTATTTCAGGCATTTTCTGTTCCCTCAGTGGTCTGTGCTGTGAAAGTGAAGAAGGAACGAAGCCCATTCATTTTCCCTGCCACACCATGTGTGTCATCAGTGTGGCTGTAGCAGGACCCCACTGCAGTGCTTTCTGGTTCTCTGCAGGCTGCATGTGTGTGCAGACAGAATGCAGCCTCTGCCTTCTTGTGCTCTTCAAGCTTGGAATTCAGCTTTAAACCTGCAAGCTTAGATGATTTTTTTACTTTAAAAACCTGAGGTTTTAAGCCTGCATACTTAGCTCACAAAGTGCACATCGTGTGTCTGCTTTACAGGTTTGTTTCCAAAAGAAAGAGTTTTGGGGTTTTTTGGGTTTTTTTGTTGGTTTTTTTTTCTTTTTTTGCTTTGTTTTGTTTTGGTTTTGTTTTTGTTTTGTTTTTACTACTTTTTAATGCTTATGAAACTTTTCCTAAAGTAAGAATACCACAAGTGGCAGACCACTGAGGTTGGAAAGGACCTCTGGAGCTCACCTAACCCCAGTGTCAGTGTTGAACTGAGAGTGGGCTGTTAAAGGCTTTGTGTAGCTGAGTCTTGAAAACGAGCAAAATTCCCAAGCCCCTGCAGCAACCTTTCCCGTGCGTATTTGTCCCCAGAGTGATTTTTTACTCACTTCATTTCTGTTCAGAACTTCCTGTACTTCACTTTGCCCTGGTGGTTTCTCAGTCCCCTTTGGTTGCCCTCACTAAAGCCCCAGCTCCCTCTTCTCTGTAGCCTGGCAGGAGCAGCGAGGCCACTGCTGGCCATTTCCATAATTCAGCGAGTCCAGCACCTTCATCTCTCTACGTAGATCCATGTTCCAGTCCCTTGAGACACCGACATCCTTCCCTGGACTTGCTCCAACTTGTGAACATCTTTGCTGTTTTGTGGGAGGAGAACTCGGTGCAGTATTATTGCCATCTGTAAAGTACTGCTAAAAATAATGGGACTAAGAAATCCTTTACCTTGGTAGGTAATACAGCATTGGAACAAAGTGCATTTTAGGGTTTGTGTTTAACTTACAGCAAGATGGTTATGACTGTAGAGAATTCTGGTTTCACAATGTACATTTTTCTAAACTGTGTTATTAATTTTGTTCTCTGTACTTAACATCTAATCCTTAGGAGAAAAAAAAAAAAACAGCTAGGCTTTGGATCTCTGGTTAATTTTCTGCTTTGAAAAATAAAGCTATAAACTTTATCAATTCAAATATCGTTAGAGAATAGGCAATTTTAAAACACTATCAATTTCATATACTGTGGATGTAGATCAGGATGTCTGTATAGCTGTACAGACACAATAAATACTTTGTTTAAATCAAGTTTCTTCACTGAAATGATACATTTTATTTTGCAAGAGTCAGTGATACAACTGAATGTGGTAGGTGAAACAGAATTTGCTTTAAATTTGCATGAAATTTGTTTTAAATCTTCCTTGCCAAGTTCCCTTAGGCTTGATCCCTATCCTTATCACCGAGTACTGATGCTTTTGCCTGGGAAGTTTGACCGTGGCAGTTGAAGAATGTGGGGATCTCTGTGCTGGGTGCACGGCAATCTAGGCACCAGATGGCAAAATTGTGGGGGCTGGCTTTAATGCAGCGAGCTTAGACTTGTGAAGAAATTAGACACTGCAGCTTGCTTATTGTTCAATTCGTGAAAGGGCAATGGAAAGAAAGGACCAAATGGATTTTGCAAAGCTTCCTTATACTTTTAAGAGCCCTTTTTAACTTGTTTCTCCTTTCTGACTGTTCTTGCTTGGTAAAACTGTGCCACAGATGGTGAAAAGGAGAGGGCTGTTTGCGTTTCTCACGCAGTAGCTTATCTGAGACATCCCCACGTGAGCTCCCTGTTCTGGGCTGCCACAGCTTCAGCCCTCGCTGTCCCCAGCTGCCTTCAGCACCTCCTGCGGGCTGTGGGATGAGGATCTCACACTGGGCTGAGGAGCTCAGCAGCCAGCATGGGCTTCTCGAGCAGGGACTGCTGACAGGGACACCCAGGAAACCTCTTACCCACCAGCAATGCCAGGCTTGCTGTGGAGACACCCGCAGAGAGAAGATAGTAAACAAAACCATGGTGCTGTCTAAGAAATCTGCAGAAGGAAGTTGCAGTGTGAGAGCAAATATTTGAGTAGATGTTCTGTCCTGAATGATTAGGTAGATAAAAGAAGATAATGTCTGCTGAAGCATGTGGCCTTTTCTCCAGAGACATTCTCCTCCAGGGGGATGGATGGGGCCGTTTTCTTCATGATTTGAGGTGGAACAGAGGATGTAGTGATGTCTGCACGGTGACTATGCAATATTATGAGGTATTTGCTGCTTTTTGTGATCTTGGATTAGTTGATTTCCTAGAAGTGTATTTTTATTGACTGAGGTTATTAAAAAAATTCCATTAATCAAGATAACCCTCTTCTGCTGTGATAATATGGGAGTAAACCTTGCACTGCAGATTTGGCTGGACCAGCTCTCAGGGTGACAAGGTCTCACTTCTGTCCCTGATGACCCTTTGATGTGTGGACACTGGAAATTCACTTCAGAGATTTTAAGTTACAGCTAGTCATTTTTCATAATGGTTGTGTTCATTGTATTCATCACTGAAAGGTTTAATTAACTTTTATAAAGCTACACATTTTCCTTTATTTAAAGATGGAGCAACACTTGTTAGCTGAGAATCTTCCAGTGCAGCCTTCTCACTTCATTATGCAAAGTTTCATTGCTGGCTAAGACAATCTAGAATTTAAAATGTTTTAACAAATACGTGCATGGAAGCTGTTGAGATGTAATGTCATCCATTTCATGTGCCTTATCACCATGTTCTGTTGTTTTCCATTCCTATTTCTTTTTTTTTTTAAACTTTTTCTTCACTTACCTTGAACCTTTAAAACAACAAATCACTTCAGGAAGCTGTTATTGCTGATAAAATCTGTGTGTTTACAAAGGTGGAGGATTCACAAGGAAAAAGGCTACCAGTTTGCACAAAGAGACTCACACTTTTTTTTCTTTCTATTTCCTTTTATTTTTTCACTTTGTTTTTCCTTTAATAGAGGGGTGTCTCAGAGCTTAGCTATTCACTTGCATAATTTGGAATAGCTCTATTGAAAGTCTGCTAAATACTGTTAGGCATTTTAAAATATTGTTGATTTTTTTCTTACCATATAAGCTTATACAGCCTTAACAGTGGTCTCTAGTAAAGCCTTCTGTGAAGAACATTTTTATAGGTTGACAGTGCTAGCAGGGAGAAAGTGTATTAAAGCCTCTTGTTAATGAGCAAATGAGAATTGTTAGTATGAAATTGAGGCAAGAGAGGTTCTGTGGAAGCTTTAAAGAAAGAAGGGGGCTGTTTCTTAGGAGAGAAAATGATGTAAGTGTGGAGTGAAAAGCAGGTGGTGTTCTTGACTGAAATGATAAGTACCTAAACCCATAACTGCTTGCGTGATTTCTACATCTGATGAGGTTTGAGAATAGTCTTGTAGAGGTTTGAAAACAGCTAAGAAACTTCTTCAGCAAGCTGAGGATCTCACAGCAGGATGAGATGAGCACAGGAGCTTTGCTGATCTCGGATTCTGGAAGAGTTCCCCTGCACAGGGTATTCATCTGTAAACAAGAAGCAAAAGGCACGTTCCTGGTGGTTTTCTCTTGGCTGATCGAGGAGCCGCTGGTACAGGGTTTGCTGTTGCCAGCAGGAGGGAAGGTGCCCAACGGGTGTAGAATTACAGAGTGTTTTAGCATAAGGAAGTGAAACAGAATTGGGAAGGAACTGTCTTAAAATTCTTGGCAGTGGACTTGCTTGAATGCAAGAGAAATACAAGTCCTTTGATATTTCATTTCTCCAACTTTGATAGCACAGCCATATATTTAAAATTAAAATCCTTGAGTCTAATATGAAAGCGCTGTGCCCAGGAGCTCCCAGAGACAGCTGATGGATTAGCCTGGGTGTGAAGGAAAAGGCTTGTGGTTATGGACAGTATTCAAATCCAGAACTGAAACTTTGGGCGTAAATAAGGTTTTTGAGAAAATGAAAAGAGAAAGGAGCCTGACAGGAGGACAGAGAGAACACTGGAAAATGCTGGTGAACAATTAAATGAACTAATGACCGATGTTGGTGAAAGCAAAACGGGGAATGGCTGGAGCACAACTTGTGCTCCAAGGAGCTCCATGGATTTACTCTGTTGCTGGTAAGGTTAAAAATCCCATTATATTAATTAAAGGCAGCATTTTACTCTAGGATTGGAATGAAAAAAGTGCATCACCAGTGGACAATTAAATAAAGCGAGTTGTCACTCCTTGTATGGGCATTTAGATCTATCTCACTTCTGTGAATGTGGATCAGTTTGATCAAGGACTTAATCAAAAATTATTTAGACAATTACTCCCCGTTTCAAAAGTATTCTCTAGTGATAGGAAACTATTATACAGAATCATTAAAGCATGCTTAATGGCATTGTCTTAATTATACAATGATAAATTATTCTACCTTTCTTCGTTAATGGTGTTTTAGCAGTAGATAATATTATTGTTTATTCTTTCTAGGCAGTAGGAGAATAATAGTGCTCTTTAGACAATTATTTCTAGTAAACTTAGCCTTTTGAAGTGGCCAGTTTGTATTTGATCTTTAAATCGTTTCTGTGAACTTGTTCAGCTATATTAATTTTATCTAATTATATTAATTGAGACCTTGGCTTGTTGTGTTGTTTTATGGCGATTTGATTTATTTTTTGTTTTTTAGTCTGCATGGAATGATGGAAGTATGTAGATAACAATTACCCTGAGAGCAGGAAACTGAGCACTGGAATTCAGGTTTTTAAGTGCACACCAAACTCACTGTGTGACCTCAATGGCACTCTTATCTTTATGGTGTTTAACTTGTGCTGTAGAATAAGAAAAATACAGATTTTGCTCTCATGGCTGTTTGAAAGCCTATAAATATCTGTAAACATCTTTGAGTTAGGAGTGGAAATAATGTTATCCCTGGGTAAATGCTTCTCTCTCTCTCTTTTTTTTTTCTTCCCTTTTTATTTATTTATTTATTTATTTAAATGGGAGGATTGTTAGGCCCTCATCCAGAAAAGAAGGAAGAACACTCTCCAAGAGGAAAAACTTGAAAACTTTGCATGATTTTGCCTCTGAGTATCTGGGAAGAAAAGACGTAATTTCAGCCTCCTTTGTATGACTAGTAATGATCTGCTTAGTAGCACTGTGGGGGATTTATAAGCCTTTCACTGGAAAAGGAGTTTTTCTAAAGCATGGCCACCTTGGGTCACTGTGCCACAATCCCAAGGGCTGCTGTAGTTTGTGGGATGGCGATCACCCTGATAGCTGATGGTCTCTCTTGATGATCAGCTACTCAACTGTCCACTAGCCAAACAATATTTTAGTGAATTTAAAGTAACTTTTCAAGAAAAACCAAGTAAATATACTGTGTGGGCTCCCGAGGCACTAAGTGGATTTTGTTTGTGGAGTTTGCTGTTTGACATGCTCTGGACAGGGAGAAGCTCAGTTTGTAGCAGCTGAGCACCAAGACTTGGGTGGGTCCTGAGTGCCCACTCTGCCCCCAGCTTTGATTCAATAGAGAAATTTCACTGGTGTGGTTTCCAAATCTGTGCTGCTCCACCCTGGGAGGTGCATACACCAGAAGCCACATTTAAGAACATTTATGACTTTGTACCTGAATTTTTCTAGCTGCTTTTGCAGCTGACAAAGTACATCTGAGAAGGAAATTCTTCATTTGGCCTCGGTGTCAGCTGTGATTCTGAGGCTCCTCAGGACAAGGAGAGGTTGGGCTCACATCCACCAACTTTTATTGCCCAGTAAAAAGTGGAATAAATCCAGGGAAAAATAAGGGGTTAATCCTTAGCAGTCGGTGAATGATGGGAGACTGTTAGAAAACTGTCTTGTAGCTCCTGGGCTTTTCATCAGTTCTTGATGGCATGTTATTTTCTTAATGGAATGTTATTTTCATAATAGATTTAAACAGTTCTGGGATTTATGAGAAGTTCCTGGAGTACAGAAATCTCTGAAGATAGTCTAGAAATAAAAATAAGTATATTTAAATAGATAAAAACACACATATGAGATAAATATTTGGTACAGGGCTTGATCTAGTTGTTCTGTGTAGCATTTTGACTGCCCTTAGCCTGAAAAGACTTCCTAGAGCTTTTATTTATTAAAAGGAAAAAATAAAAAAGGTTTTGTCTGCAGTAAAGCACAACACAGGATGCCTATAAGCATTCTGTCTTGTATTACTTAACTTGAAACATTCATCGCAACTGTTCCAAAATAGCTATTTCCCATGTCATACTAAATACATCTAATTTTCAACTTACTACAGAGTGCCTCGCTAAAAGGAAAATTCAGTATTTGGACAGGGAAAAAAAAAAAGAATATGAAACTTCAGAACAATTTATCAATGAAAAATGAGGCTACACCAAACAGCTTGTCCAAATATGCTTTGATTTTTGGTGTAAATCAAAACCAGCATACTTGTCATCAGCATTATTTAATCTAACAACATACCCATCCTATGGTGTACTTAGAGGTAGTATTTGCTTTAAAATTGCATTTAATTTTTTTGCCTTTTTTTGATAGGCAGAGGGGATCCAGAGGTAGAGATGTACTTTTTCACTAATATTAAAATCAGAAATAAATACAGCAGTTAAATAACCATATTAATTTTTTTCCTGAAAATTTGTACTGCTCCAAAGCTGAATTGTTGAATTTTCTCATTTCAAAAATAGCCTTTGCATAAAATAATGAACAGCATTTGAATCTCTAAATCACAAGCTTATTTCCAATTGCTGCTCCTGAAAAGGAGCCCAGGCTTTTAAGAGACCTTTTTTTTTTTTTTAATAATGAACAGATTGGTACATGGTGTGCTGCTACTTTTTAATAAAAAAAAAGAAAGACATTTAAAAAAAAAAAAAGCAGGAAAAAAAGGCAGGCTGTTTCAAACCCTGTCTGCACTATTGTAATATTTTGATTTAGTTGTGCCAGGTGATTTAGGGGTGCAATGCAAACGTGAAGTGCTTTGTTTCCCTTGAACTTCCAAGGCTCTCTGGGCTCTCTGCTGTGAGTGGCAGTTCTAATGGCCCTGTACCCTGTAATCATGTCAGGATCATTAGAAAATGCAGGACACAAGCCCATGACTTAAGTTAGGTAAGTCTACAAATCAGCTTTAAATTTACAGAGAGTTTTAGCACAAGCTTTGCTAAGCCATTAAAATTCATTTTGAGCCCTCCCTCCCTGCCTCCTATTCATTTGGCTGCGCTAACACAAAAAAAGGAGTGGTCAATTTTTTTAAAACCTCCTAAACAAAAACCTGTTTTCCATTTCTCTGCTCCTCAGCTTTTTCTCCTCTTATCCTCTCTCTGTTGTTTCCCCGTTATCTCTCTCCTTGTAGGACATTCAGTGTGTAATGCCCTTGGACAGCCCACAGTGTTGTAATGCCCTTGGACAGCCCACAGTGTTGTAATGCCCTTGGACAGTCCACAGTGTGTAATGCCCTTGTGGCATTACAAAATCCTAGAGCATCAAATCCGCCACCTTGGCCCCACAGTTACACTTAGGCTCTCACTGCCACCACTGGGGTCATGTCCAGGTACACAGGTGCCTCACAGAAACACGAGAGATGTTCCATGGGGTGAGCACTGAGTCAGAGGTGTCTTACACACGTGTAACTTGGGGCATGTGGGAGCCGTGTCCGTCAGCAGCAAATCCAGCGTGTGCTGTTTGTCGCTTTACATTGACCCCTGTGGTAGGTCCAGAGCAGCTGGGACTCTATTCCTGTGAAAATTGAGCAGGCCTTTATAAATAATAAATATTTTCTGAATAAACACCTTTCTCAGGAAGTCAGACAGCGCTCCTGTGTTTCTGAAATAATTAAACCAAAACTAGATGAGAAGAACAGGTGAAGTCAGTTGTTAGTGGTTGTACTGCTCTGTCATGTAAGTGGGTCAGAATGAGCAGTATTAGTTCAATCCTTTGAAACAAAAGAAATTATTAGATCAGTTATGATTTAGGTCAGTTACTCAAAATAAACCATTGAGCGCCCTTGAGACAGGCAAGTCAAGGAGTATCAGGAGCTCTGAACTCAAATTGCATCTCACCATTGCTCTCACCCCTTCCCTTTCCAGGAATACATTACATAAGGATTCCACTCTCTCACAGGGAAGGTGTTTAGCATTGAATTGAATCAGTGCTTCATCTACTTAAGCACAAAAAAACCCCAAAAGTGAAACAGATTTTCTAGGAGTGTTTCACAATTTAATTCATCGTGTTTTAAACCATATATGGTTGTCTACCATACCATTGTTTACATTTTGAGAATGGTTTGTGCATGATGTTCTGGAATTGCTTTGAGTTCACAGAAGTCCCCAAAGCACAGGTGAGGAGAAGAATCTCTGAGAATATTTAGTTGTGTTTAGGTAGATGTATTTAGTTTCAGATGCTTGGGATTTGTCCTCAAATAATGGAAAATAAGGAAAACAGAAATTAAAACTACTCTAATATGTATGAACATGACATTGAACAAAAATTCCAGTTAAAATATTATCATTTCATCTATAGTATTTTAAGCACCTACTAAAATTAGTAAGGTTCAAGACATTTTTAATAGTCTGGTATCATAAAAATCAAGTTATTTGCCAAGTTATTATGACATGTGATACTTGAAACAAGATTTTCCTTACAGAAGATCAAAGTCGAGATCTTGGGACATTTCTGCATTTGTTTTCTTGTATTAGGCTGTTGGACTGTAGTGCAGATATTGTGCCTCACGTATGATCAGCACTGGAACCTTGTCTTGCCATTTCCTTTTATTTTTGTATTTGTAGGGGAATTGCACAAAACTCTACAAAAGAATGGTTATTGAGGGAACAATTTCAAAAACTCTTGTCTGCCTGAGAAGATGCTTTAGTAAGCTAATGTCCTGGAAATACTCAGAAGTTTTATCTCGGTCATAGTAAATCCTTCTTTTAACTACAGTAACGAGGAATTAAATGTTCTTTCAGGAGCAATAGAAATCAGGCCAGACAGCTTTAAGTTTAGCAGTCATAAAACAAAAAGCTGTTTGCTTGTCTGAACGGACAGACAATATAGAATTCCTATGGAATGACAGGCTTTTGTGCTGCATAGCAGCATGAGGACTCCCAGAGAGTAAATGGCAGGTTTTGCTCAATGCTGTAGGGTATTTATCTGTTTCTGTGTTTATAACTGTGATATATTGATACCTGAATTTGATGAGAGAGTATTAAACTGGGATCAAAGAGCCAGGCAGTGTTAATCTAAATGATCATGTATCTCCTGAAATGTCAAAAAACTGTTTGTGCCACCATTGTTAATATGCTTTACAGTTAACATGCTTTCCAGCTTAATAAATATTACAGTACCAAAGTATTAAACCAAAAAATTCAAGTATAGAGTCAGCTACTAGATGTTCAGAGAGATGAGAAACAGGAATGTGTATTGAATCTTTCTTTCTCTTTAATCTGAAGTTATAAAACGAACCTTGACAGTTTTAAGTGCCAAATGTCTCTGCTTTTGTTTTGGCTTTTCTGTATGTGTTGTTTTGTGACTTTTTTTCCCCCTCGGAAATGTTAAAAATAAATGAAAAAGAAGAAAAAAAGTAAGCACGTTTACAGTTCTTATTCCTCACAGATTGCAGAGTACCTGTGGGTGGCTTAAAGCAGCTGTTTCTTGTGGTTACCTAACTTTCTTCTTTAAAATACAGAAAGAAAAAAACCAAAAACCACAACGAGGCTAAATGTCAAATCTAAATGAAGCCAAGAAACCTTTTCTCTAGGTCACCAGCTCTTCTGGCCAAGTACATTTATTCTCTCTTAGGGCCATAATCTGTTTCAAAAAGCAAAGATTTAGCCAATACTTACGCCAGTGTTGTGACCTCTTCTCGTGCAGGTGCAAACAACTACCAGAATGAAAGGCTTGGCTGCCTCCTGAATGCTTTATCAGCGTTTTGCTGCACTTTGTCCCTTTGGTGGCACAGGTGGCACAAGGAGTCACACTGCTGAATGCTTTGGTGGTGCGAGCAAAGCTTTTGGCCAGGGCACGTTCCGTGTGGGTTGGGAGAGGGAACCTGGGTTGAGAGGGGACAGGGCCAAGGAAAAGGTCTTCAACTGTCCCAGCTAAATTCACTAAAACCCTTCCTTCACTTCCACCATTATAGAAAAGCAAGATTGTTTGTTCCAATTTTTTGTTATTAGCAGGTCTCAATGTTTTTTTTAATGTGGGAAGATTTACTTTCAGCAAAAAGTTTTGTCGTGAGGATTTCTCAGGGCTAGCACAGACCTGGGCATAGTATGCCATGAGAAAAAGACATTCATACCAATACCAACTCAAAATAATTAGTACCCCAGTGGTTAGCGTGTTTGTGGTTACTGTATTTCTTCCATTCTATAATATCTTTCATTTTTGCAGTTTATGCATGCTAACAATGCATATATTAAAGTCTATATGCCACAGTAAGGGTGCCCTAATTAAGCACTGTGAGAAACTCTCTGGTCCAGTGAACAAGAAGAGATTTAGACAGTTTGCAAGAGCTCCAAGTGCTGAGCTGGATCCAGTGGTCATGTGGAGGGGTTGTGAGGAAGCCCACGCAGTCCTGTTCTGTGGTGCACAGGAGCAGCCAGCTCCCAGGGTGTCCTCAGACACTCACAGCCACATGGGAATGTCCAGGCTGGGATGGACCTCTGGAGGCACCTGCTGCACCATGGGAGCAGGGCCTCGGATTATGTTAACCAGGGGCAGCAAAATGAGTTGTTGCTGCTTGTGAACACGTTATTAAAGGATGATGTACAGCTTTGTAATGCATTAACGCTGAATTGGAATAATCTCCTCTCTGGACTCTCCTGCATGCTTCAGTCTTAATTGCAAGCCCTCCTGCAGGAAGAATGGAAATAATTAAAGCTGGTTTGAGTCTAGTTTTTCTCTGTTGCATAACAGAAACTAATATTATTCTGTCAGTTCTGTGTTGTTACCAGAGTTCATTCAAATATCAGAAGATGACAGTGTTTTTATCATTATTTTTTAAACTCTTCAATGAAATCATAATGTAGATAGAATGCAATTATCTTACAACATTTAATTTTTTTCTCCCCACCCATTCAGGTCAATTATTTCAATTTCTAGAGGATGCATCATGTGGGTCTCCCCTTTCTTCTCAATCTGTGCCTCATTGTTCAAGGACAAGCCAGGGAAAGTAGAATAAAACAAAATGCAGTGGCAGTATTACCTAACTTCTGTTATCCTTTCATGTTTTTAGGTGACAGGGCCTGACCCCAAATAGAAGAGTGGCTCTCCTGGAAGCAGCCTGCGTGGCTCAGAATAATGGATATAAAGGACAGAAGGCACCGCTCGCTGACGAGGGGCCGCTGCGGGAAGGAGTGTCGCTACACGAGCTCCTCGCTGGACAGCGAGGACTGCAGAGTGCCCACGCAGAAGTCCTACAGCTCCAGTGAGACGCTCAAGGCGTACGATCACGACACCAGGATGCACTATGGAAACCGAGTGTCGGACCTGGTGCACAGGGAGTCGGATGAGTTTCCAAGACAAGGTATGTTTAAATGGTAATCCTCGCTGGACAGTCTCTGTTCCTTGTTAAAGCATCTCAGTGCTACAGGAGTTTTAATGAAAGAGCTGTAGGAGAATGGATATTATCTTACCCTTATTTCCACTGCTTTGTGTTAAATTCGGAAATTATTTCTTTTCTCAGAGTTCTGGTACTTTTGAAATGCACAATTTGTAAATGAGGCAAACTGGGATTCACTGATCAAAGCACTTGACAGACACAAATGCCATGACCCTTAACCAGAGAGTGTCTTTTTCATGAATCTTGGGTTAGCCA
The DNA here is from genome assembly GCA_013400915.1 of Pardalotus punctatus. Classification (NCBI taxonomy): domain Eukaryota; kingdom Metazoa; phylum Chordata; class Aves; order Passeriformes; family Pardalotidae; genus Pardalotus; species Pardalotus punctatus. The sequence continues at coordinate 182,647 of VZTX01005540.1, forward strand.
ATGCGCTAACTTGCTATCCTCTTTCCCAGGTTTATTTTGGAAATAATAATAATGGCATTTTGACCTAAATGTGTGTGTCTTGAACACAGTATCTGTATTAAAAGATAGCTAAAACACCATTATGATAAAAACCCATATGGCCAACATACATTCATTGTTCATCAGGTGCCTTGGAATTCCTCTCCTGTTCTTAGCTGCTGCCTAATTGAACTGTGGGAATGGGAATGCTGGTTCCTCTTACTTCATTTTGTTATGCCTCACCCACATTGCTTACCCTTCACCTCATCAAAACTGGAAGGAGGAAACCCATCTAATTACTTTTGAAATTGGCTGTAATAAGTTATCGCAGGATTGAGGTCCTAGAACTAATACTTGAAATAACCTGCCCATGTGAACTTGTAAACAAGGGCAAGGAATCTCTTCTTTTATAAAATGGTCCTTGCTCTAAATGCCTGCTGTGTCCAATGGATTAATGAATTAAAAATGTAAATGTTCTAGTTGAAAAACCTGTGAATGTGCTTTTGCCCTGCACACAGAGTTTTACTCTCACTCAGGTATTTGCTTGTCTCAATAAATTTTAAGGCTCTGTGCTGAAACCATTATTGAACATTGCTTCATAGGAACCATGTTTAATCATTTGGTTAACTTGACCAAATAGCCAGATTAAATTGGCATCCAATCCACAATTAAATGTGGCTTTTGAATTAAAACTCTTGGTTTAGTGTCAGTTGAAGAATCAGATATGGCTCATATCAGGCAAGATATAGGCAGGTTTGAGGGATAAATTTACAGGTTTTGTTCCCCTCTCAATGGAAGGTAAGTTATCTGTTACGTAATTTAAATGGAGAAACTCTACTGGTTTTATATGTGCTTTTTAACAGCGTGTGATTGTTCTCTGCTACACATTTCTGCTGTTGTGACTCAGGGAATTGGAAGTTATCACCCTTGTGGAAATCATTCAACAGAAGGTCATTTCTTATACTTGATCTCATGTCACGTGTCTTGTTTAAAGCATTCTGACAGCAGCCAGTGTCTGTCTTCACCTTTAAATCAAACTATCTAATAATTAGTGTCCATAATTAACCCCTTGTCTAATCCCTTGTTTCTCCCACGTTTGTGTACAGACATGTGGGAGTGTTTGCATTGTGCTTGGTCTGTCAAACACCCAGTTCTGTTTTCTGGGGTGATCTCTGTTCTTGGAGGTTCTGTCTTTGTTTATGGGTGTTTACCTACGACAAAGCATCAAACTACACCTCGAATGTCTGAGCTGCTGAAGCCATTTTCACTGTGCTTTGTTCTACTTTAGTACAGGAGTCATCTAAATATTACTTTTCCCTATCAGGATGATTGATGCTTCAGCTCAAGTGCCTCATTTTAGTTTGCAGGTCATTATTCAGCATTTCCTAATGGTCTTTTTCCTCTTGATTACTGATTTGACAACTGTTCATCCTCCCCCTGCTCTTAATGTGTTCTTATCTGCCCTCTTTATGAAGGGGAGTGCAAATTGTTGGTAACTGAATTGAAACACTCAGATTTTTTTTTTATTGTTATTTTTTCCCCTACTAGTCTGTATTGTTGTGTCTGAAAGAATAGTGTTTATTTTAGAGAGCCAAAGTAATTTTTTTGTTAGATAATGAGCAGCAGCTCTTTATTTTCCTGCTTTTGTTAAGTTTAGAAAGCAATTTTTTAAAGAAAATAAGTCTGTATGATGATTCTTTGCATTTGAAAGCTGGATATCTTTCAGATTGAACAGTTTTAGTGACATGAAATTTGAGGTAATTTGACAAGTAGATCTAGATTAAGATTTGGTAGCTATTCTCACTTTCTATATTAACATTAGATGGATAAAAATGTGGTTCATATAGTAGGAAGTTCTGTTCATTACATCTCATGCTTGCAGTTTCCAGCTGCAGACATCTAGGAATTTATACATTTAAATTTATTCTAACTGGGAGAGGGTGTTACGATGGGATTAAATTCTGTAGGAAATAAACATGCTTAAAATAAATAATCTTTGGAATTTTTTTTTTTGTTCTTCTGTTTAAAAAAAAATTGCTACATTTTTAAGCAATTGCAGATATTTTCCTCAGTATTTTGTCTGTTCTATTAGAAAAGCTAGATACTTTTGACTTACTGCGAAGTATTTGGCTTCACCGTGGCACTGGAGCTGCTCACACAGGTGTTTTGAGCTGCTGGTCACACCTTACTGGGTTTGGAAAATCCGTTAAGACCAAGTTGCACTAATTCTGTTTTTGTTTATCATGGTTTGTCAGTGAAATGCTAATAACAAAAACTATATTCAGAGCTCCGAAGTCTGAAACAGTTCTTGCTGGGGTGCTTTAGTGTTTTCCTGAGAGGGGTTAAGGTTGTTCAGATTTAAAACCAGGATTTCGCTGTTCTCAGTGGGTGATGTGCTGCTGCTTTGAGGCCACGGTGGCTCCTTCAGGTCTCTGGGCTGACCAGAGCTCCTCTCACTGCTCTTGTTCCTCATAAAACCAAGATGAGATCTTTGATCATCTTGTCATCAAACCTGAGTCGTTCTCACCTCTTCAGTTAAAATTAATGTATCCCTTCCAAATCCAACTGAGTTTTGGCAATTACAGCTTTAATACTTCTTTCCAGAGCCTGTGACCTTTTGGAAATTAAATGTTTTGAGACACAGATTTGGTTTAAAGACATTAAATAAAACTTTTTCTTGTGTTCTGCTTAGAGTGAGAGCATATTCTTAGTTTTCCTTTGTCATGCAAGGTTTTTGAGAGGCATTCTTCAATCTGTTGATTTTCGTTATATCTATGGTTACATAATCAAAGGAAATTGGAGGTAGAGGCAGGTGGCTGAAGCTTAGGGAGGAAGCCCTGAACACGGAATCAGATGTAGGGCAGCTTGTGTGGGAAAAAGGCCTTAAGGCAATTTTCCTGTTATAGCCAGTACACAGATGTAACCTGCACTTCTCTGGAGTCAAGGCTTACTTTGGTTTTAATGGTTACCTTAGAGAAAAACGATTCCAGTATAAAATATTTATTAGGGTGAGACAACTGCCTTCAATTTCTCCTGTCTAGAAAGCGTGGCCTTATTGAGAAATAAAAAATTATAATTTGTGTACCTTGTCTAATAAAGGAAAGATGCTGAATAAAACCTCCCTCCTTTACCTTCTCCCTCCCCAAATCATAAAAGATGATAAGGTTGTTATTGTTAAGTGATTTAAAAACATGAAAGCACTTTTCATCTGTGCTTTCATCTGTGTTGAAGTTGTTAATAATGGAGCAATGTAGCAGCATTACTAGACTAGCGAATAAATAAAAGTGCAAACCTTTGTAGCAGCCTTCTGCTGCAAGTATGCTTTTAGGAGTTGAAAAGGAAAGAAAGTTGAACCCAAACCTAACATTCCTCCTCTGATTTATACTCTAGCATCAGTCAAGTGGCCTTTTGAGCTGTAATAGCAAGATGATCTGATAAACAAGAATTAAACTAAAACTTTGTGTATATTAGATCTGAGGCACAATAAAAACCAGAAGGAAATCTCTTTAGAAGTGGCTTTTCAGGGAAACATCATGGGATTGACTTTGAGTCTTTGGGATGCTTCCATTTAAATATGCATAAATTGTTTTCTCTTGATATTTGGTGGATTTTGGCGGTTTTTTGTGAGGTTTTTTTTGTTTGTTTGTTTGTTTTTTCTGTTTTGGTTTGTAATGCTTGGGGTTTTGGGATTTTTTTGTGTGCTGGTTTTGTTTTGTTTTGATTTTTTTTTTTTTCCTTTTGTGCAGCAAACTCCCTGGTTTGCAAAAGGTAGTTTAAATCACTTGTGATGATCTCTTCCTTTTCACTTTCCTTTCATTCCCCTTCCATCCTATTTTCTTGGCATTTCACCATTTTATATCTTCACGCGTTGTGGCTCAGTTTGCTGGGCGTGGTTGGGTTCTCAGGCCTTCTGGGCTGACCACTGAGAGCCGGAGGGTCCGACGTGGGGAGCAGAGCTTTAGCCCCTCATCTCTTCTCCCCTGTAGGACCAGTTGAGAAGCTGTGATGCTGACAGAAGACTCCAGCAATAATTAATAACAACCTGCTGGAAAACACAGCACTGTTCGAATATTAATATGTATTTGTAGAATAAACAACAGCTAGACATAATGTGTGAATTTTCTGTACACACAGTTTCTCTCGGGGAATAACTTTTTATTCTTGGTGGTTTCTCTCAAATGATCATTATTAAAAATCAGCATTTGTTTACAATTTAAATGAGAGACTCAGAATGCAGGGATTTCTGATGCAACTATCTAAGTATATATAGGCTTATGTTCTTTTTTTCCCCTCCTTTATTTAGCTTTCAAAAATAACTTCTATTATTACTGCTTCTGTACTGGACTCCTCATTAGTTGATGATTAAGTTAAACTTGGTTCTATTTTTTTTTAACCGTTTGCAAAGTTACATGCACATTATGTAAACTGCATATAAAAGGATAACTTCTAAAAAATTGATATTATCAACTCATGTAGTTAGCACACAGTGTGAATAAAAGAAAATTTTGAAAAACATCAGCTCTACTCTAAAATAGGTTTAGTAACCATTTTCATGCAAATACCCTTTCAGAAGAACTTTAAAATTAATAGGAATTATGCTTTCTGTATTTCATAGTTTCAAACTTCTATCAAGAAAAAGATCTTGTGCTTCAACTCAATTTGTGTTTGCTCATGTTGTAATGCTGCAGTCTGACTGGGTGTTGAACAAAACCTTTTCTTTGTGTATTTTTTCCCCTCATCCCTTTACTCTGCTATATGATAGAATTCTAAGACTTTGGATACTGAAAATAATAATTTTTGATCCTATAAACCCTTCTCCATTTTCTCATACACGCATGTGCCCACAGTTTTCTAAGAAGTTTGTAATATTTATGCACATCTGTCATTGCTCTTTCCCATATTAAAATCTGTTGTAAAGGGAAATAATGTACTCCATGGAGATGAAATAATAGTTTTATTTTTAAAAAACCAACTTTGAATTAAGATACTTATTGATTAAGTCTATGAATGAAAATGGCTAGCATTGTGCAAATTTATTCCACCTTCTCTGTCTTCTTGTCTTCAAAAGAATCTACAGTTTAAAAGATTTTTTAGGATCTGGTTTTCAGCAAGGAGTGTTTCGAAGGAAGGCTGATTACTTGCGAGTATTCTCAAACTGATGGAGATACTCAGATGCTTTTCTAATACACTACTAACTTTAAAATAACAGATTTAAAAACCATTTTTCTTTGATCTGTGTTCGAGTTGGGCATCTCTGTCCCTGCATCGTAGGCATGTTCCAGAAAATGAGTCTTTAGCTGTAGTCCTGAATTTGCATTAGTGACTATCATTTTGTTTCTGTGAACTTGGGAACCCTCTAAAGCTTGTTTTCTGGTGAGGAGAAATTAGGCCATTTGCTTCTCCTCCTCTTTGCTCATAATACAGGAAGAAAGAACTATTTAAATAAAATGGAGTTCAGCAAATATTTAACTGACAATGGCATTTATTTTGGATTATGCATTGAACTCTCCAATGCCACATGTTTTTAAGGTCTGCATCTTCAAAAAAAAAAAGGAAAATATTAGATATTTGTATTTTAGTGGAGTGTGTGGAAGATGGGTTAAGCACCAGAGGGTATTCACTGCTTCAATGCACAAGTCAGTTTTCAGCTCAAATGCATTGGGAACAGGTTTTAGGTGTGTTTTTATTTATTCTATAATTGTCTTCTGTGCTTTACTTTTTCCCCCCAGTGTTCTTTTGAAATGTCTTACTAGTGGGGGCTACATTCTAGACTCAGTGGGCAGCTGGTTGATCCATGGTGGTGATTGCTATGTTTATATTTGCTCTGTCATCCCTGTTTGTTCTCCGAATACCTCCAATGGATTATGTGATTTTTAGAAGCTTTTAAAATGTTATGGCTAGACCCAAATATACAGGCTTCACACGGTAAGAAAAACACAAGGAAACTTTCAAACAAATAAAAAACCTACCCACAGCTCATTGTCTTCCTTAGGGAACCACGGAGGTTTTGGAGTTGAGTCAAAGTGCTGATGACCCATTCATTTAAAGCCTATAAATCAGTAGCAAAAGAAAAGAAGTATAATTGGGTAAGCAGGGCCCAGGATTTGTTTTTTTGTTTAATATTATTTTTCTCTGGATTCAGAGTTCCTGGTCAGAAGATCTACCAGTTACCGTTGGCCTGCTATTGAGTTGCTCATTAACTTTGTTCAGATTATTTCTGTATTGATCCCAGTAATCTGTCCTTGAATGAAGCACATTCTGAAGTTCTGGAAACATCAATAGACAGAAAATCCATGATTTCCACCGATGGTCAGTGTCTGTAGGAATTCAGCCTCCACGTTAAAAGCAGATGCCAGTTTCCCTTTGGGTTTTGGAAACTGGCTTCAGTTTCTAGCCATTAGGTCTGGTGATGCCCTGTTTATTCTGTGTGATTGGAACACCCATAATACCCAGTGTTTTTCTGTACAGATTTAATTAGATGCTGCTGACAAGTCAGTTGTCTGTTCTGTGAACTGTCTGTCAATCTAAGCAGAACTCTTCGAGCATCTGTCTGTATAACGGCATCTTCTGTCATGAATTTCGACTTGGGGGTGGTTTCCCTTTCCTACCTTTTAGCTTGTCTCTAATGGAAGTAAAATATGCCCCAGCAATGCCCTATATACCCCAGTGATGTGGGTAAAGACGTGCTGAAGAGACTGACTTGTGTAAAAGTAGTCCTTTGATGCTGTTTTGTGCTTGTAAATCCAACTTCAAATTAGCTTTTGCTGGTAGCAGTCAGTTCCAGTTGAAGTGCTGATCCTTCAAGGTTCTGAAATGGTTTCAGAGTCTAGATAGCTGATTAGACAAAATAGCATGCAGATATCTTTATATATAGCTTGCTTTTTTTTCTTTTTTTTTTTTTTCTTTCATAAGAGTGCTTAGCTGGAAGTGACTTACAGTGAATGCAAAAGTACATGTCTGTGAATGTAGACCATATTGGAAACAGAGATTTACTGTCCCGAAGTGTAATGCTTACTCAGCCATCTGATGAGATTTGAGCACTAAACAGTTTGAGAGGGATGCATAAAGCTGTTTTATTACAAGATGCTGTTATGAATTGTAGCAGCTTTCCTTATGCTATGCTGCTGTTGCCAAACAAGTTGCATGAATGTAAGCAGTTTTATTTGTAATTACTTGCTTACATTTCCTTAGAATAGTCAGGTTATAGATGTTTGTGATTCCTGCTCCTCCACTGGTGGCAATCCCTACATCCCGTTTAATTCAGAATGAAAAGATATCTTCTTAAAACTGTTTGGAGGAGAGCCCCTCTGCGGACTGCTGCAGCTAATATGTGAGGAGGAGTGGGGCTCACATGTTTGTGTGTGTGCTAGAACCTTGTTAAAATGGATGCAGAAAGCTTGCACAGGAAAGCTCAAAAAAACAGTTGGCTGTTTTTTTCATAATGCAGTGAAAAGCAAACAGTTTTTGGTTTAGCTGAATTTGAGCAAGTCCAGAAAATGGAGAAATGAATCACCCACCTAAAGAAATATTATGGAAAATACAGTAGTTAAGACCTACACTGTTTTCTAAACTTTGGTCAAAACCTGGATGTAACACACTGAATTTAACACTTGAAACTGTTCTCTACAGAGCAGTGAAAGCAGTTCCAGTTGTCTCGCTTATGTGTAGTTACAATTGCTTTTGATGCTGCTGCTGAACTCTGCTTTCCTTACGACAGTCAAGTGTGTCCGTCACAACAATCACTGCTTTCACAAAGTAAGACACTTGTTTGAAGTAGATTGCGAGAGAGCAGTGCAATCATCCGTGCTGAAATTTCTCTTCAGTGTAGTTTGTCCAGTGTAGTTTTGAATGTCAAGCCTTGGTCTTCTGTTGATTGCCATGCAAGATTGTCCTTCATCTTAAAAAAAGTTTTGCTTGGAAGATCTCACCAATATCTATCTGTTTTATTCCTAGCATTGCTCCTTCTATCCAGTTTCTGAGCTCAGCTGTGGTTTGCCAGTTGTATTGTTAGACATCTTTTAGCTAAGCATCCATCACTCTCGTTTTCCTTCTTTCCTTATCACCTCATTTATCCACTCCTAAGTGAAATCTGGAATCTTGGTAGTGGCTGTGTGTCTTCCCAAGGCACTCATGTGTGAACCTCATGGGAAGTTTCTGTGCAGTGGGATGACACCGAGCACTGCAGCTTTAGGGCTTTTGGTTTGGCAGCTCCACCAGCACTTGTAGAATATAAAGAAATGTCTAGCGTTGAGGAAATTTGAACAGCTGGCTATCATCATCTCTACTTTTTCCACTATTCCACGTGAAAAGCACAGAACAGCATGTGGTCAGTTTTTACTTAGAAGTGAGCAAGTTGTGTGCTGCCTGGAAACAAGTTGGAATTCTGATTATGAAATTGATATTCATAATAATATTTGATTATATGAAATGGTAAAGGCTCACTTGCTGGATGGCTCAGTTCAGTACAATTTTGTCTTCTCAAATACATTAATCAACTCTGTTTGTTTGAATATTGAAGTAAAAATTACCAGTATTTTAGGTTTTGCTACTTAGGCCAGAAGCAATGTTAGTCAGATAATTTTAAAAAATTTTAAAAAAGCAAAAGACCATCATGTAGAAGAAATTGCATAAATGTTATTCCTTCAAGCAAATGGCCATTATGTGGTAGCTGGTCTAGAACACTTTTTAAAGTTACTTCCAAGAGTACTGTGTTTTAAAGATGGCAGTTTAAGATGACATGTTAAATATTAAAAATATAATAATAATAGTTCCTGTTATGTAGTTAGAGTAGCAAAAAATCTTTTTATGGGCAGTGGTCAATTTGATTTCATAGCAATAGCTAATTTTCTTTTGAAGTTTTTCCATCCCTGAGATGGGCATTGGAATGATATTGAAGTAAAGCTAAAATGGTACTTAATCTCTGTGGGGGAAGTATTACCTTTGCCTAAAATTATCCACAATATGCCAGAAGTTTACTACAAAAAGAGATAATCTGGACTTCATTCTTGCTTAAGTAATTTTAACAAAGAGTTAGAGAGGTGGAAAGAGTAGTATTAGTCTCATAGTTTCTCATTTTGGGAGGTTGGGGTTTAGTTTCTAATGAGTCTGCTGAATTTGGTGCAAAGATATTTTGACACTATTATTAAAATTACTACAGCAAATAAAATCTTGTGTATGACCAGGCAACTAATTGTGTGTGCTCCTATAAAGCTTTTTTCTAAATTCTTATAAACACAAAAATAAAACTCGTAAGGCATTATTGACAGTATCTGCTTCAAGCAGTGAATTTATAAACTAGATTGTTAATAATATGAGGGATGATATATCACAGCTGTAATGCCATGTCTTCCAAAGTTAATGAATACTTATAATTTTCATAATGAAAAATTAAAATAAGGTTAAAGTGGTTTTTAAGACTGTCTACAGATCCAGCAGAAGTCTAATTAAAAGAAGGAAGATTAAACTTGAGGGACTTGGAAATATATATTACCTGGTATTATATATGGGCTAAAATCCCACCCTTGTATTTAGGATTGTTCGAATGTGGACAATTCAACCAGAACACAGCACAGAAAAATGAAATGTTATTTGCTCTCTGAAATCACTGTGTACACAACAGATTGTGGGTTTAGATGTCTTCAGTACTTCAGTTATGTGAGTCTCTCTTGTTGACTCAGTGCAACAATCTCTCCTCTGTGTTTGCCCGTTTCTTTACCACTTCTGAAGCAAAATGAACCTCGGTGCTTGTTTTTTCTATTAACAAAGCGTAATGAAGCTTTTGTTACTGTGCCATGGCCGTTCTGGGGCAGCTGCCACAAAGCAACGCAAATGAGGTGCTGCTCGAACTGTGAGGTCTCTTTGAAGAAGGCCACTGGCCCGGCCGTTTGCGTTGGAGAGATGGTGCTGCACAGGTGAGGCTCAGCTGGATTTTTCAAACTCCCCCTCCCTGAAAACCTCAGAGTTCCCTGGGGATGTTGGGCTCCAGGCCCCAGGAAGGTGCTGTGAGGTGTTTCACGTTCTGTGTCGGGGCAGGGATGGGGTGTGTGTGGCACTGCTGGAGAGGGCGAGCTGCCCTCTGCTCCCGCTGGCGTTGGCCCGGGCAGGAGGCTGAGAGCAGAAACTGAGGTGAGCGTTGTGACACGGCACCTCCCTGGACTGGCTCTGCCATTTTGTGTAATGCAGATGAGTGTAATCGAGGGGATGTTTGGAATGAGCTGCCTTTGTGGTTATCAAATACGTCAGCTTTGCTTTTTACGTTTATATGTCGGGTTTGTAACTCTTGCAGGTGTTGCTGCATGGCAGACTCCTCCATCTTCATTTCAGTCTCTTAAGTTCATCTTCCTTCTTTTTTTTTGACAGCATAGCAATGTTACACCTTGATCCCAGTCCTATCCCACCAGGGGCTTTGCTGTGTGGTGTTTTTTGTGGCCAACACTACACTATGCACAACGGTCCTGGTTAACAAAATTCCTCTGTTGATCTCTCTCTTTTCTCATTGTGTATACAAAAGCGTAGTGGAATAGAATTGATGCCATTTTTCTCCAGGATCTCTTTTACTCCTGAAGATCTCAGTATCCAGTTTAAGGAAATGTATAGGAAAAAATATTTCAGATGTGTGGCAACTTACCCTTTTAACCCTACAGATGTGATATTTATAAAACAGAAATTTTGGCATTTCAAAATGTGATGATGATCTGTGGAATAAGAGGGCAGAGGAAGAACTTGAAATAAATAGAATGACTTGACAGAATAAAGAAACCTGAAATTAAGAGATTATTTTTACAGTTACAGAATTGTGTTTTAACATATACAAATGCTGTTTAATAGTACTGATTCAGTTATTGAATCTAAAATATCCATTTGCTCAGCTGTGGAATAGTAGAGATTATTGATTTAATTTAGATTTAATTTAATTCAATTTTTTTCCCCGTGAAAATTATGTTTTTTCTTATAATATCATGGTTTTGAATTCTAATTTCATTATAATTAAATTTAGTTTAAGTTCAATTTTATTTTAATGTAAATTATTTTCATTACCTCAGCATTGTGGTTTTTTTATCCTGATTGTTTAAATTGTAGGTGAAGTTGATAATCCTTTTCATAGAATGGATTGGGTTGGAAAGGACATCAAAACCATCTAGTTCCAACCCCCCTTCCACTAGAGCAGCTTGCTCACACCTCCCTCCAACGTGGCCTTGGAAATTTCCATGGATGGGAACCACAGCTTCTCTGGGCCACCTATCTAAACCTTATTTAGATAAAAAGAGGGAGTGACCATTCCACATGGTAGAGAAAAAACAGTGTATTTGTCAGGCATGGGGAAAGACTTGTTTACTTGTGTTTGCACCAGGGATGTACAAACAAATAAACGGCTCAAACTGTTAGAAATTCACCTTAGATCCTCTTCAGGTGATGGAAATAATGTTCTGCAAGAGAGGAGTTACGGTCGCATATCAAAAAATGCTGTTACAGAAATGCACAGTAAATTTCCACAAACGATTGAATAAATTAAGCCCCTGGACACGTTTATGGTACTGTTTTGAAAACAGGAATTAAAATCTGTGTCTCTGGAGGTCGTATGACTGCTTAGCAAGGGAACAGACTCAAAGTTATTGGTAGCGTCAGTGAATACCAAATATGCTTTTTTTTTAGAATAAGAAGTATTGTGCTTCATATGTTTACTACATTAAGTCCAGCAGTATAATTTACTTAATGCTCTGCAGTAGTCCTGGAAAAAATAGCCAAATTGTTTGGCTTAAATTCATCTTGTTTATATGTAATAAGATGAGTAAAGTCAGTCCTTCATTTATTGTTTGTTCTCTTAAGAGAACCTCTCCCCTACAGAGATGACGCATCTCAAAGGCCTTTACCACTTCAGCTTTCAAGAGAGAGGGTGAGGCTGGGCTAAATCTCTGCTACCTTCCTACAGCCTTTTTACTGAAGGGATTTTTCTGTTGTCAGGGCCTCCAAGAGAGTTCTGTGGTTCAGGGTCTGCACTTGGGCTTTGGCAGCCCCAAATCTCCCCCTGAAAGAACCAACGGAAATCTTTCAGCAGCGTGAGCAGCTCAAGGAAGAAGCAGACCCTGTTGCATAAGAGGGCAAACTGTGATTTCTTATCATTTAACTTCCTCCTGTTCCACTTAAAAACATTTTTGTACAGACTATCTTAAATTTCTTATGACTCCAGGTTGTAAATTAACATACGGTGTAATCTGAAATGCAGATGAGGGGAGAGAGGGCACTTGTGGAAAGTGGCTTCTTGTCTTACTGTCAAGGAGACTGTTATGCTTGAAGTTTTATATTTCTGCTGAAATCCATAGATATTTTTGGATATGCAGGTGGTAGAGTGTGTCTGTCAAATATTTTTTTTTTCTCTCAATGAATTCTTTGCAAAGATCTTGGCAAAATATTTTGAATGCATTTGTGTTTTTTTCCTTTTTTTCCTCTATATTCACCATTCAATTATGTAATTTTTTCTTATTTTCTTATCTCAGTTGTCCTTTCTTAAAGACTTCTAGCCTATGCAGAATCATACTGGTAAACAAAGACTTGTAAAATCAGAGGAAAAAAAAAATCTAGTGAATCTAACAGACATGACAGTATCTTCTGTGTTGAAAAGGCAAAGTAAATTTTGATATCTGAGTATTGACATGGAAGAGGGTTACCAAGATAAAGAGAAGACGAACAAGGCTGGTCAGGAACCGTGCTGAAAGAGGCTAAATAAAAAGATGTGTCAGGGTGGGTTTTAGGGCGCTGACTCTGGGCAGAAGTGACAAGAACAGAAAGCATTAGCAGAACTTTTGGAATGAGTTCTTATGTGAATTAATATAATACTGAGACACCAAAAAAAGGGTACGGAGGTGCCTGAGTTTGTTGGAGGGAGTGTCAGGGTGTGGTTTTTTATTTGCTGCTCTTCTCCAGCTCAGGCTGTGCAGAACACACCAGGCAGGGTTTGCACAGCCCTGGTGGGTTTGGAATTGGGCTTGGGGTACCATCTTTCCCCACCTCAGTTTCGTTTTGTCTCCACAGTCTCCATTTCTTGTGTCTGTGACTGAACTCCACGAGACCAGAGCTTGAAGTGCTATGCTGATGCAGGGCCTACTGCCTATTTTAATTATGTTTCCTTTTAATAATTGACACTTGATAATTAACAGCATGGTATATCTGACTTCTCAGTAAAAAGCTGCCACTTTATTTTTTACCATTTTCATTATGACATCATTAATGATTGATTACAGTGATTTTAGTTTGACCACTGCTACTTCCCATGGATTCAAATTCTCTCTTTACTTTACAATTTCCTGTGTATAAAGCAACTGTCATTTTGCTAATGGGAAGTGAAATTTCATGTCAGCAGGACAAGCATGTGCTGGGCTTGACTTTATTTCTTCCATAAACATGTAATGTTTTGTTCTTCTAGATAGTGTACAAACATTAGAAATGCATTAATAATTGAACTTTCCTATAGATCTGAGAGATTCAGGGAGCATTTTTCTCTTAATTAGGACTATTAAGTATTAAGAGTAATCTTTCAACTACAGTTCCCAAAATATTGTATTTAAAAACACCATAATTCATTCATATCATAGTTTTATATATATAATTGCATTTTCTTTTTATTTTTATAGACATAATTTTTACCTTCAGAAACAAATATTGTAGTTTTTGACCATGAGCATTTATTTACTGAGAATGTAAATTTTACTTTCAGAGCTTTTTGATTAGAAAGGAAGAAAAGCAAACTGATTATTATGAACTATAAAATTATTCAGTACTGAATGCCAGTAGATAATCCAGGGCACTTTGAGATGCAGCTCTTTTTTCATCTATTTAACAGGCCTCTAAATGATAATGAACTTGTCTTGATGTGCATGTTAATTTGTGGTGAAAGGTGGTAAATGAGAAGTTACCCAAGATTTAAAGTCTAAGAAAAACAACTTGAAATGCATCTACTTCATCTTTTATGTAGCTAAAAATGATATAAAATGGAAGAAGACAGAGGTGAAATGCTTAAGAGTGAAAAATGTATAGATCTTAAGTAATTCATGGGTTTTTTTCTTGAAGAGAACAAAAGCTAAGATTATATATGTCATTCTGATGTACCAAATCCTATTTAAATAATTGAGATGTTTGGATTTTGGTGGTTTTTTTGTCTTACTCTAACTCACATATTACGCCAGTGGGATAAATTATGTTGGTTCATTCCCATTTTACAGACAAAGTGCATGAGAAAAAAGATTAAGTGAGTTGCTCAGGGGCATGAATAACATTGTGAGCTGAAAAAGGCAAAAAAATCTTTGCACTTAGATTAGTAATCCATTTTTATTTATATTAGCTAATATTTCCACTGTTGGTTTTTTCCTTCCTTTTCTGTTGTCTGCATAGCGTGTATTCTTAACTAATCAGAAATTATTTTTGCAAACTTCTCTGATTAGTGAAACTTCAAACCATCCATCACAAGGGAGAATTCTACTTCAGTTAATTCCATGTGTCTTGTTTTCATCTAATTTTCTGGTGTTTCTGGAAAATACATATTGCCTTTATCCATCACAAAAATGTAATAATAATTTAGAAAAATAAAGCTTAGAGTGCTTTATTTGTTGTTACAAAATAGAATTTAAGAATATGACGGTGAAGTCAAAGACATGCCTTTACTGGGTTTTATTAACATAGGAATTACTCCTGCTCGAGCAGTTTGACAGCTTTATTAATATAATTTATTTAATAAAGAAGTCTGACACTGCGGGATTGGGGAGAACAAAAGACAGTCAAAGAAACGGGAAAGGCAGGCATCAAGAGAGACGATAGTGGAGGCTCAGTGAGGGCTCTCACACCTTAGACATGAATTGTGAAATGAATGGAGGAAGGGAATGAGAACAAAAATGAGCTGAATTTCCAGATTTTTAGGAGTCATCTAACTCTGACTTATAAGCGTGAATAAAATCTCAGAAGTCAGTGATAACCATGTCTTTGATTGTGAATCCAAGCTCACTAGGGTGACTCCTAAAAAAAAACCAAAACTTTTTGAATGAGCATGTTTGGAGACTTTGCCTTGTTGGCTAAAGCCAGGCTTTAGTGTGAAGGGTCTTTTACAGAAACAGAAGTTTTTGTTGATTCTCTGAGTATTACCCTGAAAATTTACCACAGTCCTCATTACAGTGGTGCTCTCTTGTGAGTGTTCCGTGGTGTCAGGAGATGTAATAATAAATCAATTTTCCGTTGGGAAAAGGCCACAGGTGGGGTGCAGCCACTGAGCAGAGCATGGATCTCCTTGTGTCGTGAGGAAAGAGAACAGACCATGCTCACCACAGCATGGATGTGGCCCCTTCCACCCTGGGAAGGTCCAGCACAAATTTTCAGCCACTCTTGGTCTGTACCAGAGGAATTTTTGAAGTGAAGTGCCCAAGAAAAACAGTTTTTGGAGTGTGCTGTTGTGGTCACTTGATTCTTGCTAATTCTGTTATGGTAACAACTTAGATTGCTTGTACCAGTATGATTTGCAGTCCCATGTGCAATTTTTATAGTGTTTAGCAAAAGAAGAAGTAGCTATATCTTCTAGACTGTTTTTTTTCAGATTATACTATCCTTCTAAGCATTGTAAATCTTTCACTGCATTCACTAATAAACTGGAAACAAAATGATTTTCTGGTTTTCTGAAATTCAGGGTATATCTCCCTGTCAAAAATGAACAATCCTTGTAGAAAATTAAAGGGCCAACCGTGATTCAAAACAGGGTTTGAGTTTGTTGTCCTTTGGCCAATAATCCTGCTCTCTTCTGGTCTGTAAGAGGGAGGGGGTAATGGTAGGAATCTCTTCTCTGTGTGGTACTTCAGTATATCCACAAAGCATGTAGTTTAAATATGGGCTAAATGTTCATGTATGGCTTATATGTGTGGTGGCTAGACTGATCTGTCTGTGGAGAGCAGGAGTTTCCTTATCCATCCATTTATATTGAGAAAGCAAGAAAATACACATTATCCTCAGGTAACTTTTCAGTGCAGGATAAAGTCTTTAGAATTCATGGAACTTAAGAAAAATTGCATGCAAGAAGTATTTTAAAATCCAGGTAATTTGAAATGTTCATGGTTAAACAAAACAACCCCATTCATACATAATCCGATTAATTTAGAAATATGTTCATAAAAGTTGAAATATTTTACATTGAGGCAATACTTGTAATTATCAGTGCCACAAAGAAAATTAAAGTATAGGTGTATCTAAATGAAGACACTGAGGGAAAAAATCATGGGAGTTTAAAATAGTAACTAAACTGCATTAATTGACTTTGTGGACACTCTTATTCATTATTTTAGTGACCTTCAGTTCCATAAGTTTATTTTTGAAAGGCATTACATCGAAGTAAAGCTATTACATTTGTAAAATTTGGAGTTTGTATAGGTATATTTAGCAGTTTAATCTTCAAAGTTTCCTTTTGAGTTTTCTGTGTTTGTGCAGTTAAATTCCGACCCAGACACATTCATACAGACATTCAGGGTTACAAAGATCCCATCTGTCGAGCGGTACAAGGCAGTGATTCCATGTCTAACTCCCAACAGAAGCCAAGCTCCCATTCCCATGTGACAGTGGTGGCTGCAAATGATGTTCAGCTACAGAACTGGTATCGCAGGTTGGGGGGAGATATTTGGTCAGGGGCTTACAAATAATAATGAAATGTGTTGTGAGTAACTAAATGTCCAGTGTGTAACCACTTTAATGGCACTGCTCTGTGAAGGATATATGTTCTGACACATTTGACATGACATTTGATGTTGTTTTTTTTCTATTCAGAACATATGTAACAAAACCAAGTCATCTAAGGCAGAGTTCTATGTCATGCAAATCATAATATACCATTAATTTCTCTTCTAGCCTGAAAAAAAGCTCATTACTCTTTTAGTTTGGAGGTGCCTTTAAGAAATTTAGGCCCAGGGGTCGCTTGGACCTCTTTTCACTTCAATGACATGAAGGAGAAGAAATCAAGGCACATGTGATCCAGTCCTACATCAGCTGGACTTGTGTGTAATGCAGTTGCAGGTTCACAGCAGCCATTATCTTGTTCTTCCCTAGCCAGGAAACTGTCACAGGGAAGGTCAGGCTGTCGAGTTTATGGTTGAATACTGCCCTCTCTCCCTTTTCTGTCCTGCTCCATCCCCTCCATGATATCCATGAGTGGTGTGCTGTCGATCTTTTTTTGTGTTTCCGATGAACTGGACCAATAGACTGGAATTATTTATCTGGTTTTATTTCCAGTGTTTCTCATGCTGGAATTGTGTTTTCCTTGTGTTTACAGTTTTCTGATGCACAGGGCAAGGGCTGTTTCAGTCCTGATGAACGGATGTAGCTGTTCACAAAGGGACTCTTTCTACCCCATGTTGCCTTTGAAATGGATGCATAACGTTCCGCAGGTTCGGAATTTAGCCTAAACGTGACCTTTGAGTAAATGGTTGATCTGAGTAAAAATTAATCAAATGGATATTTTTTCATACCAGGGTTTCTTTTAATTCTAAAGCAGGGGGGAAGGTTTACACAGCGCTCAGTAACTTTCCTCCCCCACTTGAGAGGATTGCAGGTTAAGTGGGAAGGGAGCCAACTCCCGCTTTCACGTCCTTGCAATTTTAGCTGGACTGTTCCTGTCAGGTTATAGCAGATATTGTCGTAGGTAAATGGATTCAAATCAAATAGAAATTACTTTAGATGTTTTTTATATGAGTGTAATTCACAAAGAAATCTAAGCCAGAGTCCCTATAAAATCTGAGTCCCTATAAAATCCTATTAAATTCTGAAGTCTTATTTTTTTTACATGTACGGATACATAGAGCATTACAAGCCTTCTTTTTTTTTTTTTTTTTGTAATGGGAAAATGTTTGGGGAGATAAAACCATAAGCTGTAACTGATCAAATGCTGGCAGATGAGGATTTTGTTTCCTAGTTGATTCGCCTTCCTGCCCTTTTTTTAGGCTTGAGAAATCACTTAGAGGTGGCTTGAGAATAGAATATGGTTCATTGATAGGGAGGATTTCATGGAATTTATGGTGGGAAACTGAAAATGTGCTTCCACAAGTGAGGAAAAACAAGGGGAGTAAGGAGAGGAGACCGAGGTGTGGGAGCAGATGTGTTTTTACTAGGGTCCATCCAACCGTTAATAAGCTCAGATTTGAGTCCTACTGGACTTTAATTAATAGCTCTCTGCTGTGAAACATAGACTCTCTAAAGCAGTGGTTAGGAATTCCAAAGAAAAAGAGCTAATCTGACAGGTATTATCTCTACAGGCATACAGAGAAATAAATGCTTTGTTGTAAGAAATACGCCGTAACTGATCTGTGACCTTCCTCGCTACAGCAGCAGCCTAGGGAGGTCATTTTTGACTCTCAAAATGAGTGCTGTGCTATCATTGCTGCTCACTGTGCTGCTGCTCACAAGGCTTGTTTCCTAATACAATTTTACCCATGGAAGAAATGGAGTAAGGTGTTCTTGAAGTTAGCTTCATGGAATAAAGCAGAGATCATGATCTGGAATTTCATAGGGTTACCAGGGTTTCCCTATACTAGAAAAAAAATCAGCATACATAGCAATTTCATCTTGATGAAATCTCAACCACTGAGGCTTGACTAGTAAACACATAATACTCTATTTTTTGTAACTGAAGATGGTGTTCTGGTTGCCTGGCTTTACAGCTAAAGTAAGGCAAGACTCTGGGTAGGCTACATTGACTATAACTGTATCATGCAAATGAGATGAGGGAAATTTACCCCTACATGCTTATTCTTTTACAATACCTTTAAAATTCTTTTAAGAGGAGCAAAGATTGAATTTATTCTATTAAGAAATTGCGTGGTGTATTTTCTCTTTGTGCCTTCTTTTTGCAGAATATTTTCCCTGTGCTTTTTCATATTTAGAACATGTCTGAGTTGGAAATGGAAGCCTAAAGGTTTTTCTGACAAATTGCTGAGGTCTATTAATTTGTATGGTTCGTTTGTGCCCTCCATAGGCAAGCTGAATTTGCTGGTGCATACTTTGGTTGTGTCGGAAATGCAGTTATATTTTAAAGTGATACCTAGGCCCTGCAATATTTTTTTCTATCAGTGTCAATATATTTGGAAGACTGAGTCCCTGTAAGGTTGAAAAGAGTCACTTTAGGAAATAAAAATAAATCATATGTGAGAAGCTTGTGAAGAGAAGCTTCAGTGGCTGGAGAAGGCTCTTGCAGGAGTACTGAGGGGAGGAGAGGAGCTGTTTAATGCCAACTCTTCCTGTAGCCTGTCAATTTATTCATGCAGTGGACCTTGCAAGCCCAATCCACAGATGCTATTTTCTGCTCCTTACTGAATAAAACTCAGTGCTGGGTCCTGAGTGTAAAGATTAATTAGTCAGTGAGTGTTAAAGGTCTGTTAAAGCCATTATGGCGTACGTCCACAGAGACAAATAGGGGCTATAAAACACTGTGTTCGAAACCTAATTTTACATGTGTATTTTTCATTAATAATAATGATGGTAGTAATAATTATGGTCTTTTCATCCTGAAAGCTCTCCAAGGACTAAATGCATAGCGCCGTGCATACAGTGTAGGAAGGATCATCCTTTCCATCACTGAAAGGCAGGCTGTCAGAAGGCAGCCTTCGGGAAACGTGGAGCTCAGGGTGTTGTTGGCCATTGCACTGTGCACTGCAGCTCCTCCAAGGAAGCTTCTTGTATCCAAAACTAATTGTTTCCTGAGCTGAGGGTACTGGAATATATATCACTGTTGAAAATGGCAATCAAATAAATGTATATAGTTATCTATATTTTACCTTTTTAAAAATTTTTTCTAATTTTGACTTCAAAAACCTACCCTTCCCTTTGGCTGCCAGCTTTCAGATAAGCTTGGGCTTACAACACTGTTGAATGTTTGACTTTTTATCAGAAATTTTTAGCTAAGTTAAGAATTTTTAACAATTGGCATAAATGGGAAGAATTTGTAAATATAAGCATATGTATGAGTTGAAAATGCTTTTGCTCATTTCTCAGGACTAAGCCGCAACTGTTCTGTGTGCACTGAAAATGAATGTCATCATTACCAGCACCTTCAAAAGTGAAATGCTCCCCTTCGCATATTTTTCAGAGTTCTGTGGGGTTTTGTGGCACTTTTTGTGTATATTTTTGGGTTTTGGACAACTGGTGAAGCTTAAGGCAACTGAGATGAGTGAACTAGCAGATAGAGCCTATCTCTTAAACTGTTCCAGTATGCACAACTAGAATTGATTATAATACATACAAAGGTATTTCTTCTTTTTTCAGAATGAGACTTAAGCTGGAAATGAAGCCATTACAGATGTTCCCAAAATTTGAGATCGTTTACCCCATTATGTCCAGCTATGGGGCACTTGTTTGATTAACACAATCCTTGTTTACAAAACTGACTATATGTATTCTCTGTCTGGTAACAAATGAAGAAAATTGTCAACATGATTGGAAGGGAACTTCCTGTTCTAGATTGGACACTTGTTTTGTACACTGTTTTCATCACAGTGCCATTCTTGGATCAGAAGATGCCAAGATATATTAGATCTTAAATACAGAAGATAAAAAATGGCATTTTTCATATAAAAAGCAATGGACTGTCAGGTCAGATTCCCATTGTTTTTGTCAGAATGCTTTCCAGACTGCTTGTTACACACTGACATCTTAGACAATTTAAAATATTTGTTGGCTCTGTCCAGCAAGGGAGGGAAGAACTTGCATTCAGCAGTGTGTGCAGAAGTGTTCTGGGGTTTCTTACTCTCTTTGAGGTTATCTGACTCCTGCAGTGTTAGGGGAAGTCTTGTTCCGTTAGGAGCACAGTAAGCTGTTTCAGCTGTTGTGTTGATGTCAAACCTGGGAAGAACACAAAAGAAATGGAAAGATGTTGATTTGTTGAACAGGCTTCCAGCACAAAGATGACTGAATAAAAATGGCTGGAGATGATAGTTTCAGTGTCTATGTTACATGAGGCTGTGATACAGCAAGAAAAGGTTATTCTTGGAGAGAAGTTGAAGAGGGAAAAAGAAAAAGAAACAACTTCAGGTCCCTTGCCAGATTTGCAACTACAAGTCCATAATTGATAGATGACCAGTTATGTTTTGGAACCTCCATGGACAGTCGTTCTAGAGGCTTCAAGAATTTAGCACTCTCGCCAAAGAAATTGAATTAATCGCTCACTTTAGCAATGTATTTTTATTAGGCAGTGAATGAATGAAGGCAAAGGGCTAATAGATCTAGTGAGCACAGCAGTTGCTTTTCAGCTGCAGGTCAAGCAGCAATCGCAGATCTCCGAGGAGCACTTATCCCAGAGACAACTTGGTTTCAGTGTGCTGAAGTGACTGACAGAGCCAAGGGTGGGACTGGCAGCTCTGCTGGTTCACCTCCTCAGAATTCCTAATGCTGCTTGAAGCCCTATCCAAATATTTCACATCTTGTAATGAAAGCTCAGAAACGGTAGTGTAATCTCTTAAAATAACATTAGTTTATAGAAACATGCTTTGTTATAAGATAGTTATCATCAAAAAAAGTATTTGTTTTAGGCTCTAGTTAATTTCTGAAGTAAGCAGTTTTACTTAAATGTGAAATAGTAATTTAATTGCGTAGGAGCTGTGAGGGCTGCAGAAGATCTTGTAAAGACTGAGTAATTCAGAATATTTCAGATGCCTTATTTGCCTTTCAGTTGGCAGTCCATCCATACTACACTGGAATAATACATGTGTTGAACTTAATACTTGGGTGTGACAGTTTTTTCAGCTCTATGCCAAGGTACATGGCCATGATTCCTTAGTTCTGTGTATGGTAATGATTCTTCACAAATATTTAAAATAGTTACCAACACTTGCAATTTGGGCCAAAAATTTGTAATTCACATAGGGAAATCCATAATCAAAAACTGCAAAATTGGAGAATGCCTGTTTTTAGTCACAAACTTTGATTTGTTTTTGGGCCTTTTCATGCACTTGCCCATTTTGCTCAGTGTTTGTTGCAATTCATGTATTTGTATTTTGATGTAAATCTTTATTGCTTACCAGTGATCAGAGAAGCCAGTGCAGACTATTAAGATGTCTGGGAAGGAAGAGCGCTGGCAATACAGCAGGTCGAAATGCCTTTGCAATTTGCAAACAATAAGTAACAGCAGTAAAAGTTTTTAACAAGAAACATTTCAGAGGGAAAAATAGTGTCTGAGTAATCTCAGTGACTGAGGACTGAGAAGAGGCAGCAATGTTCTTTGTAGATGGAGGACAATACCACATTGTGGCTTTTTCATCATCTTAAGCTTCTCAATCTCCCTTTCAGCCTTTTGCTGCAAAATTGGACTTTAATGTTTCATTATTTACATGTAATGTGAATTCAGTTTTCTTAATATTTAGTCTTCTCTCCATTTAATTGTTTTACTGTGTGCTTTTTATAGATATTAGCCTTTCATTTTTATTGGCAAAATTTAAAAAAAAATTGAGTGCATTTTGAACACCACAAATTAAGCTAATTTTTTATGGCTGCCTTTTAAATCTTAATGATGTATGTATTGTTGTATAAATCATGTGAATGGCTCATGCATAACATTAATAATAGCACTTCCACTAACAAAAGAAAGCCAAGTT
The DNA here is from genome assembly GCA_013400915.1 of Pardalotus punctatus. Classification (NCBI taxonomy): domain Eukaryota; kingdom Metazoa; phylum Chordata; class Aves; order Passeriformes; family Pardalotidae; genus Pardalotus; species Pardalotus punctatus. Next base: position 205,263 of record VZTX01005540.1, read on the forward strand.
GTGAGTGGTGGATCTTGTATACTTTATGTATGATTATTTCATAGGGAGCAGAGACTAACAAAAGCCAATAACAATGTATAATTTAATGCACGCAGCACGGCTAGCAAATAAAGTGCCAGAAGTTGCATCTTAATTTAGGCAGATATTTTCCGGATTCCTTCTAAAAACCCCCACAAATACTGCAAATACAGGCTGTGAATATAACATTGTGAATATACCATTGTAGGGTAGCAATTTATTGCACCATAATTTTGTTTATGGTGCTACTGATCAGCAGTTTCACTGTGGTGGCGTAAAGCTTTACTTTTATTGGAATAGACATTTTGTGGAATAGCAGTGACCAACAATTATATAGCTTTTGTCATTTTCATATGGGTATCATTTATTAACAGCAATATCCAAATTAGCATTTCAGAGATTTTTCAGCCTAGATGGTTTTAACTGTTTCTTCTCATGGAATGAAGTCTTCTCATGAAATGAAAGTCTTCATTTTTCTTCACAGCACGGACCTGTGAACTGTAGGAAATGACTGTGGGGTCTGTCCCTGATAAATCTGCCTTCTAGTGAGGGTTGCAGCACTGTGGAATTCCCTGGGCTGGGAGCATCCCTGGCAGCACCCCGTGCCCAGCTCAGCACCCCATGCCCAGCTCAGCACCCAGTGCCCAGCTCAGCACCCCGTGCCCAGCTCAGCACACAGTGCCCAGCTCAGCACCCAGTGCCCATCTCAGCACACCGTGCCCAGCTCAGCACAGAGTGCCCAGCTCAGCACCCCGTGCCCAGCTCAGCACCCAGTGCCCAGCTCAGCACCCCATGCCCAGCTCAGCGCCAGCCCCGGTGGCCCTGGGAACTCCCCTTTGTGCTCCTGTGCCACCAGGGCTGTGATAAGGACATGGAATGGACATCTTGGATTTGCCTCCATTAACAGGGTTGGGTGCTGGGGCCTGTTCATGGCTTTGGAGTCAATCTTTGACATGTATCGCCGTTGTTAAGGTAGGCATTAATACAAAATAATAGATTTGGGTAGTGTTCAACTTTCCTGTAGCTGTCTATCAGAAAGTTCTGAAGTGGATTTCTTTAAAGACTCCCTGTCTCCTGAGGAAAAGGGGATAAGGCAGTGTGTCCCTGGACAGGATCTATGACTCATTATGTCAATCAAATTCCACTTCAGAGGGGAATAAAGAGATTTGTATCTCAAAGCTGTGCATAACGACTTCTTGGCTTTTCATTTCATATTTATGAGCGGTTTACTTTGAAGTGTTTATCAGGCAATACGCAGAAACATGAGAGAGCATTGCCTGAAACCATGTTCAAGTGTCTAATCTGTTAAATGCTTGCTGAGCAGGCTAGTTCATCAGTGCATGCAATGCAAAAAAGAGAGGAAAAAAAATAAACTTTCTGGGGTTTTGAAGCAGAATCTTTATATTAACAATATAAAAAGGATTAATAATGCCAAGCATTTTGAAATAAATGTAATATATGAAACTTACAAAAGTTGGTAATGTTCTGTGTTAAGTAGATAAATAGTTCTTTGCTTGAAAGGAACCTTGACAGTACTTAATACCAAAACTATACAGTGCCACATCTGCTCTTAAGACTGGAGTATACAGTATCCACAGGATTCTCACTGCTAATTTTGAAGGCTTGAGGCATTCAAAAGAACAGACTGGTGTAGGTTTCTCTTTCCCCTCTAAAAAGGGCATTTCCTGATAAGAGGAATGTTAAAAGCTGATTTTAAAAAAAAAAAGTCAGTGCAATGGAAACAAATGTTGAGCAGTATTACCCATTTGCTGTGTGCTGTGCCTGCAGTGGGACTCTGAAGGGGCAAGTATTGTAAAATAGGTTAAAAATTTAAAACCATAATTTTAGGTAAAGAGGAAACAAAATGGCAGTGTTTTTTCTCATTTTCCTATAGCTCCAGTAGGTTAGTTAGAAGAGACCATATGCCTCGTGGCGCTGGCTTCATTTTTCTCTTCACAGATGTTCCACTGCCAGCCCTCTCCGGTCAGGCTTTAACTGATTCCGGCTGGCTGTGAGTCGTGCAGGCGCTATGGTTTGCTTTTCTGTTGTTCGTGGGATTTGTGGAAGCAGGTAGAGAGGTCAGGCAGACAGGCTTCAAGATGGCGAAGAAGAAAGATTTATTTACAAGAAGTTCTTTTTATACACAGTAATAAACAATTGTCTATTGGCCAAAGACAATCCACCTCCAAAGACCTATTGGTTATGGCTTGTACACCTCTAACACAAAACACAGAGATTAAGAAAGTACAGTTTATCTATATTCTCCATGAGAGAGAAAGGAAAATCCTAAAACACTGCAACTACACAGGCGCAGCCGCTGCAGCCCCAGCTGCAAACCCACCCTGACAGCTCTGACGTGCACGTGGGCAGGGCAGGGCTTGGCTTACCTGGGCAGCGCTTCCTCAGGGCCTGTGCTCCGTGCTTTCCGTGCATGTTATCCTGCATTTTATCCAGAAAGCCACTTGGCTTTTAAAACATGTTCTTACATGTGAGTAATGGAATAAGGAAGGATCAACAGGAATATCATTAGTTCAGTTTGATTTTTATCAAATATCCTTTAAACAAAAGAAGTATCTTTTCCCCCTACAGAGGGCATATTTTACTTTGAATGATGTGATTTTTGGGTTCCTGCTTTGGACTTTTTAAAGATGTCCCTAAAATTACTTAGAGGACCGCAGCTAATCCCAACTGTACGCTTCTGATTATTTTAACTATAGATTGCTCCTTTGACTTTCCAGGTCAGAAATCCTTGGAAACTTTTGGATTGTTCACTTTTTTGGATTGAGGGTTCTGTCCTCAGGCTTTCCTGTTCAAGGATGAAATGGCTTTCTCCTTGATTCTATATCCATGCACATTGTTCACCAAATTCCCAGTTTAAAACAAAAAAACAAAATAAAAACTATGCAAAAAAAGACCCCAAAGCCCTATAAAATGTATTCTGTGTTCAGTTCCCAAAACAAAAGTAAGTTGTAGAGGAACTTAAATGCAAGGCTAGTTTTGTGACATGTATGCCCGTTCTCTGTTCTGAAGTCTTTAAAGAGATAACAAAAAAGAAAATAGAACAAGCAAATGCCTTTGAGAAACACAAATCTGAAATTTAAATAGAGGTGCTGGCAAGCTTTAATATGCATAGCCGAATCAGAGTTCATCAGTCTGAAAGTGATGGATAAATCTGTGAGGATCCAGAGCCTGTCATGGTGGCTTAAGCCACCTGAAGCCACTGGCCAGCTCAGCTCCTGTGCCCTATCACACCAGTAATTAAGAGCACAGTTTTTTCTGATAAGACAGTGACTGCAAGGCCACAGGCAAGAGATGTACAACAGCACCAGCCCATGCTGCTGTCAGCATTCACGTCAGGGGTGAAGAGTCTGGGAGCAGAATGGACGAGCTGTTATCCAAGGTATCCTGTAAGCAGCAGAGACGAGAGGGTTTTCTCCCATTCCTGCTCTTCAGTGCTGTCCTTAGGTACTCCATACTCCCTTTCAAAGAAGCCCTGATTTTAGGTTCAGAGCTGCCTGTGACTCCCATATAACCATGTGAACTAGCCTAAAATGCTTCTTTGCAAAATGTTGGTAGGCTAAACAGTGTGAACTGGTGTGAGGATTAATGAATAATCGCATTTAATCTCCCTCTTGTTAAATTCGAAGAGTTCTATAATTGGAGTCTGCAAACTAAAAAATAATAGTGATGATGATAAATAAAAAAATAATGTAATCGTATGATGCCTAGGCATACTTGACCTTTATCAGTGAGATGTGAATTTATCATTCACCTGATCTGCAAGGCACTTATGAAGCAAGTAAAGGCACTTAGCAATTGAGATGACGTGCGTGTTAAAAATAGTCAGATAACACAGCCTGCACAGTAACTCTCTTTCAAACCTACTGAATTTTGGTCTGGTGTTTGTAGTATTTGCTATACTATCTGTAAAAAATAATGCCTAACAAAGATTTTGGGGTTAAGCTGAAATTTTTTTAATGCAGAACTAAGTGACAGACAAGCGCAGTCTTTTTTTTAAGTTACAACTAGTTCTTGTTTAGCGTATTTGATCTAGTGGGGGAAAATCATTATTTTTAAGTCAGCATGTGAAAATCAGGGTCAGCATTCTCCCATACATAAAAGATTATTTGACAAAATTGTTGTTCTCATTGAGGTATCTTGATAATTCCTCTTCAGAAGATCACATGCTGCCACCTGTTAAACCCCATGGAAAGCGATGGTATGGGCTTCACTCACTGTTTGGCACCCTTGCGCTTCCTCTCTGTTATTAACCAGCAATGTCAGCACTGGCTGTCCATCAAATCTTAGAAAAAAGTGGAAGGGAGGGGACAACAAAAGTGCAACAACCGGTCCTATTGTTCCAATGGATTTGATAAAATAAAGACATAGTTTCATACAGCAGAAAGTTATAATAAACACAACCTAGGAGCTGTTTATTGGCACGTAACACAAATCTTCAGCTTCGTTCATTGAACAAGGGAAAAGTAGTCTAGATTGAAACACTGATACTGAAATTCTAAACCCCTGGAACAGGGAGAAGTGCAGATAAAATGGAGAAATGGTTTGCACTAACTGAGGCGAGTTGTGGTGCTGAGGTGGGAAGAGAACGTTGGAACAGCCCATGCCTGCCAGCACCGCTGCCGAACTCAACAGGCTGAAATCATGGTGCTCCCTGTGGGGTGTACAGTGACCAGAGACAGAAAATCAGAATGGCAGCACGTTGTACATGTGTGAAAACACCAGTGTAGGGGAGGAAGAGAGGTGCACAGGAGGTCGCGTTCCTTCCTTCCAGAGTTCTCAGCTCCGTGGCGAGAGCAGCCGGTTCCGGCAGCGGAGCCGCTGGATGTGCAGTGCTGGTGCTGCAGGCCCTGGATGTGCCAGCAAGGCAGCTCAGTTCACTGTGGATCCGTGCCTGGGATTGCGTGTGCAGTGTGCAGATTTTCATCATGGGTAGAGTGAAAGAAATCCTGGAGTAAGGGAGTGTATTTCATCTGTATGAAGTTCAGGACTGGTAGTAATCTGGATTGGTGCCAGCTGATCCATTCATAATAGCACAACTGACTGGCCAATGAAAATAACTAATTATTTAACTAGGATTAAAAATGAAAAGCTGACAGCAGTTTATAATTCAGTCAAATAAATACAGATGTTTCCTGGTCTCCTCATATAATGAAGGCAGTTGGTAAATAAAAGAGAATGTAGTTGTTAATTGGGTAAAGTGTCTCAAAAAGTTTCATCTGTTTCTCTTGATACCTGATTATAAGATATTTATCTTTTACTCCAAAATTATAATGTTCAAGTGGTTTTAATTTTATCATTCTCTAAATTTGGTGTGAAGTTTATATGCATTTTTTGAATATGTTTTTTCAAGTAATTTTTTCATGCTTGTTTAAATTGCTCTGTTGAAATGGTTTGATTTTTTTGGGAAGCTCTTCATTTTAGATGAATTCTTTTATCAGTCCTCGAAGTCTTTCATATTGGTCTACTGATGGTGTTCCTAGTAAGATTAGAAATGCAGAGTTAAAGGCTGGCAACTCCGTAATTTCTAAGATCTGTTAGGAGCAGCATCATTCAGAATATAAACACAAGTTCTCAGCTGAGTAATGGTTTAAACTTTTTATTCTACTGTACAGGTTACAATTTACATTACCATTATTTCTAAGTGACATGGTATTTACAGTGAAAAAGCACCTTGTGACTAAAGAGCTGACAGCTGCTAGTGCTCAGAAATCTTTATGTGTGCCTAGGGACCTTCATAAAATATAGACTCTCCGTGTTCCTAGCTTGTGGAGCACGGTATAGAGAAACAATTAAGGTTTTGTCTGTGATGACAGCTGATTCAGGTTTTCTGAGAGTTCCCAATTAAACAGTTATGGAAGTATGAAAGCTTATTACCTGTGACTTCTGCAGTGACTTCTTTCTTGAGAGCACAGTTTATCAAGTCTTGAACTGTAGTTTCTTTTGTCACTTTTTAAATCTTGATTTAAGAGTATAAAAATAAGAAAAAAGGCTTTTCATTAATTCAGCAAAGTATCAGCAGCTCGTTTATCCACTGGTTGTTTACTACAGATTTTTTAGAGCTTTTTTCTTAATAATTGAACAAAAAATTGAAGTTTAGTGTATCAGTGAAGATAACCAGCCATACACTGATTTTATCAAAAAAGTATTTATATATATAGATGTATAGGTATATAGATAAATAGATATATAGTCACCTGGAGACCAAGGAGAACTCACTATCCTTTTCTGACATAACTAAAAATACTTGAACAACAGCAGACCTAAATCTTTTGAGCTAGACTAGAATGAAAATGGCATCTTTTTAGTGGTGGAAACTGTGACTTCCAATTCTGAGACCATGGTGTAATTATGGTACTGCTTTGTGCCAAATGAGCCTGAGTGTGCATTGCAAACTTGTCTACTCAGTACAGATACTAAATGGTGGCTCTTCCCTACTGGGATTGCATTTCATTCTCTCCTTACATTGTCTTTAAAACTGACTGTTCTTCAAAGTTTGCATTTTCCATGGAGCTGCAGTTGTTACTCTTTCATAGGAAAATACTATGCTTGTGTGACAGGAGATAGTATCAGGTGTAGAGCAGATTGGTTAACATAAAAAAGCAAATTGAAAAATCATTCTTTCTGTGTTCTTTATGCTAGCTAGCACTTCAAGTACATAAAAATTCTTAATCTTTTTTTGTGCTTCTGTGATGGATTTTATTTAGAAATTCATGATCTCTTAAAAGGAAACAGGCATTTAACAAAATTATTCAATAGTTTGATCCATTTTGGGGCTGGGAATAGAAAATATACACTAACTCTTTTTCATAAGATTCTATTAAAAAACCCCCAACAAACAGAAAAACCAATCACCACCTCCAAAACCCACTATTACTTTGATGGTGTTTGGACAAGAGCTGCAGAGTTTACAAGAACATCATGACTTGCCATGAGGCTTCACATTCTGTTCTTTCTCTGCTGCCTGTAAAGGAAAAAGTCACAGGAACTGCATTTTAGTCTCCTGGGGTTGGTTTGTTTGGAGACTGAGCAGGGAGTATCTGACTTCTAAGATGGATGCTGGAGAAAATCCCTCACGTTGCTTTCAGTGACTGTTGTGTTGATTAAACCAGACTATCTCCATGCTTTGAATTGGAGATTCCAAGTCTGGAAATCCTTCCCCTCTCTCCATCTCTCTCTGCTGAAACACCACAGATTTGCTGGAGTCTGAGTGCAGACGTGCTGGAAGCTCTCAGGTGTGCCCAGGAGCGGCTGCAGCCCGCAGGGTCAGCTCTGAGCACGGCTTTCCAGAGTTCTGCTGCCGCACAGGGAATCAGAGGGGAGGCTCAGCCTGGAATTCTCTTTTTGCTGGCACTTAATCAGTGAGGAGGAGGAGGAGAAGTCCACCCAGGGAGAGCACAGAAGGGCAAAGCACAGAGCAGAGCAGAGCAATTGCTTACAGAATTTCATACATCTGTCTCCTTCAGCTTTGAGAATGGACAGTCGGTAGCAGTAGCACATCCCTTTATAATAAATGAAGCTGTACTCCTTTTGCAATTCCTCAGAGCTTGGAAAAGTTGGAAAGACTGGCTAAGAAAGTAAAGTGTTAGCCTGAAGAGTTGCATTTCAGTGGGGGCTGTGTGGGGTAGATAATAAATAGTCATGTTTGCCACCTAGCTCCATCCTCTCGTCCTCTCAAAGCTGATTTTGTCTTTAATCAACATCAGCACTTGAGGAAAAAGCAATAAATGCATACTTTTCCCTAAACCAGCATGTCATCAAAATTAAAACAATCACCATAAGATGCTGGAAATGTAGTTGGTGGGATAGAGTGGAAAATGCCTTGACTCTGTGTAAGAACTGCTCAGCAATAGCTGAAACCTCACAGCCCCATACCGGATGCAGTAAAGAAAATCAGCTCTGTTCCAGCCAAAACCAGCATAGCATGGGCACCTCAGAGTCAGAAGGAAGCAAGGCAGATTATAAAAGGCTATTAAAGAATTCTTCTGTCATTGATGGGAGAAGGAAATGAACTTTACATTCAAACCACCTGTCACAACATCATTTGTTTCTACGTGTTGCGCATGCTGCTGCTTTAAGTCAGTTTGCTGCAGAAGGGACCAAGGCAGACTGAATTTACAAAGAATTGAGCAAAATTAAATGTGCATCAGAGATTGTTAAAAAGAGAGACCTCTTCCAGAGACTGGACCTAAATTGTGGTACCCCTGCCAGCAAAATCCTCATAGCTCTGAACATAAGAAAAACTTGAGAAAGGATGGAATGTCTTAAATAGATCTATTTTTGTTATTCTTAATTTTTGTAACTGGTTGTAGTAGCAGACTGTAAGTGATATTTATCCTTTTGATTTTAGACTTAGCCCAGTCTTGAACTTGAAGAAGGCAAATTTATCCTATCTGTGCGTTACTGGTTTCAGAGATCTTCCTTTGAGGCATCTTGTAGCGATCACAGCTGGATTAGGTTAATCTTCAGAAGGCCAATTCATGCAGTTTGTGGTCACCCAAATGAGACCTCTGCCTGGGGGTGAGGTGAAAGGAACCTCTGCTTAAATGGTCATGCTTTCTAGGCTTAGCAGGGATAATGAATACAGTAGTACATCATTGAATTCAGCACATTTTTAGTAAGTGTTTATATCCTAAATAACTGAAACAGTAAATTTCTGTACAAGGAAGTGCATGGAAGAGATAATAGAAGTAATGTCCTCGTTTAAAGGAAAACATCTATTCTATTGAGAGACTACTCACAGCATGTAGATTATGGGCAATGATAATCAAGTACATAACATTATATTATACTTCTAAACTAGTATACTGCTGCTGTATTTTTGTATGAGAGATTATGTACACCTTAAGGGAGTAGCTGGTTTTAACTGCCTTTCTTTAGTGAAAATGGTCTAGTGGTTTCTGCAGGTAGGGATGAAGGGACTGGGGATGGAGACTGCTAAGCTCTGTTTCATTTTAAAAGCAAAAACCTTCTGAGTTTCTATTTTTGGTGCTGTGTTCAAGAGAAAGAAGTTTCTTTCTTTTTCACCAATAAGCATCTGATCTTATTTATCCCTTTTCACTTGGTGTCACCAGCAAGGAAGTGGACAGTACAAGAATCTGAAAGAAAGTTTTCAGTGTGCAAGAAGGGATTCCGCTGTCACATTTCAGTCCTGCTTTGCAGGTGACGTTCCAGTGGGGCGCAGTTCAGTTCCTCTCAGCCCCATGCAAGCCCCAGGGCTGGAGGGTGCTGTGTGTCACTGCAAGGAGCCATCGTTGCCCGCCTGCCCCTGCTGGCAGTGCCCTTTGGCTGGTGGCCCACTGTCACACAGCAGAGCCCTCTGGCTGGCCAGGGTATGGCAAGCACTGCTGCTGCTGCCTTTCTCCTACAAGGTCTTGCTGTGCCTGAGCCCCCAATATCACTCAGAGCTGTAAGGAAGAGACTCCTTGAAGGGATGCTAAACCTTAACGCCAGGCCAGGCTGTGCCTGCATTTCCTCTTTCCTGTTCATAAGTGCTGGAGTTTGTGCTGGCACGAGGGCTGTGTTGTTCTTGGTGAGCTTTGGCATCAGGCTTCCATGTGGATTGTTCTGGCAGGGTGAGTGGATGTGAAATGACTTTGGTATTTTTTCATGTTTTGTGAGACTATACTTCATCTGAAAGTAATAGTAGGGTGCCCAAAGGAGGGCAGCCAGGGTGGGGAAGGGCTTGGAGGGGAAGCCTTGAGGAGAGCTGAGGGCACCTGGAAGGAGGAGAGACCTCACAGCAGGATATGGCTTTCTTGTGAGGGAAGAGGAGGGGCAGGCACTCATCTCTCCTCTGAGAGGGGACCCGAGGGAAGTTGTTTTAGGGGAGGTTTAGCTTGGATGTTAGAAAATCATTCTTCACCCAGAGGATGGTTGGGCACAAGAAGAAGCCCCTCAGGGCCATGGTCACACAGCACAGAGCTCAAGAGGTGCTTGGACACCCCTCTCAGGGACAGGGTGTGACCCTTGAGCTGTCCTGTGCAGGGCCAAGAGCTGGACTCTGGGATCCTTGTGGGTCCCTGCCAACCCAGCATATTCTGTGAATTACTGGATAAATTATTTCTGTGCATCCAGATTACATTTATCCTCTGTGTTTATATACAAGGGTGGTCTGCTGATGCCATTAATACCTTCGTGTGCAGTAATGGCTGAGTAAATGAGAGAAGGAAATGTTAGTGGAAGCAGCTCATATGTCATTCAGGACATGTGGGCAGTTTCATTTTAGGAAAACAAGGCATGTGGGAAAACATGGTCCAGGTCAAGAAAAGATCTAGAGAATATAACTGTAGTATTTCCATCTCCCTTTTCTCAGATTTTGTAGTAAATTAAGGGCTGTGAAAGTATCAAGAGTTAGAAATATAGTGATACATTTCTACATGTTTAGATGTAAAATACATCTCTGAAAACCTTTTATACATATGCATGCAGATGTGAAAAAATGATTATCCAAGGACAAGTTATTCTGCCACTGTATGCTGCCTTCCAGAACAGTCTCAAATAATATTTTGCAGAAGCAAATGCCAAAATTTAGTACATAAAACTAATTTAAAATCTACCAGAGAAGAACATGTCTTTACTATACAGGGAAATTTCTAGAATATTTCATGTCCACCATCATGTCATAGGACTATAAAGGGATTTCTGAAAAGCAGCATAGAAAATCCTTTCCCAGAGGTTCAGGGGCTGATTCCATTTGTGCTCTTGATAAGATCCACTTCTCAATTTTTTAAAATTTGGTCAGTTACTGGAAAATGCCAAGTTCCCAGATAATGAAAGTCAAATGGGTGAATGAGTTTTGTGAATACTGTATTTCATTTTCAGTGCCTTTACCATTTTCCTCAGACAAATAAAAAACAGGATGCTAATCAAAGTGAAATCATCTGGGCTTGTAAGGGCTGATAAAATCCACAGAATATCATCAAAATGTTTTACTGTGTATTTACAACAGCTTAATTAAGCTAATATAGTCATAATTTGTGTGTATTTGTAGACATGCCACCAACAAACAAGAAAATTTGAAAAACTTCATTTTCACGATGAGTTTAGTAATTTTAACATGTATCTAATGTCAACATGTACTCTACCTGTGGAGAGCATACTAAGCTTCAGTCCATTTTTTATATTTATTTTGGTTTGATTTTGACCTTTTTATTGATAAGTCTAATGTTAGTTTGCTAATATGGCTGAAACAAAACTGTAATCAATCAAATTGTTTTTGTTAAATGTCTTCTACTGAAATTGAACATGATTAAAGTTTACATTTTCCTTAAAAGTAGCTTAATGTGTCGTGCTAGAACTCTTCACTTATTATTTAAAAAAAAAAAGCAAAAATCTCTAGACTGAAGTGCACTTGAGCAGCTCATTTTTAGGATTGTTGAGTTCCCTGCTTTTAACTAAACCACTAAATTTCTGATTACTACTTTAAGTATTAGAAGGCAGGTAAAAGATGCTCGTAAACAGAAGGGTTCAGGTTAATTTGGTGTTGATGAAAGCGAGCTGGCTTTTTTAATGTCAGCCTTTTTATGTGCTTTTTACACATTGCCACAAAATGCTTTATTTCTTGAGAAACATCATCTGGTGGTAACTCTTTACCTGGGCTGTGGCCACTCTCTCACTGCTGGTCCGGTGGCAGGGTGACCTCAGAGCCACGCACGAGTCCGGTCACTGCTGGCCGAGGATGTGGGTCAGGCTTCCAGAAGAAATCCACCCCCTTCCTTTAACAGATGAGCTTTGGAAAGAAATGTTAAGTGGAACCCAGTTTTACTTTGTACATGTGTGCATACACCCCCTATCCAGAAAATGCTTTGGCAGTTGGATGTGAGACTGGAGAGAGCTGATACACGAAGGTGAACCAGAGAGATTTGAAACTCTGTGAGCTCTCCTGGCTAATCTGGGAAAGAAGTTCTAGCACTTAAAAAAAAAAAAAAAAATCATCTAATTACCTTCTTTATTAATAGAAGACACTTAATTGTGTGTTTTATTTAGTTTTATTTTAACTTCCATTGTAGAGCTTCATTTTGACAAATATATAGAGGAAGAGGAGAAAATATAAACTGATTTTGGAGAAAATAAAACTACTCTTTTAGAAATGCAGACCACAGATCTGGTTTCCTTGTGAATTAAGAAATTAATTTTAAAATTGGCAGTTATATTGCTAGCAACTTCAGTCTGGTTTTTGTTTTTAGCCCAATGTAATGAAGCCCAAATTACTTTGCTTTCAAAATCTTTGAAAGCCTTAGAGATCAGTGAATATTTCCCTTTATTTTTTCCTGCCCTGTTCATTACTATAGGAAACAAGTACATAAGCAGAAATCAGACAGCAACCCTGTAGTTTCTGAGAACCCTGGGGGACTCTGTGTGCTTTAAAAATGTATAAGATTTTGTCCACGGAGTCGTTATTAACTGCTAAAGGTCACGTGCTTTGACATTGTCTCAGAAAGTTTTGCCTTTAAACCAAATGCCCTCCTGATTTTGGTATCGATGCTTTCTTTCTTCTGGAATATGGGGAAAAAAGGTAGAAAATAGTTACAATGTAAGGTCTACCTTGGTTTCTTTAGCAGATATTAAATTACCAATAGCAGCAAGTGTAAACATAAAATTGGTGACAAATTTCATGCTACATGGCTGATGGATTTGCATTCTTTCACTATTTCTGTGGATATGTGTATGTGAAAATGAGCTTCATATGAAAACTTGCTCTTTTTGAGTAATCAAATGCACAACTTCAAAGCTCATGCTCCCTCTTACAAAAATAAGGTGAGATACATACTAAAGCAGGTCCTGTCATTAGCACTTGTCATGACATTTATGTTAATCACACACCTAAGGGATTAATTGTTTGGGGCCAAAACCAGTAACCTAAAATTTAGAGACTTTTCCTACTTTTGTTTTGTACATTTGATCCATTTTAGATCCATTCAATATTTTCAAGGTTAAGTCTTGCTAGAGCAGTGCACCAGAAATCTCTATATGTAATTCATGGGTATACAGCAGAACTGAGCAAAATTTAAAAGGTCTGATATTGTCAAGCTTAAAATAAATCCCCTAACTTTTAAAATACTTAATTTTTTTTAAATTGTCTTTCTAGGAACAAACTTCACCCTTGCAGAGCTGGGGATCTGTGAGCCCTCTCCCCACCGCAGCGGCTACTGCTCAGACATAGGGATTCTCCACCAGGGCTATTCCCTGAGCACGGGCTCTGACGCCGACTCGGACACGGAGGGAGGGATGTCTCCGGAGCACGCCATCCGGCTGTGGGGCAGAGGCATCAAATCCAGGCGAAGTTCCGGGCTGTCGAGTCGTGAAAACTCGGCTCTCACGCTCACCGACTCCGACAACGAGAACAAGTCAGACGAAGAAAACGGTAGGCCTTTTCTTCATGTATTCCTAATCTACCTGTGTGAGAATGTGGGCGTGCTTAAAAATGCACAAGTCTTCTTTTAAAGGTGAAGTTTTCATTTTCTCGTCTGACTAATGCTGGTTTTCAACATGTTTTGGGTTTTTTTAGCAGCACAATCAGGAAACTATTATGTGTGCATCATATGATAGATATTATGTTTGATTTTACAATTTGCTTTTCATGCCATAATCTGTCACAGAAGTTTGTGCTCTGACTATCTTAAATTAAACTTAATGATGAGAAGCAGAAACAAATTTCTAAAGAGAAATAGTTTTTTATATGTGATTTTTCTACACAGCTTGAAGTAATATTAATAATCCACAATATGCTGGTAGCTGTAACAATGGTGCTAATTCACAACAATCAGATTTAATTTTATTTATTTCTTCATGGTTTTGAAGTTGTAAAAAAATTCTTTTGCTCTTTTATTACTGTTATTGAAGGGCTTTTAGAAAACAAAGCTATGCATGGGGCTGAGGCAGAACACTTGTGTTTAGCGTAGTTTGTTGAGGTCACAGAAATGAGACTTTGGGCACAGCACCAATTGCTTGTGCCCAAATATCTGGGCAGTGGCAGAGTCCGAGTGAGCTGTGTTCAGCCCTGCCCTCTCAGGTGTGTGTGCCCAGATTCAGGTTCTTCATGTGGATCACCTTAAAATTCTTACCTGGGGAATCTCCTCCTCTCACATCTATTTAAATTGAACTCCAGAGGGAAAACAGTAAAAATGGATTTGCAGGAATTTGTCCTCCATCCTATAGGGTGATGAAAGTGCCAGCTCAGTTTAGTTAAAGTAGAAACCGAGGAGTTTGGATGTTGTCACTCTGAGGAGGTGAAGAAGAACCTCCCTAACATCATACCCTCAGAGCAACTGTTCCAGCAGCTGACAGCAGCGCATGACACCAGCTCTCTGCTAAGCATATTGTGATAAAATTCTGTTTGGTGCATTTGGGTGCCTCTCAGAAGAGGATTTTTGTAGGTGTTTATTTTGGGCTCCTCCCTGTGCTTGCTGACAGTTGTCTTGGTTTCAGCAAAGCGGGTGTGCCAGGCTCTGGAAACACGAGCAACTGCTTGTCAAAGCAAACAGGGCAAAACCAAATTACAGTTTATATATTGATAGAAAGAAGTTCAGCAAAGTGCAATTGATTTTGTCTGTAACAGCAGTCTTTATGTTGTTGATTTAAATTGAGTCTTCAGGTATCCTCTCCATAGGCATAGCAGGATACATTTCTTCATCAAAACCAAGGAGAGAATGTGCATTTACTAATAATGGTTTGTACAAGGAAGCCCATGTTTTAAAGAGAATCAGTGACTGGTTAATTGATTTTTCCTTTTAATAATACCGTTCACAGAAAATATGACAACTTCCATTGATTTTAGTACAGTTTTGTTAAGGCTTCTGAGCATAATTTCAAATAAAAAACACGTGACTAATAAAATTCTGGCATTAGGGAAGGACTGGGATTCAGCTCTGTAGCAAGAATTCACGTCTCTGAAGGTGGCTGTCTCCATTTCAGTGGCAGCAGTGTGTCACACCTTTTGTCTAGGAAAACATAATCTCAGAACCTCCTTCTATACATTCTGTCACCGACTGGTAAAAGAATGAGTCTGTTCGCTTGTTTTTCATTCTCCTTATCATAAGTGGATTATTATGTAACTGGAAATACAGCGCAGTGAATCCATTTTGCATCTTTTTAACAAGGATATTAACAGGAGAAACAACAACGTGATCAAACAGGAAGCAAGGAACAAACCAGTACGTGGAATTCATTTTGGGTTTCTCTGAGAAGGGTTTCTGTGTGTTTGGTTGTTTTAAAAAAACATCACGCAGGTATGGAGCCACTGTTGTATACACAGAGGTGTTAACTTCAGTAAACTTTTTAGCTTTACTCTCTCACAAATCCTGGTTAGCTCAAAAATCAATGCTTCTTCACATCACTGATTTTACGAAGTTTTGGGATGCATTATCATATAGATTGACAGTTGCCCCACTGGTTCGGCACCACAGTGTGGACACTTACAAAACCATCATTAATTTCTCTCACTTGTGCCCAGCAGTGGCTTCCTACATAATAAACACTGTGTCCTTCAGAAGCAGTTCAATAACCTACTAGGTGTTCATCTTGAGAGGAAGTAACAAGAATCTATATTTCAAGAGAAATTTGTGCTCTGGTACGGTTTTATATTTGCAGGATACCAGTGCAAAGCAAGACATTACTTGGTATGAGACTTTCCCCATTTATGCCCAGCAGTATTAGAGGGAGCTCATGATGCATGGACCTCTGAATTTATTGAAAGTTCTGTTAAAGCTTTTTCCCTGATACAGCTCAGGTGATGTTATGAAAGACTAGTTCAACTCCAAAAGATTTATTTTTTTTTTAATATTGAGATGCTGTCACAATTTCTAAATTTAAAAAGAACCAAAAAAACAAACCATACCTCTCACTTTTTTTTTTGTATCAGTGAATCTATTTTGTCATTTTTAGTACATCTCCAAGTAGCACCGAGGAAGCTTAATTTCTAAAAATTGCTCCCATTCAAATCCATTCACAAAGCTTATGACCATTTTCTGCGCTTGTAGATTTAGTATGATTTAATTTTACCATAAACCAGAATGCTGTGAACCTTGAAATATTAGCAGGCTTGGAATGCTTATAGAGAAATTGAAATAATAGCAACTCATTAAGTTCCTTGTTTTACTCAGTATACTGAAATTTTTCCTAACAAAACACCTTCATGAGATTTGAAAAAAACACTTTTTTTTTCACAGAAGTCTGATTGGGCTCTAAATTCTTACTGTATCTTGTAGCATTTACTACTGTCTAGACGTGGCCATCTCTTCTTCAGACAAGTGAGCTGGGAATATATAACACAAATCTGTCAGCAGATTGTGACTCAACATGATGTATGGAGTTGTGAGATTTAAGTAAATTAATCTTTTTGTGATGCATACAAATGTAAAAGGCCAGTTAGAAACACAGATCACCTCTGGTGTCGTGTGCCAGCTTTGTAGAGAGAATTCCTTGGGGGGACCCACAGGTGGGAGGTATAGGGGATACACCCCTGTTCCTGAATGCTTATTTTTCCTTTTACTAAATCTTGCAAGTATTTATTCCAAAACATCATCACAAACTTTTCAAAAGAAGTTTTCATCAGTTGCCATGTTCTTTCCTAAGCCTCCAGTATTTCTATTTCCAGAGTAAAGCTTAGGTGCTGGTCAAGTTTAGGTAGTGACCTTGAAGAAAGTACTTCTCCAGGGCTGGCTTTTTCTGTCCTTCTTTTTTTTTTTTTTTTAAAGTTGAATTGAAAATTATGTTATCCTCAAAAATATAGACAAAATATGAATTAGGGTAACTTTCAATTAAAAATCCATGAAAACAGAATGATCATAATTAAGAGCATTTATGTACAGAATCTTTTTGCAACAGATCTGCAATCTTCTCTTTTCCTGGCTTCCCTGTTATTAAAAGACCAGCTAGAGGCTGTTAGGAAGGCAATGAAATTCAACAGACAGTAGGCACATGGGAGTGAGAAGCTGAACAGACCAATAATACAGAAGAGAAAAGGTAATCCTAGGTAGAGGAAAAGAGAATGGAAAAGTAAGATGTAAACTCAGGGCAGTTCTTAGTTTGAGTGGTGAAATGACCGGGTAGGCTCAAAGCAAACCCAGAAGGAGGGTTTTCAGTTTGATGTGACTCTAGATCATGTTAATTCTCGTGTTGTGAAAGACAAAATGGCTGGAATGGTGCTGACGAGGCTTGTTGTTTTTTTTTTTTAAGAAGGTTGTTACCTTGACACTTTTTCTGCTAGTACCATTATTGTATATAATGGATAGAAAATGTCACTGGTAGAATGGGACCTAACATACAATGTTTATCATGAGTTTTCTACTCTGATATTATAATATCAAACACTGGAGATGTTTCTGGTTTACATTTGTGTGTCAGAAAAGGAAAGAGGGAGGAAGAAAATTTCCAGGACCAAAACCATGTTACTAAAATAATGTCAGACCAAAACAATATTATGAAGGCATGCTTTTATCTTAGTAGCAGCAATTCTGAACTGATCAGCCAGACAAGAATGAATGGGGAGGAATAAATCCCAAACTTCAGCAGAACAAGGGAGAGTTGAAGGCCATGCTGTGGTCACCTGGGCACATGTTTGAAAGAAGTCCACCACAAAACACTGTGGTTGTGGCAGCTGTTTGTAGATAATGCCTACGAGAAGCAAATAATTTTGGATGTACAGAACTGTTCCACGGCAGGTGTGGGACAGTGGTGCATTATTGGACCGAACCTGGGGAGTCCTGACATGGAGTCCTGTAGGGTCACGCACTTGCCCTCTCCTCCCTTCACCTCCTTTTCTTCCTGGAGAAAATCTTCCCTACTTCCCTGACTCCGGCATCAGGTGTGACAGCTCAATTCAGGTGGAACGGCGCTGTAGGAAGCTGCACTGATATTTTCAGGTTCAATATCCATCAGCATTTGCTATTTTAGATTACTGGTGACAGTGACTTTTATTATTTTATTCTGTGGTGCTTTGGTGGTGCTTTTTATTGTAGTAATTAGAAGTTTGAATATCAGACAATACCTTGTGTGCACATCACTTACTAAATGGAAGAGTACCATGAATAAAGAAAATAAAGTTGGAAAAATTGTAAGGTAGAATATGACAAACTGTATTTTTGTTGTACTTCTGATTGAATTGCATGAAAAATTAGGTAAATTATATTTTTCTTTGTTTTTTTCTCTGCTATGAAGTTTTCTCTAGTAATTTCATATAGTAATTTCTCAAATTCATATGTAAATCTTAAAACCAAAACAAAGCCCCACCTCATAATTGAAGCTGACCTCACGTTTTATCATTGTTTCAATTTCATGAGCAGTATAATCTGAGCTTTTCCTGGGATGTTGTTGAATAGCAAACTTAGAACTACAATAGAAAAAATATGCTATTGCATCAGAGGAGTTTACAAAAAGGCACCAGACAGATGACAGCCAAGGAGTTTACTTTCTTACTTTTACTTTTGTAATTTTGACATGTTGTTATCAATATTTTATTATTTTAATTTTTTTTTCAGCTTTCTATTTCACACTTCATAACTTGCAGGAAAGATTATAGGAACACTGTGGTTCTACTCTTGAGACTGTTTTGGGTTTGTTGTATGCATGCTAATGTCTCTGAGTTGTAAGAGAGTAGAAAGTAGAAGCTTTTTATGTTGTTGGTCCCAGAATTCTCTTTGGGTTAAAATGGGAGATTAAGCTTGCTTCCTAGAGTTTCCCACCAAGAAATATTCACTTTCACCAACAGAAAATACTTTCCTTGTTGAAGGGCGATGTTTAAACAGTGGTGGTGCAGTTGGAGAAGATCTGTGTCATCTTCAACTGTGTGTGTCTAGGAAATCTAATATGCCCTTGTAATTTTGGGATAGAATATCAAGGTTTTGGGTACAAGGAGCAGCAGGGAAGCTGTAGAGTTACTCCATGTGTCATAGTGGAGTGCTGGTTTCTGCAGGTAGAACTGCCTGGGAATATTGTGCCTGTTCCTCTCCCAGAGCAACCCAGGTAGCTTGGAAACAACAGGAGGGACAGATCTGAAGGAGAAGGGAGGAAGAGCTGTCACAGTTGTACGATCTGTTCATAGCTCAGAAAGTGGCCAGATGGTCCTAGGGAAATGATGGGATTTAAATGAAATGTCATATACTCAGAAAATGGCACCGCATACGTCACACATCACCGAGGCTCCTGAAGGAGGAGAGCTGGGAAGGTTAGCTCCTGCATGGGCAGACTTCAGCTCTTCTTTAGGAAGGCTTGTAAAGTACTTTGTAAATGACAAATTTAGAAAGTCATTAAGCGCAGTATCAAAGCTCGGTTGCTTAAGTGGATCCAATTTTGATGTGCTCTCAAAACCTGAGGGCACTTCTGATAGGAAGTGGTTTCCTAATGAGGGAATTGACTAGCAGGGATGACTTTTAAAGACTTAACTACACATAAACTCAATTTTGTCCAGGTAAATGGCTTATGTATTCAGTGCAGAGGGAGTCTAGATGATGGGGTTAAGGACAAAAAATGGATGTGTAGTACTGGTAAACTTTAAAGCCTTGTGCAAGACAGGAATATGAAATGACAGTATTAAAAAGCTTAAATATTTGTTGCAATTTTAATATAACCCAGCAACGCTGTAGTGTAGGTTGTCAGGATGATGTGATGAATTACTGCTACACTGACTGGTATATATTGAAGG
The DNA here is from genome assembly GCA_013400915.1 of Pardalotus punctatus. NCBI lineage: Eukaryota > Metazoa > Chordata > Aves > Passeriformes > Pardalotidae > Pardalotus > Pardalotus punctatus. Next base: position 224,941 of record VZTX01005540.1, read on the forward strand.
AGCTCAATAAATACTACCTGGAACAGAGTGGTTGATGATATTCTGGAGATTAAGGATGGAGATGTGGCAAGACAGCTGTGCTTTGGTGGCCTAAAAGGGTAAAACCAAATGGCATCTTGACATTCGGTTGCTCATAGCTGACATTCAGCACTTGGGCAGCCATTAGATTTCCCATTCAGATCAGCGTTGGCCTGAGAGATGTACATCAGGATCTTGGGATTCGTCCTCCCACGGATACAGGTATTTCTAGCCCTCATGATTACAGGAGGAATGGATGGAATGCCAAAACAAACAAGCAGAAAACCCAACACAAGCCCACAAAACCCCCCAAACAAACCAAAAAAGCCTCTTACATATTGTGACGTGAGGTCTTCTCCCTTGAGTGTCCATATTGTTCTTGCCCATTCCTTTCAGTCAGGGCTTCAGCTCCTGTAAATCTTCCATTGCCCCGAGGTGTCAGTGATTGCAGTCCCACATTCAGTGCTGTGCTCTGGCACAGCATCACTGGGCTTTTTGTCTGTGTCCCACACGAGGGCCTGGCTGGAGCTGTCTCCTGTTTGCAGTCTCTCTCTTCATGGTGTTTTTTTTGGATCATATGAATGCCCCCTTCATAATTGGATGAACTAAGGCAATCAGGAATTGAGACCTAGGAATTGAAGTCCGGTATTTGGCCAGGAAACTGAGGAAAACAGAAATACAGGCTGATGAATTAAGGCTATCAGGAAAATGCTGCAGCAGCTGGGTTCATAAACTGCTGAGGCTAGCTGGGATCTTCCTTTTTCCAGAATTCTAAGGGAAAGAGCTTTTGCCTGCAGCTGTATCTACATCATTGTGTGAAGGTCACAACATGGAGAGCTTTTAAAAAAAACCTCTCAAAATAACCACAAGATTTTTCAATTATTATTTAATCATGAGCCTTTCCATCTAGTAGAGAGAAATGATGAAACTATGTTTAACAAGAACTCCATTACAGCACATTATTCAGTTTGTCAATTATTAGTTTTAGAAAAGCAAACTTAGATAATATAGGTCACCCAGGTAAGCAAGCGGCAGTGCCTTTGTTCAAACCACAACTGAGTTAGAATAATGCCTTTTTATTCTTTTCTATAAAAGAGATATGTATCTGATAAAGTCAATCCAGCTTGGTGCTAAATGCATTGTGAGCGGCTGATGAGCGATAAAACCTTTGCAGGAAGGTTTGCAGGTTTGTCTGTGCATGATGTTTAACTAAATTTATTAAGGTGAAACAAAAACCTATGTATTTTACATTTCCCTTGTAAACTGTAGCACAGATCACAAGAATCCATACATTAAATTGATTTTGTCTCGCCTTTCAAAATGAGAAATTTTACCAAAACCTTCCTTGAAATTTGTCACCCCAGAGACAGGTATCTTTCCTCGTGTATGGTATCCCACTGTTAATAATCTCCCTAATTACAAAGACCTGCATACTTCACTGATCAGCGCATAATTGCATCAAGGTACGCAATGTTTTTTCTAGTCAATATTTCATTTATAAAGCTCAGCCTGGCTCTGGCCAATCCGCTCTGGTGGTGCAGTGAATGCCTATTGTCACACGTGTAAAGTGACGCATGTAGACAGCTGTTTAAGTGTCATTACATTTTCTAAACATTTCTTGGGGTGTGCTTTGTGTTTACGCTCTGCGCTCTGTTCTTTTCAAGGGATCTGTCAGCTTGGCGAGGGCGATGTATTCGAATTGATTGTAACATGAGGTTGAAGTGTAACATTCTACTCGGGAAGGGTAGAATTCCTCTTCAGATGGAAAATGGGTAGGAAATGGTGCCTTAGCTCTGTTAGTGCCAAAGGTTTCATATGTATATATTTGAATAAACAGAGCTTGTTGAAAACTAAATTATCCCATAACTAATGAGTTTCAAAAGAGATGATTATTATTATTTTACTGTCTTTTGTTATAAAACTTTTTCACTTAGTTTTCAGGTAATAAGTTCTAAAAAAGGTTTCCTAAGTTCTGTTCCTTAGGTCAAAGAAGAAAAAATCTAATTAATAAGCCAAATTTTGATGTTGTTTTGTTTGTGGTTTTTTTGTTTGGCTGATTTTTACCCATAAAATTTTTTTGCAACTTGATTTTTTGCAGAAGCTCCTGATAGAATTGAATGGCTTCTGTCAGATACTATAGGAGCAACCTGAAAATCAGCTGTTTTCTTTGCTTTTAATTTCCTTATATTTCATTCAGGTTAAAGACAACTTTCTGCTTAGTTTAAGCTTTTAAAAGTTTTTTGACAGTTTCCTTCCTTGGCAGTGATAAGGGAAGTACTTTTATCTATTTGTTCAGCCTCTCTGTAGCATTAGAAATCGCTGACTCTCTTTTCCACATTCTTCCTGTAAGAAGCTCAGGGGATGATTGGCAATGATTCAGGAAGGCTGAAGCTCTGCCTCTCGAGTCAAGTGAGAGATTTCTTCTGAGCAGCTGTTTGTCCACTTGCCTGTTTAGTCTTTGGCTCACAGACCTCTCATCAGTGTTCTTCAACACCTCAAAAGCTGTTGGTAGCACTACAGAGACCATGCTGAAATCTTAACCATATGTGAACAAGAAATACTCACTCTGATAAAAGTAGAGGACCATTCTTTCAATTTATATTTAGTCTGTCTCATGGTTAAAGAACATCAGATTAGACTAAACCCATAAAAGAAAGATATGATGATACTGGGGAGAGGGAAGTATCTTGAAGAACTTGTCTTTTCTTAAAGGTACCCGCTGTTGAAGGTTTGTTATCATCGTTCTTAAAGCTAACTCCCTGCATTTTCCAGCTTGCAGTAGGAGTCCTTGCCAGGTAAGAGAGTTACACAAAGAAGTAGCTTTAACTGTTTTTTCCAGGCCAAATAACTGGCCCCGTTATGTGCTACCATTTGTCACCAGAAGGTACCATTGCTGTGATCTTCCACATTCTTGTGGCTAAACCCATTGACTTTTGGAAGAGGTACTGCTTCTATGTGGTACCACTCCTTTTAGTTGTGTAGAGAAACGGCAAGAAATGTGGCCTCATGGAGAAAACTGGCAGCAGAAATGGGTGTAGATTAAAACAGTAGCTGGAACAACCCAGTCCTAGAAAGGAGCTGTTTTGTGGTGTCCATTTGGGTTTCTTACATTTAATCCACACCACTTACAGCGTAGTTGTGTACAAACTCATTTCTTACCCTGAAGATAACCACAAGTTTCTAGATCCTTAGTGTTGTGCAACAGACGGCACTGGTGTCAGAGGAAGAGGTGTTTTTATTCGAGAATTTAGTTACAGAAAGAGGTGCAGCTACTACAAAATGAGTTGCTGTTGTATTCTGTGCTGGCTCCTGGAGGCTCCTGCCCTGATACTGAACATTTCCTTTGGCTTGTATGTACTATTTGTTCATTAGTCTGTGCTTGCACAGCGATTGTCCATCTGTGCTCAGGTCTGAAAGAGAGATTTACACAAGCTGGACTGTAATAAACATAGTTGGTTCCTGGAGTGTATCACGGGCACAGTTCATCCCCAGACCGTATCAGACTGTATTTAGATACAATAGGAACTCAGATTTATACCTTCTGTCCTTTGGTATTTGTGCTCCTGAATGCACAATGCAGCAATCCGGGTAAATGAAATAAAAATATGAATTTACCAAGCTTGATTTCCTATGGGCTGAGATGGAAGAAGCAGCTCTAGTATTTTTTTTTTTACTTTTCATTTTATTAAGATGCTGGTATTATTGAGGGCCTTCAAATAGCATCTCTCCGGGTCAGATCTTGCAGCTGAGCAACTATTCAGTGGGAAGGATGACTTTTTTGGTTTCTGAAGTTGTTATAAATATCTCAGGAATTGCTGACTGTTCAAGTCATTCAGGCTTTTCAGTAGCACGTTGCTGATAGGGAGAAGATCATCACTGAGTTGGTGAAATTGTATTTGCCTGAAAGTTCAAGGAGCTGTGCAAACCGAAACTTCCTTGCCATGTTTGCCCTGTTGAAACTGAGATACCATCTTGTAAAAAGGCATAATATCATTCCATTACAGCAACATGCCTGTAGGCAAGGCACAATATGTGAGCATCATTTGTTTGCTCAGAGCCATGACTGTCATTCAGAAATATTGAAAGGTACCAGTTGGATTTTTTCACACAAATGGTTAAGGGACTTTTCTCAACATCAAATTAGCGTTCAAGAGTGAAAATATAGCTTCTGTTTCCTCAGATGCTGAGTTGTAAGAATGACTAATTGTGATTCCTGGGGGAATTTATTTATTTTTTTTTCACTTGAGTGGTACTAGATAAATAGGTTTATCAGTTTTCCACAGAACACTTATATTTAGTAAACTTGAAATGCGATGAATTACAGTGAAGTTACTCCTCTTTCCAGTTTTCTTTAGGAGGGGAATTATTTTAAGGAGGCGTGTGCTATTTATATCTCCCACACAATGCAGTAGCCTCAAGCTATATTACACAGTGTGGATTCGGCCAAAACAAGGGAATGGCTGTAATTGCATAACTGAGTGGAGCTGGTCTTTTGTAGCTCCTTATTCTTTTCCCTTGTATTTAAACTTCTTTTCCTTAGTGAAACGGGACGTCACTAACTCCTGTGCAAAAAGTTGTTTCTGACCAGTTCGGTTTCGTACGGTGCACAGAACGGGTGGGGTGGGAAGGATTAGGTCAAGGTGAGGGCTGTGGAGCAAAGAGGGGTCCAGGCAGGCCCCAGGTTTGGGGCACCCCAGCTGTGCAGGGAAGCAGCGATCTGCCATCCAAACCGGCTTTGCTCACCATGTGGCTGTGCTGCTTTTCTAAAGCAACCCAGAGCAATACAGAGAATCAGTTCTGGGTGTTTTCATCTGTATATGAATGCTGGTGTTACTTGAATACCTCTTTTAGTACAGCAAAAGTTGTATTTCTAAAGCTGATAATTTATGTAAATCAGTTCGTTTTCTTCTTTTGCAGAGTTCTCTAAATTTTCAGTATTAAATAGTGAAATAATAATCCTTGTGTGCCCAGTCCTGTCAATATATCCCTGGGCAGCTTCTCAAAGACTCCTTGAGTCTCAATCATCTATATTCATTTGCCAGTTCTAATTTTCTGGATAATTACTGCATATTTCAAGACCACTTCTGTTGTGATACTTATCCAGATTTAATTCTTTCAGATACTTTATTTCTTAACCTATAATTTGACTTCCCTAAGAGTATTTGAAGATGGGTATGCACATTCAGTTTAGTCCTAAATTTTGGGATTGAATCACGTTCCAAGCGTGTCCTCTGTCTCAATCAGGACTCACTGTGCTGTCCCCTGAAGACTCTCTTTTTGTGGACTAAATGTCCTTTCACAGGAATAAGGACGCTCTGTACATAATGGAGCATGGTATCAGCTCTTGTGGGTGACAGAGTGCCACCTAATCTTTCCAAAGTAAGGTTTCTGTTAATTTAAAGCAGAATTTCTCATATGTTTTCCATTTTTTGTGTGGTTTGAATTAATTAATTACATTTTACTTTTCTAGATAGCAGGACAGATGAAGACAGTCTGGTGTGATTACAATTTTGTGGCTTTTTGAGTCTTTTTAAGGAAAAAAAGTTAAAGAAGATACCTATGATAAATGTTAGGAGACTGACCTATAACCACAGCAGGCAGACATTAATAATCAGTGTTTTCTGTGTTATCGTCAGTCCAGCTGTTTTTCTAAAGATCTGAGAAAACACTCTGGGACCAGTCAGTACTGCAGTGCTTCAGCTTGAAGGCTGGAGTTGAGGGGGAGGATTTGGACAGAATTCCGAGGACTTCACAGTCAGCATCACGAAGATAAATAATTCTACATGGTGCAGTGCAAGGGAGGTAGAGCAGGCATCAGTATGCTTTTCCTGGCTTTGGTCAGCTCCCTGGTATTTTATTCTAAAGGGTTTTCCTAGCTATTTCTTTTTTATTACTGATACATTTCACCATCTTTTTCTCCCATCATTTTCAATCCTGGTAAAAATATTATGGCATTTGCCTGTCTTTGTCTGAAAGATCATTTATTCCCCCTTCCTACATTTCTTTCTAATATAACATAGTGCCTTGAGCTTGAGACATTAATGTGGTTCCAGATAATCTCCTAGTCTTGTTTGACACGTGATGGCTTAAAAGCACTCTTTTTAGAGCAGAATATTACAGTATTAATGTGCAAAGTGAGGGTTATTCTCTTTCCCTACATATGATTAGTTCTTTGCATGGCTTGAAACAAATGGAGGAACAGATCATCTTACAGAAATAATGATCATCTTAGAAAAATGGTCTGAAGAAATCAATATTTTTCTTTCCTTGACTTTTGTCCCTCCTTATTTGAGTCTAGTTCATGAAGTAATGGAATGTTAAAAATGCTTCAGATCACTTCTCTGGTGATAAATTTTGACACTCTTTCATATATTTCCTTTTTGTTAGCCTTCTTGTGCCATATGTACTGCAATATACTCTCATTTCTTCTTAGCTTCAAGGAAATGTTGCATTTTTTCTTTTTACAAACAAAATCTTTTCAAACCATTTTAAACCTGATTTGAAGTATTCCTTGAGCTTCGCTGTTACGTCTCAGAGGAGTAGAACATATGTGGCAACTTCTCCAGAAAGAACCTCTCAAAAGAACATATTAAAGATGAAATATAAGGATTTTTAGATCAAAAGGATAATGATTTTTTAAAATCTTTACTATGTGATTAATTAATCAGAAGGTATTATAAAGATGTACAAACTTGCACAAGGAGAGAGTAGAGAAGGAAGACAGTGACTTTGAAACTGATGTAGACACAGGTCTAAAGACAGTGTCAGAAGTTGGTTATAAACCAACAGACAGAACTGTAACACATGCACTTGTTAGAAATCGGAGCTGTGTCAGAGTGAGCAGAAATCATTGGTATGATCACAAACGTCTCATTTGATCAGATATTTATTGTATTTGCAGAGATGCTGGGATGCTGTGACGTGAAACAATCAGGAGTGAGGCAGGGGCTCTTCAGAAGCCCAGCATTATCCCTTGGTGTCTCTCGGCCCTCCTGGGCACTGGGAGCTCAGCAGGGCAATGTGGTTGCACCTTCTCGTGATTCCTCTCGAGAGTACAAACCCAAAGTATGCTTAAAGCCAAAAGTGATAGTTAACATCCATCAGTATGAACCAAAGTTGTGTATTTCTGACAGGAATTCTAACAGACTTAACTCTATAACCATGGGAAAAAATATTGTTGTTTAATAAAAGCCCAGCAGATTTTTCAGAGCAACGGGACATGTATCCAAAAGAAATGCCGGACCAAAACACCTCACACTATGATAATTTCTGTTTTGGATTTCATATGTGAGCATCTATATGACTCATTCATGCTTTAAATGCAATTGTGAGTGCATTAATCATTTAGTTAGTTAATATTTTTTGCATCAGAATACAAACATAGTGAAACCTGTTCTATCAGCTGCAAGAAAAGCCAGCAGCAGGAAAGGGGAATGTACTGGAGATTGTGACATGAGTTCATAACCAGCCATACCTGCCTATACCCCCAATACAAAAATACACTGGAACTAAATTTATAGTTTTTATTACAATCCATCTCATTTCTTTAAGATCTATTTTACCTATTTATGGAAGACAGGTTGAATTCCACAACTCTGGGAGCTATCATGATTCTTGTAATTAAGTTTAGTAAATCTCAACATTCAAAAGAATTCTTCAAGAATTAAAAACCAAACTCTTGGTTCTGCAAGTCAATGTAAGCTTTAATGAAACAATACTAATGGTATTTCAAAAAGGATTTTGAGAAAAAATCAGAGAGCAACATGATTTTTATGATGGCTCAATAATAATGAAGGAAAGTTCTGGTTTGCATGCATGGAAACTGTGTGTTTATGGCAATGCTGCCAAAATGTGATGATGGTAGGTCTGGAGCCTGGAATAAGCCTGCAGAGCTCTAGCAGCGCTCACTGTGCCGGAGTTTAGTCCATGCTCCAGTTGTTTGTACACAATAAAGCATTCACCAGTCTGGGAAATGGTTGCAAACTTGATGTAGTTTGTTCTGTGTCCTGATCATCTCAAAAGACTGACTTACCTTTTAAAGAGTTTCAGAAGTCTGAGGAATTAAAATGTCACAGGCAATATTCTTTATAGACTCGTTCTTATCTAATTGAAACATAAAGTCCTGTAAGTGAATTGTGATAATTTTGTACAGGAGCTTCTATGAAAGATCCATCCCATTAGGTAAATGTGCTTCAGCTGCTGTTATTGAGGTGCTAATACAGAGCCCTTGCCAAGCAGCCCTTTTTAGCAATAGCTAAAATAGCTGAATTTACATGAACTTAACTTGAATAGCTAAATTCATGTATATTGAATATGTGTTTGAGTTCTGCTTCATACTGTGAATCAAACATTTGGAAGGAAAATGATCTCATGGGGATTTTGTTACCTAAGGATAGTTGGTCACCCAGGTGTGCCCTCACACAGGACCATGGGCAGCACAGGAACTGCCTTCACAACACCTGCTTGATTCACACCTGAAGTGGTGTCTCCTGAGCTCTGAGCATTCCTGCTGCAATGGTGGGGAGTGGGGAGCTGGAGCCCAAGTGAGGAGCTGCCAAAACAAAACAAAACCTCGCTCTTCCTCAGTGTTTTTCTGGTTCTTGTCCTCCTCCCCCAAAAGCAAGGATCTCATCTACTCCTACCGTAACACATCTTCCTTTTGACCATATTCCTGTGGAGATCTTTGCTGCTTCTTTTGCAACTCTTATCTGTCAGAGTTTGGTTCTCACACAGGTTTGTCTGTGTCCCATTTGTCCAACTGTATCACAACTCTCCATTGCCTCTGTGGGGTTATATATTATTTATGTACTTAATTGAACTGTGTTACAAAATGCCTCGTCCTTATTGCTGTTTGTGCTTCTTACCAAGTTAAAATGTGAAAAAGTGTTCCTGTGCTGTTGGCAAGTTGTGAAGGTGTTATCCAGGGCTCCTCTGGCAGAAGGATACAGCAGCCTCTGCTTTGGCTGGGCTGTCCCAGGACAAAAGAGGAAAAAAAAAAAACAACAAAACAAAACAAAACCTAGCTTAAAATGCAGCTTTTAAAACCATTTATGTTACGTCTTTACAACCTCCATATAACCCATGTCTGTCCATGGTGTCCAGAAAAAGGAACTGTCCCCAGGGGTGGTGGCCAAGGGCACGGGGGCAGTGCCACAGAGCTTTCATTGTTTGAGGGGCACAGGTTAGGAGCCAGGCTTGGGTTAAGAGTCAAGGGTGAGCTGGGAGTCCAGCTCTCATCCAAAACTGCTTTGGTTAATTCTGTGATTGGTACAGCAGGGAAGTGTTGTAGCAATAAATCAGTTCCATAATGTACGTAGGACTTGGGCGCTGAAACCTGGTTTTTCATTGGGGTTTTTTTTGTGGTTTTACCACTTGTGGATTTTTGCCATGCCTGTCACTGTATATCAGGTTTATTTTTGTTCATCTCTGTTTTGAAGTGCTGAACATAATATGCCCCAGAGTCACAGCTGAGGCTTGCTGGGGTTTCAGTGAGCAGCGGTGCTCACCCCCTGAGCCGGAACCGCTCTGTGCAGGTTTCTGCCGTGCCGAGTTGTCCCTTTGGTCCCCGGCACTGAGCAGGGGCCATTAGTCCATTGATTGCTGCTCCCGGGCTGCTCTCCCGCTTCACGCTGCGTTTGAAAGAGATGCTCGGTGACTTAGGAAGTAGATGCACAATCTATGCATTTATCAGTGGGAATGAAAGAATCGTTTTTGTGCAGGCACAGGTGAGTTACTGCTTGTGTGGGCTTGAAGGCTACTGGCAAAAAAGATTTCCCTAGAAAATAACTAGACAGGAAAAATGAGCTGGGCTTCTGAGGATCTGAAGTATAAAATATGCAAATTACAAGAATTTGGCATACTGTCAGACTTAGATTTTTTCCCCCTTGATATACAGAATTTGTGTGACCTGCTCAGTCCAGCATCTTGCTTGCAATAGATTTTACAATGAAATTTGCAAGTGGCTTCCTTTTTTATTTTCTTGTCTTTTAGCGTGAGCGTTTTATGACAGAAATTCCAAGTCCAGTTTTGGGTGTTATGTTATGCTTTAGACATCTGTCTCCTTAAAACTTGAGTGAAAATACAAGATGCCTATTTGAATAACACGGTGTCACCAACAGTGCTTGAAAGTGATGCAAGAGGTGATGGTGCTTCCTTATGCTTCTCTCATCACACATCATGTAGTACATTTGGGCACGTATGTGGGTAGCTCTTTGAAAAAGGATAATAAACAGGTCCAAGATGTGATGTCAGATCTAGTTAATCGGTGTACTAGAAATACATTACCCTAAATCTTGGTTAGGAAAATAGTAATCAAAGTCTTGAGTTTCTTTTCATTTGGGGAGACAGATGGCATATCTGCTTAACGGCAAATATCCAAAAGAATTTTTTTTTTAAATGCTATCTTTCAAAACATGGCAATCAGAATCATCTTGGAGAGGAACTATTAAATTTAATAAGCCATATGTTCAGTGAATTTACTTATTTTGTTCAAAGATGTAGACATAGAATTCACCTCCGTGTCCTTTTGTGTAAATTAACTGCCTAATTCTCTGCTACACAATTAAGGTGTTTAACAAAGTTCCAAATGTGCAACATATTATTAGCCAAATACAGCTAGTAGTTTTCATGTTGCTGAAATAAATGCGTTTAGGTGAACAGTCTGCAGTTTACTAGAATTCCCTCTGTGGAGTTCGGCGTGTTTGAAGATCAGATTGACTGGCAGCTTCCCTGGTATACATAAAACAGATCTAAAATTATTTCAAATAGAAATTCTCTGAGGGTTCTATCATCTTTGCCGTTCTGTTGTACTGAAGATGCAGATGTGCCAGACTGTTCTGCAGGATTATAAATGCATTAGTGAAACCCTAATACAGTCTCTAACAAATATATGCAGTGCAAGAGGTTTTCGTAGCCATCTTGTACTCACTCATTTTATTTATTTCATGTAATTGGCATGTTGTTCTGCTTTTATAGCTTGTTAAAATGAGATGTGAAAATGGCTGTAGCTAATGGCTGCTGGAAATCTTTTCCCATGGTAGGCAGGAGGAAAAAAAAATGCATTGCAGATTTTCAAGCACAGAGCTCTCCCATTGAGAAGCAAAGATTAAAAAAGATGGATATGATGCGTTGCTGTGTGTGGTAGAAGCACGCTGTAATGACGGTGGACGGATAAATGAGCATTGCGCACAAATGCCCGGGTGCTGGAGTGGCACCCTGTGCTGGGGGCAGGGCTGAGGCAGGGCTGCTCTGTGGCACTGACCAGCGGTGCTTGAAGAACACGCTGGTACTAAAGGGGTTTTTCTTTCCTTCTGCCGACAAAATGATGAGGGAAGACGTGGAACGAGGTGTTCTGAGTGTCTTCCTTCACAAAGTGCAGGCCTTGGCTCCAAGAAACTTAGTCGAGGTAAACTTGTGAGCTCCTCCTCCCTTCGAGTCCGGGCACTCCAGCCCAGTGGGTGGACATCAATTAACATGTTTTTATTCTGATTTAGCAATGAACTGCTGAGGTCTGACTACATAGAAATCCATGTAAATGTCCAGTGTATACATCACTGCTTTTAAAGAAAAGCTTTCTTGTTTTGCTCCTGGACTCCAGTGCAGATACTGTCTCATTATTTTATGTTATTTGAATTGCTGTCAGGAGAAACCCACAGTCCTTCCTGTGATTCTTAAACATTTAGTTTTTAAACTTCAGTGGCTTTAAAAAAAAAAATTTCAGCGCTGCACACCAAGATTTTAAACAGTCTTTTCTGTCTTTAGCAGCTCTTGGAACATGAAAGGATTTTAGTTGCAGGATTTGACCTGAGAAAGTGGAAGACAGCAGAGGAATTTTGGTGCATCAATAGTCTTCGCGGTCACTAAGGGCATTGCACTGTCTCACCATATTTAATGAAATGAGAAAATATTCTTTATATTTCCATCTGACCTAGGAACCTGTGGCTTGTTCCATAGCAAGACATTAAATTGCAAATAAAAATAAAAACAAAATTTACCCTTTAAAAAAGCAGGTCTTGCAGAGCACTTTTTTTCTGGCTTCCTATGCAAGAAAAAAATTATTTGGATACTTTAAAAAAAAATTAATTAAGAATTTTTTTTCCATCATTTAAACATTTTAGAAGCTGCTGGAAAAGGGCTTAAGTTTTGTTTGGTATGTCAATATCCATTTTTTTTTAAATAATCTTTTCAGTGTAGCATTTGTTTTCTATACAATAGCGTAGCACCTGCTAGATGTGTTCCAGAGAATGATCAACTGTTGTGTGCCTGTTCCAGTGTAAAATACTGGTAGGATGAAGTATATCAAACACATTTATCTGCTGTAAATCAGTTTGTCTCAGAAAAGACTCAGTTAAATTATATGGAGCCTATTTTTTTTTACTGATACACCTTCTGAATTTTATCTGATGTACTGTATTTTTCTTCCCCAATAGGTCAAATGAATCATCCCTTACTTTCTTTTTTAGAACGGACAGTAAAAGTGAATTCCAGCACATGCCATTTGTGTATAAGTGGCATGATTTACTGCACGGCTGAATATAAAATCATAAAACTTACAGGACATGGTTAATACATAACCATCAAAATAACAGAGTGCAATTCTAAATTTATGAGGCTGAACTTAACACTGAATATCAAATAAGAACCACATTGATTTCTGTAGCGCATGGCTTAAAAACACATTAGGTGGCATAACTGCAAGACAGTACATTGATTTAAGCGTAAAATGCATAGCACTCAATACTTCACCACCTAACGTTTCCCAGTAATGAACAAAGCTGTTGTATATTGATGAAAGGAAAATTATTTGTTTTGTTAGATTATGGTACTTGAGCAGATGCCTTGCTTTTAGACCGAGTTGGCGTAATTGGAGTCACACTCGGTAACAAATGACGTTGGACACCTGAAAGAGAGAGCGCACGGTGAACTCTGCATAATGTGTTCTGAGAAATATGTATTTAGTCTGGACTTAATGTAAGTCTGAATTCAGGCACCCTCATTTCAGGGAGGGTACTTTGGCAGGTACAGAAGATTAATTGCATTTCGGAGGCCTCTAATTGCCTTTAAAATGTTAAACATTTGCCTGCCTGAATCATAGCCAGAGAGGAAGTCTATAAATCTCTATCACCCTTTCTCAGTGAGTTTTGCCAAAATTAACTCTATTTACATCAGGAAACACACTTTTGGCCTTATTTTAGGCCCCGATACACAAACTGTCTCCACAAGTGAAGAGTTTCATTGACTTTAGTCTAAGCTCCCCAAAAGGTAAATTGACTTAACCTTGGCGATTCCTCTAGATTTACTCTTAAGTAGAAAATTCTGTGTGGGGGTTGAAGTTGGGTCTGTAGATTTCCTCACAACGCACGTTATCCAGAGTGGCATCCTTGTCCTTTTTTACGCTCCAGTAGTGCAAAGGGGCCTTGAAGCAGCTCAGTCAGAAACTCGAGGTGAGTGTGGTCCCTGGGCTCTGCCAGGACCGGGAGCAGGCAGGAGCTGCGCAGTGACTGCTGCCCTTGGTGCTGCATGGGAGCACAGGGAGAGCAGGACAGCAAAAACACCTCGGTGTCAAGGACTTGAGCCGTGTAGAACGTCGGGTGTGTGTGTGTCAGCTCCAGCTGTGCGCACACGCTCCCAGATGTGCGTGGTTCCGACCTTTTGTGTGAAGGGCAGCGACTCCCATTTCGGTCCGTGGCCTCTGGCAGGACGTTTCGTAGCTGAAGGGAGCAGATGCCAGGTCAAGGTCTGTGTTGCACGTTCAGAAATGTCCCAGGGTGCTACGTTGGTTGTGAATGTTTTAGAAGACAAATTGGGTGCAGTCATGTTCTAGTCTCGCCTACGTTTTGCGTTCCTTTTGTTTTGTCTTGCAAAGTTTAAGTATTAGTCTTCATGACATGCAAAATGGTCTGAGGTGTTAGAGAATAATGTTTTAATCATCATTGACATTTTCAGAGAAGATTAGAGTTTAATAAAATTAATTGTCCATTTTTGAATGGCTCACTTTGCAGTTAATCATACACCTTTAGCTTCCACTGCAGATGGGTATTTCTTTCCTGCAGTGTTTTTTTTTTTACCTTGAAACTTACCTGTAATTATAATAATTGATTAAGTAGTTGATTATATTCTTTTTTCTTCAAATTAGTGCAACGTAATTTTAAGTTATGCTTAATGTTGAATAAACTGCTATTTTAATCTTGTTGAAAGAACCTTTTTTAAATCTGTACAAATATTTTTTCTTTCCCTTTTAAAGGAAAATCTCCAACTTACTAAAAGTATAACTTACTGGGGTTCTATTTAATGGCAAGTATAGAATACATTGTTTTCACTGCTGTGCATCTCTAGTAAGACAATTTGAAGTGCTAGGGCCCTTTGCATCCATTTCTGAATCTATTATTAGTTGATTAAATTAACTGGCTGGATCAGTACAGTGAGAAGAGACACAGTAATGATATTACAGAATTAGTATGCTATGATGAATTGTCAGGAAAAGTAACTGTGACAGCCCTGTGGCCATATGCACTTAGCCATGCAATTTATAGTCATTTGAAAAGCCAAGGACTTTTCAGTTTTGGTTAGGAAATTTGTTCTTGCTTTTGACAGAAGTTGAGGGATATGTGTGTCTCGAACAAGAGGGGGCTTACAGTGCCAACGTGAAAAGAAACCAAAGGCTCTCCTCAACTGCTAGCATTTGGTTAATTTACAAAGAGCAAGCTACAAAAAAGGATGATTTTTATTGTAGCTGTGCCAGTTCTTTGAAATAGATTGTAACATGATAGTGCATACTATGTAATAGTGTGGATCCTTTACAGTTGTAGGAAACAGTATTGCTTAGGGTAAGGTAAAAGTGAATGCGATTTTGTATCACAATTTCAGGAGTTATGGAGCACCACAAATTTTGGTCCAGCAGCAGTAGGGCCTTTTTAGGAGGACAGTAAATACAGCTGGGTTTTATTCTTACAACTGATTTGAGGCTATTTAAAATGCTGTATTTTGCCTTTATGCCAGTATTTGTAAGTAAAATAAAGATTTCCAAGCACCATCAAAATCACTGGTAGTTACAGTAGGTAATCAGCACATAAAAATTGACTCATGGCCAATGCTATAGTAATTCCCACTCTTTTCAACTTGCCCTGCTTAGTTGCTGGACACTTGGAATCTAAATTTAAAATCTTGCCATTTTCACATTTACCGTATTGTGGGTTGGCTCTCTCTGTAATATTCTTAATCATTAAAGCAAATTACACAAATATATTTTCAAAGTAGTAACAGGCAGAGCCTGAATATAAAAGCAAGTGGATTAAGACAAAAGACAGCAGATTGTATAGTTAACTCATGCTTTTTGTGAGCCTAATAAATGGTATATCAGCAGTACTGTGGATATGTAATCTTTGCTCAATATCAGACTAAAATTCCTGTTGAGCTTTATGAAGTGGAGTGTTAAGTCATTTTTCCTAATATTGGTTATGTCAGTTAAAACTTCGGTGAAGAGACGGAAAATATGAAATAGCCTTTTTGTAGTTAAATAATAGGATGTAAGAGGAACTCTTAATCCTATAGGAAACCCCAACAGAAGTTTTGATCCCTCCTGGGATCTCTTTCTGGTACCTAGGTGCTGGAGATGATTCTTCAGACTGCTCTGTTTGCTGCCTCGTGCCCTGAGAGGAGAACTGTTCCTGTCTTTGTGTCTGCTCCAGCAGATTTTCCCTTCCTGCATGCTGTTTTAAGCTTTAGGAGCAAATACAGCTTTTCATTTTCATAACATTTTCATAAAATAATTTCACTTTTTCATTTTAATTAGAGAAATATTTTCATAGCTGCAGTCTGAGGCTGACCTCTAAAGTTTACTTAGTCTGTGGGCTTGACATACCAGTTTGTACATATGATCCAATCAATTCCACTCGTCTGTTCCTCTGCTTTGCTTTCTTTGTTGTTAGGAAGTTTCTCGTAGTGTTGAATTTGAGTCTTTCCACCACAGTTGAAGCCCACTCTTTGTTATTTGTTTTTTAATGAAGAATGGATTTTTCCTTCTGTTTAAAATCTCTTTTAATTTAATTATTAGATTAATTTAAAATCTTGTATTTGAGTTATATGTATTAATTTTTCAGAGTTAATGCAATAAGCAAAACTTGTAGTATTAATACATTCAGAAAAATAATGGCTCCACCACTGTTTTTAGTAACAAGAACCTGCAGCAGTTTCATTATTTTACTGGTAGAAGTCTTAATAAAGACTTAAATACTACTGTTCATGCTGGTGTGAAGTAAGAAAACCATTTCTACAGTTCCTCAGTTTAAGCAAATAGTCCCTTGACTTCAAAGTAAAATAGCTCAAATACTCAAAAATTGAACTGTTAGTAGCTTAAATACTTACTCTTCCGCACCTAGGCAAAGGTGTAAGGTGTTTGTCAACCAACAAAACCAGTTATGACATCATTGTATTTGTATGGACTGACCTGAATCTTCCCTGAAGTTATGACCTAATACTAATAATGGTGGTTGCTGGGAGTTTGTTTTGTGGTTTGCCTTTACCTTTATCCTAGATATATTAAAATCACAGTCTGGAAAGCTAATATTTCCATAATTATTGCATTTAACTCTTCAGATATTGATCAGCCCATGTTTCAGTGAGATTTTGGCTTGGTCTCATATTTTATTTTTATATTTCATATTCTCTGTTGTTACCTGCATGCAGTCTATGTAATAAACACTGCAGTCACATAGTAATTTCCTAATCTTCCTGATCTATGTATTCATAACAATTAGTACTAAATTACTCTCATGCTTATTTGCAACGGTAAGCTCTGAATGTTGGAAAAAACCCTAATCAGCCAACAAAAAAACAATACAAAACAACAAAAAAAACCCCCCACACACACTAAAGTATAACAGGCAAGATACTATTGCTTTTGAGTTGTTCCTTTTGCCACATTTACAGCATCATTATTTTAAAATACTTTTTTTTGTGTTACTATAGAAGCAGCTTCTGAGAATAGATGATTAAAAGTTGCCCTGGCAGGCTGCTGTTGGTTTCAGTGGGTGTTAGTGAGTGTAGGGCTAGAGCCAAATTTTAAGCTAAATAAAACTGAGGAGAGGCCTGAGATTAAAATAATTTTATTTTTTATTTGCCTTGCTTTTTATGACAGGGAGTTTTTTTACAGTTTGGGTGTTTGATTTGGGGTCATGTTACACTTGGGTGAACTGAGGTGATTAAACTTTGGTTCTGATCTGTGATTCACCCAGTATAGGCGCAGATAAGCTTTTAAGATCTTGCTTCTGATTGTGTACGCAGAAGTGCTTGGTTCCTTTGGTAGTGTGTGGTCACACTTTGGAGTATTTGTGTTTGACAGGAACTCTTCATAGACCAAGATCACCAGCTGGAAAGAGCAAAACATAATTTTGTTTAAAAAGAAAACAAAAAGAGCTTTATTAGTAGAAGCTGTTTGGAATCTGGACAGCGATAATTTGGAAGCTTTGGTCCAGTGACAGGCATCTGTTCCGTGCTGATGGATCTCGTGTGCCGTGACCCAGCAGAGCCTCTCAGCTCTCCAGTGCCTGGACCGCTACGCGAAACACTCCTCAGAAATAACAGCGAGCGGGATGCTCTGAACAAATATTGCGCAGGATATTTTGTCACTGCATTCTGTATTTGGAATCTAAAGAGCACTTAAACCTGAGCGGGCTGGCGATAGTTGCTCTGAAGAGTCCACTCTTGCTGCCCGTGGAAATGAATGCCTTTGATGTCCGTGCACTGCAGAGACGCAGTAAGCAGCTAAATGCCTTAATGCATTCTGCCACTGAGCGATCTAAAAGCTTCCATGTGCATCGTGGAGCTTGTGCGGGAAGGTTTTCACTGTCAGCAAAGCAAAATGAATGCCTTTAGCTTTAAAGTTTAAATGCCTTGCTCAGCAGGGAGCCCAGAGAGATTTGTTCAACTGAAATGAGCTTATAATAAGGCTTTCATCCTAAGATAAGTAAGGACAACATTCAGTAGCTCTGTACTCCCTCACCAGAAAATACAAATAGCTTTCTCTATGTGTTATGATGCTGTTATTGTCTTTCATGTGATACGTTGCAATTCATGCTAATAGACATTTTCCATTGTGGGCTGCGGTAATGCCATGTTGTAACTACATTATATTTCCAAGTTTGGAAAAATAAGAATTGCCGCTTACATATTAATTGGTTTGTTTCTTTTACCCCCCAAAAATGATCGTTAGGATAATATCTACAGAAGGATTTGCAGTAGCAAGGTATTTTATACCATTTAATTGTGCTCAAAATGCATTTAGAGAGCAGAAGAAAATCCATCACTGGCTATTAAACACGAAACACCACTCCCGGCTTAGGCAGTCCCAGCGCTGCAGGTTGCTTGAGGGTGAGAGTGTGGGAGCTACCCCTGTGCTTGCTGCTCTGGAGCCAAAAACTGGGCAGGATGGTCCATCCGTGTGACCTGGTGGGGCTGGCTGTGCATTCTCACTCCTGTGTCTGCTGATTCTCTAGCCCTACCCCAGTCATAATTCTTTCTTCTGCAATCAAGAGGCAGTATTTGATCTGCAGGTTTCAGTTGGGATTATTAAAATAGCACTTATGGCTCGAGCCTCTGTCCACTCTTGTTTTGCGTTGCGGTGTTTGTTACAGGGTTCCTGAGTCCCTAATAAGCTGTTAACAAGCTGTCAATTACTGTGCTCATGCAAATTACTGGATCAGACAGTGAGGGGCTGATGTGTACAGTATGCTATCTCAGAGGATGTAGACTAAACCCTTCTAATTTTCATCACTGTCCTTGCAATGCCGTCTTCATAGTGTCTGTAAAGCATTTGTCTTGTCTTTTCCTTTTTATCGTGTTTACAAATTGAATATAGTAGTTAAATATCAATTATTACAGGTCGTATTTTGTGTTAAATAACAGGCATCCAAAAATAGAACAATGACATTTAGATACCGAGGACTTCAATGAGTCTGTCTTCATGCTGGTTTAAATGTCTTATTTACAATTTGCTGGTTTTCTGGGTTCACCAGAATCATCCTGCTTTCATTTCCACCATCCCCTTTGTATTTTCTATTCACTTGTTTTCAATATATCGCATTTTTGCTTGAAAATCCATTATTTCTTGGACTCTTTTTAACTCTTCCCCATGGACCGTGAGCCAGGTATAAGTCTCTGTATACCAGTCATCAAAACTTCTCTGGCTGCTTTTTTTTTCCTGAAGTAATTCTCAGAAATGAAGTCTCATAGCTCATACTCCTTATCTTGGTCAGGGTTCCCTCAGGAGCATGCCATAAACCCAATCTCTTTCAAATTCTCCATCAAAATATCAACATAAATTTATTTGTGTCCCCCTTGGTATCCATTAACTCTTGGAATACTCACCCAATGTCATTTCATACCCTGTGTTACTCGACTTGGCAGCATACGCACAGATCATTTTGACCTTACTAGTTCCAGTTAAAATTCAAATGCTTCTGCTTTGTGCTTACTACTGCAAATTTTTTTCATCTGTATTGAGGAATTGGAGCAAAGCAGCAATTGGTTGACTTTGCTGTTTGACCAGTGAAAGTGAAATTACTGATGGAGTACGAGTATGCAACATCTGACTGTGGTGTTAGCAAGATTTCTATTTAGTAAAAGAGACTGGAAGATTTTGAAGGGAGTCAGATAGAAGAAAAACTACTTTTCTGGTGAATTTTAAAGCTAAAATGGTCATCAAAAGCCTCCTCATTTGTGAGTTTCTCTTAAGTGCATGTGTAATTATAACTGAGGAGGGGAAAAGGTAGGTCACCTGGGATACAATTGCGAGTGGAATTAAGTCCACACCTGATTGTTCTCATCTCAATTGGAAGTATAAAAGTTTTAGGCACTTGTCACTTCACAGACAATTATGTTTTATGGGGGCCTGCATAAATACATCAGATTTCAAAAGGCACGGTTCTATTCTGGCTTCGAAAGGTGCTTTTGAACAGCCAGTTCTATTTTGTGGGCTCATACTGGAGCTATCTAGATCCTTTTATTTAGTTATGCTTTAAAAAGGCAATTGGTGTCCTGGGCTTAAGCCTGTCTTAGGGAACCATAGAACATTTTAGTGGGGAGGAAGGGCTGGAGATCATCTGGAGGTCACAATCTTCTTCAGAAAGTCCTTTTTCCTCCTGCCTTGTCTCCCCCAGCCCTGCACAGCCTGACTGCTGCCTCCAGCACAGGGACTGCAGTGGCACCTCAGTGACAGAATGATGTGGTCACCTTGTCTCAAACCTGCCAACAGCTGTTGGACAGCTGGATCACAGTGGAGTGATCTTCCAGCGTGTAATATTTGGCTCTTGAATTTCAAATATTTAAACCCAATCTTAGGAGTGCATAGGCATTAATTTAACTAGAGTTAAATACTCTTAACTGAGTATTCTGCAGAAATTGAGTGGGTTATGTGCCTGCCGACTTGATTCTGCTGCATTAATATCAAGGACTGTTTTTCTTCTGTGAGCTGAATGGAATCAGGATCAAGAGCTAAGTAAAGTTAAACAGGCATTCATATTCATTCAGGAGCACTACAAAGTATGTATTCAACTTGGTGCCATAATTTTCATGTGATATCTGGTAAGCTTATTACTTAGCAAGAGCTATTAGATGAAGTTAGGCTCACAATTACAAGGAGACCCAATCAGGCTTTTACTTCACAGAGCATGGATGACTGTAGGAAGCTGATTAGGATATTTGTAGGATATTAGTGGGAGGCTGTGGAGTTGTCATTCCCTTTTCTGAAAAGATGGATTTATTCAAAAAGCTATCTAATTGGATAGGTAATTGATTAACTGAGAAATTATATTTTCAACAAAAAGCTGTCACCCATCTGATAAAAAGCTTGTCCTTTACAGATTTTTGGAATACAGGGACAGATGTCTTCCAGTTATCATTTCCCAGCTGGAACTGTGTAAGAAACAAAAGAGTTGTAAGAGAGCATCATACTGTCAGGATGTGTTCAAAATGCCTTTTTTTTTTTTTTTAATCGTCAACAACAACTGGCTGCAGCATCTGGCATTACTGTAGAGTTTTAGAATTGTTAATTCTACCAACTTTAGGTTGGAATAGTGCTACAGACTGAAAACAACACAGTTTCTCATCGCTTTTCTCTTTTCTTGAAAACTTGCTTTATTGGTTCCAAATGTGCCTTTTGTAGTTAAAACAGGAGCCTTAGAGTTCCTGATGAAATGCTTTGGGGCAGCTGAGCAGAGTCAGATATGGCGACAGCACTGCTTGTGTGGCAGCGGGAATTGCGCGTCTCCTCTCGCCCCCGTGGCTGCGGGAATCGGCGGCGGAGTTTTGCCCTTCTCTCATGGAGCTGCAGGACTGCTGCTCACAGCAGCACCTCAGTTTGAACTGGTTCTTCCATGTTCTCCGAAGATCTGGAAAGGTTTTCTTTGACTCCCGTTACCACGGGCTTTGGGGCGGTGTGTGTGTGTTTGGATTTTAGGGGCCTGATTTCAAAGCTTTCTGACCCCGCTAATGACTCAGATCTGTACGTAATGTATGAGAGATTGGAATTAAGTCTGTGACTGGGTAGGCCTTCTAGTACTCCACAAAAAAAAAACCCAAAAAACCAAAAAAAAACCCCTAAATAATACTTTTTTTGGGCATTCCACTTTTCTTTTGAGTCCCCTAGTCTCCAGTCCTGTTTATGATGAATCTCTGGGGTCTAGTGATGCATATTCTTGTGTTCCATGTTACTGTGGTGCCTGACTGCTTTTCATGCATATGTTAATTCCCATTTCAGATGCACTACCAAATATGTGTATAGTTCAAGGCACAAATTGAAAGACTGGATTTGAAAGTTTGGGTTTTTTGGTTGTTTTTTTTTCTTCTTTTAAGCCATCAGAGTTAATTTAAAATTTCACACACAGAGTCTGAATGCCTTGCTGTAAATCAAAAGTAGCTGCATTCAAATGAGTGAAGTTGTGAATGGAGATTAAGATAAGTAATAGAAAACATAACCTTTGTTCTCAAAAAAAGAATGTTATAGAGTCTCCCTCTAATTTTGTACTTATTTCTTAAGATATTAACAAAAAAAAAAAGTTAACTTGACGACACTGGGGTTTTGTGTTTTACACTTCCTGAACATGGACTAAATCAGCTGTGATAAACATACTTATTAGTATTCAATTTATTTCCCAGTGTCTTGAAGGAACCATGCTAATGTTTGGACTTCTTAGTTTGTTTGATTTCTTAGCAGGAAATTGTATCCACGTAAGTGAGCATGCACTGAACAGCAATAAATCATTATTTCCCAGATGACCAATATCAGCAGGAATCTCATATACTTCCCTGTTGGAGCTGATTTCTAAATTCATTGAATAATTATTGGTGCTGCTTTTCATATGAAACAAACATTCTTCTCTCTGATTTGGTGAAGTCTTACAGCGATGTTCACACACAGCCCAACCTGCAAGGATCGTTATTTCTGGGATGTGGCAAAAGGAAGAATAAGGACCTTACATACATTTTAAAAGAACAACTTAGAATATACTGCAATCTTTGTCCTGTGTAGTTCAAGGAAAAAATAAAACTGACTCAGATTATTTTTAAAACTTTTTAAAATTTTGTGGTTTATCAAAATGCAGATATTTTATTGAAATGCTAATATTCATGTAATATCATGAACCGTGAAGAATAATGTTGTCAATTTTAAATTATCATAACAAAAATGTAGTGGTACAGGATAAGGTGTCTCTGCTGAATGCAAAATTTGGTGAGGCTCCCAAGGTTTTATCAACAATTCTGCAGATGGTAATGATCAATGGCTGCATGAAGTTCTATCTTTTGCTGTAGATCTAACACCAACTGTAGCAGTGTCTTTTGGAGAAGAGCAATTGTTTTCATAATCTGGATCAGAAAAGCAATCTGAATTCCTGGGACCTGCTCCAGCTGGGCCGTGCATCCGTGGGGTTTGGTTCACACAGCAGGGATGGGCAGCTGAGGGGAGCTGGGGCTGGGGCTCAGGAGGCTGAATTTACCCAGGTCTGAGGGAAATTTAATCACTTCAGCTGAAGTGACTGTCACCCCTTCAGCGACATTGATGTGCTGCCAGCTAGAACTGCGGAAAAAGTGATTGGTTCTCAAGGTAAAATTAAAAGGACATTTCTTCAGAATTTAAAAATATTATAAATGTTAGTTAAGTCCATAACATCTTTGCCTGTCAGAACAGTACAATAAATGACTGTTTCATTCATCAAAGGGTTAATTGAATTTTTAAATAAAATGCTGCAGAAGTTCTCTACAGAAGTGAGACATCAATTCATTAGAGGGGAGAAATCCTTTAATAGCCTGTAATTTAAATAGTTTTCCTCCAAACTGAATTTATTGGGTATTGATTGGTTACCAACTCAGTTTTAATACTGATTAAATATTACAACTTCATTTCAGCCCTCCTGCTAGCTCTTTTTTCCTTTTTTTTTTTTTTCCTCTTTTCCTTTTTCCCCTCATATGAAAACCTGGATAATTGGATTCAATTAATTTTAGAAGTCATGTTCAGGGTAAGATAGGTTCAGTGAGAAAAGCCAGTCTGTTTCCAATGACTTTCCTTTCTTCCCTGTGCAATACTGTTCCTTTCTTGGCCCATGGCTTATGCCTTCCAGCCAGAGAGAGCAATTCTGCAAAGGTTCTGTGCTGGCCCCTGGGTTTTTTCTCCCTTGCCTGTGTTGATGGCATCACCTGTCTATATGCTACTAACTCATCAAATAGCAAAAAATAAATCTTATTTTGTTTCTCAGATTGTTTAGTGAATTTCCAGATGACTTTTTAGTCACTCTTTGGGAATGAGGAGAGAAAAGAGAAGGTATATACACATGTTCTATGTATATAGGTATATACATGTGTTATACATCCCCACAGGTGCCCACTCCCAGCCTCAGGCAAGTTGTATCAATTAAAAAACTTCAAACTTTTAGCTTTGCCCTTGCATCTCCTGAAGCAGTAATGCCTGCAGTGCCCAAAAGGAGGGATTTGGTCCCCACTCTGCAGGGGCAGACAGCACAGCTGGTGCTGGAGGGGCTGGGGAGCTCCTGGTGAGGTCCAAGGAGGGGAAAGCACTGATGGGGCTGTTGGGAGCGAGATGCACGGGAAGGAGGTTGGGGTGGAGCTCTGAGAGGGGCGGTAGGGCTGGGTAACCGTTCTGAGTACGTGGGTGTGTGTCTGCTGAGTGACCGTTCTGCGTACGTGGGGTGTGTGTCTGCTGAGTGACCGTTCTGGGTACGTGGGTGTGTGTCTGCTGAGTGACCGTTCTGGGTACGTGGGGAACGTGTCTGCTGAGTGACCGTTCTGGGTATGTGGGGTTTGTGTGTCTGCTGAGTGACCGTTCTGGGTATGTGGGGTTTGTGTGTCTGCTGAGTGACCGTTCTGGGTATGTGGGGTTTGTGTGTCTGCTGAGTGACCGTTCTGGGTATGTGGGGTTTGTGTGTCTGCTGAGTGACCGTTCTGGGTATGTGGGGTTTGTGTGTCTGCTGAGTGACCGTTCTGGGTATGTGGGGTTTGTGTGTCTGCTGAGTGACCGTTCTGGGTATGTGGGGTTTGTGTGTCTGCTGAGTGACCGTTCTGGGTATGTGGGGTTTGTGTGTCTGCTGAGTGACCGTTCTGGGTATGTGGGGTTTGTGTGTCTGCTGAGTGACCGTTCTGGGTATGTGGGGTTTGTGTGTCTGCTGAGTGACCGTTCTGGGTATGTGGGGTTTGTGTGTCTGCTGAGTGACCGTTCTGGGTATGTGGGGTTTGTGTGTCTGCTGAGTGACCGTTCTGGGTATGTGGGGTTTGTGTGTCTGCTGAGTGACCGTTCTGGGTATGTGGGGTGCGTGTCTGCTGCTTCAGGCTTTCTTTGGGCCAATGCATCCGCAGTTGAAACACTGTTTTCACTGTATTATGGTGGAACTGAGCTTCTTTTTTCCTTTTTTGTAATCATCTGTAGAAGACATGGAAGTGTTTGTTATAAAAAGCTGTAATTGTTAAAACATTAATTAAATCACAGTTCAGAGTATTTGCATTTGATGGTCTGTTAGGTTAATAATGACTCAAAATGAATGTTGTTGTTTGTTCCTTGAGCATTCAGCATAATGGGATTTTTGGGTTTTTTTATTTTACTCAGGTGTTCAGACCCCAAGATACACTTTCCATATTAGAGGGTGGTTAGGGTTTGTGGTTCAGGTCCTGAATGGACACTGTGACATAACTTTTGCTCCTTTTGCCCACCAATGATTGCCCCTCTCACCTGGCCCAGTGTCACGTTCCCCTGGCAAGCTGACTGTGCAGGGAGAGATGGACAGTGGCACCCACATGCCCTCCTTGGGCTGGTTAAGAGGGTGGAAGAGGCAGCTGACAGCCCCGAGCTCAACAGTCGTGATTGAAAGGTTCAGGTTGAGTGCTGGGCTCTGGTGAACAGCAGGGTTTGACACCTTGAAGTGCTGTCATTCTGTGTGACTGTCTATTCAACAAAATATTCTTGGATCTGGGTAATATGTGAAGGTTTGGGTGGCCCTTCTGGTGATGATCACAGCGTTTTTTAAACTTATGCTTTTTAGTGCAGTTATGCAGGAGGGATTTAAAAATCTTCAGATATATGGAATGTTCATCGGCTTCTGCCCACAGTGCATTGGTGACCCCATGCTGTGAGAAACTTGTATCTGTATGATTTTAAAAGGTATCATTAAAATATCAGCAATTCAAATAACATTAGCTTATCCAACTTAGACCTATGCATTTGTTGTTATTTTTTGCCTATTTTTACGTGACTCTGCATTTCTATTTTCCTTGTAATATCTTACACCTAAATGAGGTGTTGGAAAGGGTTCTGAAATAAAAGGTTACCATAACTTCCAGCACCCTACAAGCCTCCCTAAAGAGAGTCATTCTTCCCAGGGAAGGTCTATTGCTCCTTATCCCTTTGGCCTCACAGTCATTGATAAAAAATTGGAGGATTTTTGTTTCGTTTTTGTGTGGGAATGAATATTTATATTTTCCTTTCTTTCATGCAGGCAGATAAACACGTAGAATGGCATTTCTTATCTCCTTTACATAGCACCGTATTGCAGACACTCAGTGTTCCTGGGATGTTCAGGTTTGTGATACTTTTGGAAATAAATTTGGCAGCATTTCTTCGTACATCTTTTCCAGTAACAGCTGCAGCTTCTTTGCCTGTTGTGTTTTCCTTCTGTGATGGGTTGCAGTCAAGTGTAGTTATGGGAGATGGCTGCTTCCGCTTGTAAGTGTCGAAGCCAAGCAAGTTTTGGCTAAGTTTTTGCTCTTCTTTCTTCTTTCTCTGTTCTTGTCATTCTCTCCTCTCTTGTATTTTGGCAGTGTGCTGTGAGAGCAATAGCTTCAGCAAATTTGCTACAGGGGAAAAGGCAGAAGCTGCCGTTACTGAAAATTATGCAGTTAATACTGATGGACTTTTTCTGACAGTAAAGAGCATTCCGATGTTAGATCTGCTGTGCGATGTTAGAAATATTTGTGGTTTGCATGGATGCTGAGGGTCTTTTTCCTATCCTGTTTCCTGAGGGAGGACTGGGGGCCACATGCTGCATGCAGAACGATGGGACCTGTCAGATCAGCGTGTTTGGCAGGTTCCTTTCCTCACAGGGTTCCACATTCCCTGGAAGGAGAGAGTCAGGAGCGGCTGTGGCTGTGCTGAAGAGCTGCAGGAGGAGCTCAGCTGCCCTCAGGACGTGGCTGGGGACAGGGGCTGAGCTCAGGGTGGCTGATGTGGAACCTGTGCCCTTCAGAAAGGGGCAGGGGTTTGATGGCTGCCTGGCGTTCAGGGCAGTGTCAAGGTTGAAGGCAGGCAGCGCTGCAGATGGTGATTGCAGTCCCTGCTAGAAAGGATGCTGAACTCCAAATTTAATATCTGATGCTTTTAGCTCTGGGTGTGTGTTAATCAGCCATGTGTGCAAAGCAGGATGATGACCTTCACAAAACCCTCAGCCATTAGTTAATTCAAACAAATGAAATGTTTGACCACTCACAAATACCACAGAGGTTGAATGGGTGAAAAGAAAGAAGATTAGAAGCTTTATGTGTGTGTATATATAGAAATCACCAAGTTTAGAATTGTAATGGTATTAAATGATTAATTTACATCCAGATGGAAAGATAGTCCTTTGTTATGCATGGTTCTAAAGTTACTGTGACATACCAATTTATGCCTGAAGGCACAGGTGTGACAGGCAGCACCAGGTTCGTGCAGTTTGTAATTGCTAGGGGTCTGTTTGTTTTGGTTTTGTATTTTCTCACTTAAAATACAGATAATTATAAAAAATGTCTTTATCAATGACTAGAGTGTCTTCATAATGCTACATTTTTAAATCAAAGAATTAAGAAAGCCAGGCAAGTTCTTTCTGTTGCTTATCTAGTACGCTAGATATGTGTGTGTGTGTATATATATATTTAAATGTACTGTACCAGAAGATAAGAAATCAAGCTCACCTTCTGGTTCAGATTTAATGGTTTACGTCAAGGTAAAATTTTCACAGTACTTAAGTGAGATTTTTTACATGCCATCAGATGCAGACAGCAATTTCAGACTCCCACTAAAATTGATCTGTTTCCAGAATGAACATTGCCAAGTCATGTAGGTGCTTCAGAGCATTTTACCCTGATCCTTCCCATACTTCATTGTTTGTGTGCAGTGACTTGCTTGAATAAATCTGGTTCTGAGAATTCCTTTTTTTCCAGAAAGATCTCTGTCAGAGGTCTCTCTTATCCTGTACCATCATTCCGGAGCATCTTCTCTCTTGCCTGCACAACCTAGCAGGGACTGCCACCCCAAACCCGCATCTCCAAAGCAGTTTGTGTCTGCCCAAGGGGTCCTTCTCCCCTGTGTGAGCTCTGCCTGTTTGAACCATCTCTCCATGGGGAAAAGCCAGCTGTCCCCCTTTTTTCTGCTCTGTACCCGTGGGCTCAGCTGCCCCTCTTGACCACTGAAGGCTGAGCTGGACCAGCGGGGCTGATCCCTCTCTCCAGGCAGCCCCTGAGCATCACCGGAGCATCAGCTGCCCGAGCTGCTGGATCACACAGTCTGTGTTTGTGTCAGGGTGGAAGAGCAGGATCCTGCACGCCAGCCCTCAGGGAAACCTGGCGTGGGGAGGCAGAGTTTGGGGCAATTGGTGTTCACCCACAGGCTTTTAAAGCTGTGCAGGTGTTACACTGAGCAGGGCTGGGGAAAGCCTGCACACTGCAATGAGAGTGATGAAGACAACCTGCGGTTTGAAACAATAGCTTCCTTTTACCTGCATTGCTTGGGAAGATTTTGTGATTATGTGATTAGATAATGGCTTGTAGTCATTTGTTTCCTAGGGTTTAGCCTAGTGTTAAAAATTTGTCCCTGATGTCCTCTTACTTCTGCCATTTTTGTTCAAGTAATTCAATTAATTAAATAAATTGTACTTCTTAAAGTAGAATTTTACACATTAACAGTCCTCTGCAACTAAATTTTAATAAACATTAAATATCTTCTGACTTCACAGAACTAGAAGCCTAATGATAAGCAAATATCTTGAAAAGCCTCACAGTATTTAGGAATCCTCACATTTTTAGCAAGTTCTTTTCACTATCATTGGTAAGCTGCATTCTGCCTTTGATTTACTTTCACTAACTACATTGATTTCCGTAAGCTAATATATATTTAATTTGTAGGGATGTGATTGCACCTAATATTACAGAGCTTTTAAAAGACAATAAATTCCAGAGTATGTTTTATAGATTTTTTAATTATTTTTTTCTACTCCAAATATTTTAACCACCGTGGAAGGGATAATTTATCTCATTGTTAGATTTCCATGCATTTTTTTATTTATTGTAACTTAGGTTGCATTGAGATGGAGTGGTGTGCCCACATTTTCCGGACTGTGTTCCAATATAGTTCTTTATTTGTAAATTGTTACCTAATTTATAAACTCATTTTTAAGAGAAATTCAGGCTGATGCACAGTTCCTGAAGTTCCTTATAGCTCAGTTGACTTCCAGATATTTGGGATGTACAGCTAACATGGTTCTTCCTTGCAGGAAAAGAGAGGAAAACTACAGGGATCCCTGAAAAATAATTTGTCCTTTAGGTTGTTTGGGATGTAGCCTACAAGAAGGAGTTTGTTCCCAAATCTAAGGGATGAACAAAGGAGGCAAGCATGGGAACAGCCCTGTCCAGGACACCTGTAACTGGTGTGGATATCCAGGGTCATTCCAGCATTCTACACGTTGGTTCGCTTTTCCTTGGGGTCACAACGAAGGTTCAGTTACCTTAGTTCTGCCTTGTAATTCTTGTTTTCAGTTTTGATGATGAATGCTGTGGCGGATTTAACAAATACTTTGGATACGGCAGGATATAATTACAATTTTATAGAATTGTACTGAAATTTGCATTTTGTCATTCAGATCTCTTAGCAATAAGATAACATGTGCCTTAGATTGTGCATTCCCATTGGATGGGAATTTTTATAGCTGTGTTGATAAATAATATTGACATGGGCTGTGTGCTTCCCTAAGAAAGGATAACAGAGTAACATTAAATACCCCTATCTGACAGCAAAAGAGAGCTCCCACTTGGAGGAGCAAGAAGGAACTTTGAAAAGAGGAGGTTTGTGATCTAGCATGACTCAGGATAATTTGGATTTAGGAAAAGAGATGAGGAAGTCTACTTCAAGCAGAAGGGTTACACATGGCAAATGTACTAGATCAGTTATTCCCAAGTATGGTAGAGAAAATGAAGAAAAAAAGAAAAAGTGGCTTAGAAATTTCTTTTCCCCTCTCTGCTTATCAACATGAAACATCTGCTTCGGCAGCGCCGGCTCCCGCTGACACCGAGCAGCAGCGCGGGGAAGCTGCTGCTCACAGCAGCACAGCCCCTGAGCTGCCCTGCAAGGATTTACTGTTGTGTGTGAGGGATGGGGTGCTGCAGGTTCAACTGGAAATGGTTCCAGTGAACTTGGATGAGCATCACATATGGAAATTAGCATTGGCACAATTAATTTTTGTTTGTTATAGTCTTAATGTTGCTAAGCTACAGAAGGAAACGGATCGCGCCGAGGAAGTCTACAAGTTGCTGACTGTTTGCACAGAATCTTTTAAATATTACACTAATCCTGTGCTGTAGCTTAGCTTTTATTTAGTGTAAATAAAATGGGTACTTTATGAAAAGCCACCATCTTAGTTTTAAAATATTCCTGTCTTTACTTGTTTTGAGAATACTTGTGCCTATATATAGCAAAACAGCTTTGCTTAGATCAGATGCTTCATCAGAGGAGTTCTTGGTCAGACATGTAATGGCAGGAATATGATCAACTCCTCTGTAGTGCCAAAGAACAATACATTTTTATTTACAGCTTGCACAAGCTTCCATTTGTAGCTAAATAAAGTAATTTCACAGACAACACAGCCCAGGTTCAAACCCACAAATAAATACAAGCTGAACAATGTCATGTTAATAATATTGCTTCCTAAGATGAAGTGCTTAACTTACTCCCCCCCAAGAATTCTCAGGGCAGATGTGGATTATTAGAGCTTGAAATACAGAAGGTAAGTGCTTATGGTTTCATAGGCTGATGAAACAGCCAAAGGAAGAAAGGTGAAATCTTGACCTCAGGATAGAATAGAAGTAATGTATAAATGCTGCTTTTCCTATACATCTCTCCCCCCCCTCATCTTAGAGTATCTTGTGATGGTTCAGTAAAACTCAAAAGGGGAGCTTGATTTTGTTTGTTTTTTTCTTCTTGCATTGACCATAAATTTAGTTTATTTGCATGATGATCCTAGCTCATTCGATGTTGCAGACAGGAAATGTTTTCAGGAGGGAGTAAAGACAGACCTTTGATGTTCCTGTTTTTACTTAATCCTCATGTTTTGAACCATTTATGAAAGCACTACAAAGTCTTACTATAGAGAGCAGAATTTGTCATATGATAGTAAATAAGTTTCAATGTTTAAGAGAAGCAGTAAATGCATCAAATGTGTGAAGTACTTTTGTTGTTTATACTTCTGAAGAGAAGTAACATTAGAGCCTGAAAGTATAGTACTTGTTCTGAAAACCTCTTGCTGTTCTCCAGTCAAAATTTACAGCTCTCTCGCACTGCAGAGACCTGTGTCTGAGTTTTTCTGGTGCCTCAGCTTATTTGGCAGTGCCTTACTGTAGAGGACAAGGAGCATTATGAACAGTCACAGAATTTTCACCTGTGTTTCCTGAATGAAAGTTTACTCATTAGCTTAGAACTGTTACAAAGTTCTGTCTCTCTAATGAAATAGATTGGATTGTGTTAAATTCTACGAAAGTGTCATTATCAGGCTTTAATTTTATATGTTGCACCAAATATATGGGTTTCATTTCAGGGCATATTAGAGGAGATACTTAGATGCTATCTCCCTGCAGAAGTAATTAAAATTACACTTAATATTAAAATCTTATATTAATTATTTTTAGGCAAGGTACTTCCTTCTAAAATGCATTAATTCTTTTTAGCAGTGGAAAGCTAGTACTCAGCAAATAAGGACTTGCAGTAGGCTGAGTATTTATCATATAGCAAAGTATTACAAATCAATTATTTAAACCATTGTTATATTTTAATTCTATGAATATAATATCTTCCCAGGTGATTTATTTTGCAGATGCTTAGACATGCCATTCAGTATCCCATGGGAGCTGGACTCAGAAATCAATTTGTGGCTCCTAAATATTAGATAGTTTTAATTTCCTAGGAGGAATAAGAACCCATATGTGCTAACAAATACATAGGTGAAGAATCCTTGACGCTAAGGATGAAAAAATCAGTACATGGTTAGCACATGAGACAGCTCAGTCAGAGCCAGTAATGAACCCACTACACACACGGCGTGGTTTCAATTACAGCTTTATGTGAGTAGACGGCATGGTGCCAGAAACAAAAGATTGAAACAATTTAAATGCTTCTCTTCATGGTTCAGATACTTGAGCCTCCGGTTTCTGTTCCCTTATTAATGTTCACTTTTATCTGTGCAGAACTCAGGCTTGGAAAATAGGAATTCACTGCTTGAATGTGTGGAATGTCATCTTGTTAAAGGATGCTGTAGTATGATCTGGTAATATATCACTTAGTTAATTATTTGCTGTGTGATAGTTGCCTTCGAGGTTTATGTGCTCAAGGTCAAGAACTAGATCAAGAAATTGCTAATTTGTCCTAGTCAAAATTAGGGAAGTTCTTCTAATAGACAGTTAGCAAAATAAAGGTTGTAGTCCCCTCTTCATGTAATTACTTAGCAGTTAAATCACTTACACCTCCAGCGGTGTCATCTCTTCACCACCTCCACAGCCCGAGGGAGGGAGGGAGGTGGGTACTGGTGTCTGCAGGAAGCTGCCATCTCTGCTGCTCTGGATGAAGGTGCCTCGCTGCCCCATGCTCCCTGAGAAAGAAGAGTCATCGTTGTTCCAGTGTGTGGAGATGGCTGGACCGTGCCCTGCGCTGCCCTGTCCGGCTGCCAGCCGCACGCGGGTTCGCCTCGGGTCAGGCCAGCAGGCAGCTCCAGCCACGGCCGGTTATTTTGGGGATGGCTTATGGGCAAGCCTGGAATTGTAGCGTGTCCGCAGGCTCTGTGCCACGAACCATTAGCTTTTCCAGGCTGGTGGCTGCGTGGGTGTGACGGGACGCTGGGGCTGCAGAGCAAATGTTTGCTGGCAGTGCCAACTCTCCATGGAGGTGACGGTGCGGGGCCACCTGTGCTGGGATGCCCAGCAAAGAGGGGCGTGCTGGCATTGCAGGCGTGGGGTCTGGCCTACAGACCTCTATCCGGGATGGAAAGAGAATGAATCACTTTATTGAGCACTGTGAGAAAGACTTTGAGCACACTTTTAATGGAAGCAAGGCTTTCTAACAGCCTCACTTTTCTTTTCTTTTTTTTTTTAACAGGCTGTTTAGGCATAATAGATTTTCAGTTGTAAAGCTTATTAAAATGGAAGAATAATATAGTCAAGTTTCCGATTGCCACTACGCTGAATTATTGTTGTAATGATTAAGCAAAGAAGGAATTGTAGGGTATTTAGTACTTTTCTTCCAATGGGACCATTTAATGTAGCTGAAGGTATGCAGATGGGAGCAGAAGGTTTGCCTTGATGCGTAGGTTGGTCGATTTTGCTTTTTAAAAAAAATCTTGTTTGCTTTGTACAGTTGAAGCAAATTAATAAAAAGGTATTGGAAAGGTAATTATCAACTTGTCTACCTGTATTAGCATTTTACAACAAAATTGCTTTATAAAATAAGCTATGTTGATGCTTATTAAATCCAGTGATACATATTTGGTTTGAAAAGTTTGATTAGATTGTATTTCATCCAACCAATTTTGTCAGTCACTCAGAGTTGTTTCTGTTTAATTGCCACCATTATAAAGGACTTATTCAGGATTTTGTAGGAATCACTCGTGGGTTTGCCATTCCAATATACATTCTGTTATCACAATTGCACGACCTTGTCTTCTCATTTGACTTCTGGAAAAGGTTGTGAGTGAAAGGAAGAGGTTGACAGTGAAAATGTGTAAGGTGAACTGACTTGTGGAGGTCCTTGTGGAACGTGAAGTGTGTTTGGAATTAAGATTTACACCTTCATATCAAAGTTATGTCCAAACTTTTTGCAGTAACCTTCCTTTCACAGTATTTATCACAGTCAGGCAAAACTGTTCTACGTAAAACATGTAATTCTCAGTTTAACTTTGGGGAGAAAAACTTCATGAAGTAAAACATCAGTTTAATTCTTACTAGAAATATCAAATTAAGATAAAATGGATTCATCTGTACTTCCTAAAATAAGAGAGAGAAATAACAGAGAAACAAGTTTCTTTGTTCTGTGTGAAAGAGAATACTTAATCACACATCAGCAGAGAATTAAAAAACATAGCAGTACATGAAAGTATTCTTTTTTTCTTCACTGAACAAATTAATTGCCAGCAATGGAAAAAACTACAAAGTGCTGTTTAAAAATAAAAAAAATACATATTTTAAATTTAATAAACAGGAGCTAACACAGTTAGAATGAAGCTCCAAAAATCAACTAGCAACTGGCAATTGGTTTTGGGTCTCATCAGCTTGAAATACATATCAAACAACTTTCTTGTAAAAGAAAATTTGAAAGAGTAATTCTACATGCGTGATGTTCTGAGACAGACTCGTGCAAAAGCTGTTGTATAAATATCAAACGGACACTCTTCCAGCTTAATTAATTTCATGGCTGAAATCTGGCCAAACTGGAGGTCCTAAGCCAGCTACTGATATTCCTTGTAATGTTCCTCATAATATTGTTGTTATGCTTTTGTAAAATAGGTAGGAATGATCTTCAGTACTCACGAGGAAGTGGCATTTGTCTATTGCTGGATATGCTGAGAAGTGTAGAAAGGGGATAAAGGGAAGAAATTATTACCAAGTGGGTGAGAAGGATGCAGGATAATTACCTCCTTATCCCCTTCTACTGGCCTACAAGACAGCAGCATGGTGCAGAAATATAAGGGATACAAGCTTATCTTGCAACTGGAGGTCTCTGAGAAGTTGTAACTGTGTGGTCATACCCTTCTGCCTTTTTGGGTGTAGAATGACCTTAAATATGATAGTCAAGGAATAATCACTGAAATTAATTCTGTCCTGCAGATACATTCATTCAAGTCTGCTTGCACAAAATAGTGGTTTTATTTTCCTAGATTGCCAAAATACCTAAGCCAAAATAAAACAAAACATTTTCACGAAATGCAGGAACATGGACAGGGTTGAAAAAGGTTCTTCAGGAAAAAAATCCTTCAGAATTCCTGATGAACATGTTGTCGGTTCATGCTGAACTCCTCCCCCTTCCCGAAATGCGGCAATAATGAGAGGGGAG
Organism: Pardalotus punctatus; assembly: GCA_013400915.1. Classification (NCBI taxonomy): domain Eukaryota; kingdom Metazoa; phylum Chordata; class Aves; order Passeriformes; family Pardalotidae; genus Pardalotus; species Pardalotus punctatus. Next base: position 259,787 of record VZTX01005540.1, read on the forward strand.
GTACAGCTGGGGCAGGGCTGGCCTTGGAAGCATCGAGTGTAAAATGACCCAGGGGAGAGCAGGGCGTTGAGCTGCAATTTATGGAGATGAAAATTAGAATTGACTATTGAAACATTTTGGAATTTATCCTTATTTCTGTATCTTACTGATTATATTGGGGGTAAGGTGTCCGTCATATTTGTCTTCGGGTTGTATTCAAATGCAGAGAACATCTTCAGTAACAGTAATGTCACAAAAAAAAGAATTTGAGCTGCTGCAAATTTCCCCCTAAACACATAAATAGAGAAATGTACATTTTAATAGCTTTCTCTCTTTTTTAAAATGCTTATCTCTGGCTTGGTGCTGGTATTTTTAGCAGCATAGTAAGGGGTTTTTACTCACTGTCATACTGCACATGGTTCATCACACTGCAGTACATCAGAATAGATCAGATCTAGCTGCATGACTAAAATTTTGTGCCAGGTTAGCCTGTCTGAGATGGCAGTTTAATTGTCCTGAACCACCTTAACACTTAAGGATAGTAGTTTATTAAAAGAAAAAAATTATGTCAAAATGGAGCTTTGTGTGTTGTTCGCAGGCTGGATGACTAATGGGGATTCACCTTTCTATTTTAATCTTTTTTCCCTCACTGAGCAACACCCGTCAGCTCTGCAAAGGGTGTGTTTTTTGTGGTCTTCAGTCAACACTATGTATAGCAAATCAAAATTTTGCTCTGTGGTTTAGTTTCAAGTATTTGTTTTAAGCTAGCAGGTGGGATGGCTCTGACTTCCACTAGTCAGGGCTGGTAGCAACTGATGAGAAACAGATTAGATTACTTCTTAATGATGACGTCTTCAAAAGCCCTGGAGTGACTGAGGAAGATAAGTCCCAAGGAAAATCAATGAACTCAGGCTCTGGAGACAGTTAGGTGAGAAGAAAATGTTTCTGTAATGACCTAAATGGTCGTTCTCTCTCATGGTCTCTCAGTTGTAATATACAAGAGAGAATGGGTCTGTGTAAAAACATCCAGCATCTCTGAACATTTTTAGGCTGTTAAAAGTCCGAGTGCTGGATCTTTATCTGATTACTATCCCCTGCTCTTACCTAACTTAGGCAACAGTGGACTAAAGCTTTTCTAATGTAGAAACTGCAGGGAAAAGAACAATGAAAAAAAAAAAGCCCCAAGCCCTCAAAACAAAATAAAAAAAAATACCCCTTTAATAGAAATAGTGGCTGTGCAAGTGACAAAGAATAAAATATATATTTAAAACCATACACGTTATTAGCTAGCTCTGTTCTTTGGGTTCTTGGTTTTATCATCTTTGGAAGGTTGGGATTTAGTACTGGTGCTGATTTTAGACATGCATTTGGTGTTTGTTCACATCACACCAAAAGGACACGATTTTCTCTTACAACTCACCAGGCATCACAGATTTCCCATTTCTAGGTGACGGTTTTCAGTTCACTCCCCTTAATGGTTTATGTAGTTCTTAGGTTGGTTTTCTGGGAAACCTTTGAGGAATCCATTGTTCTCCTTCCTGACCTATTAAGTATCCAGAACAAGAGTTTATTGTTACTGGGCCAATGACACACCATTCAGATAATGAGGAGGAGGAAGGGAATTTCAGTCCTGTTTTTTAAGAGAGAAGCTGAATTTCAAGAGACAAATGACCAGTCCTGAGTGTGATGCTGGACAGTGGTACCAGTGTTACGTTACCTTGATGTTTGTCTCTGCTTCATGAGATAAATTTGAGTCACACTCCTGTGTTACACAAGTTGAACAAATACTGGCTTAGAACCTTATTTTCTGCCCTGTGATCAGGTGCTACAGCACAGGAACTGTTGCTGGTCTTCCATGTTCTCCAGATTTCTGCCTTTAGCTTGCTTGATGTTTTTGTATCATGTTGACTTCCTGTCATACCTATTGGATAATTGAGTTTAGGGGTTTTAAGCCTATATTTGAACTGATGCTGTGGGATCTTCTTCCATTACAATGACCCAGGAAAGCTCTGTGGGCAGATAAAATACAAATTCATTGGTTTCTCCACAGGGTTAGAAACAAGAAGATAGGGCCCTGACTAAATAGCTCTACTGGAATGCTGGGATTGGCATTAATAAGAAATGCCCGTACATTGGCTGGTGGTAGTCCCTGTGGCATGGCAGTTAAACAGCATCAAAATCGATGGATGAATTCTCTTGCTGTGGCATCACTTTGATCCATTTTCATGAGCCCTTGTGTTACAGACTGGAGAGGGCGACAGAGATCTGGGAAGAGATTTGTCCAGAGCTGCCTGAGGCTGGCGCTGAGCTGGGAGACGGAGCTGGGAGTGAGTCTGGAATTCTAGCTGAGTGCTGAATTCTAGCTCTAGCCGCTGCTCAGAGTTCTCACCAGCTCTGTGACAGAATGAAAACATGGTACCTTTTTTGTGTTTTATTTATTGTCGTGCTGAACATTTTGAACTGATGCTTCTAACAATAGGGGAAAGTGTGTGCAGCCTCAGAGATCCAACTGAAGGGCTTGATGCGTAAAAGTAAATCTTATCTTAATTGCAGCTTGCTTGTCAAGGATGGATGCTTGAAATAGAATATTCAGTGGCTGTTCAGGCATCTTCTTTTTTGTCTAGTTTGGTACATTGACCTTCTTATCCCTTTTGTTATGAATTCAAATTCTACTGAGATAGGAATAGTAGTGAAGATTGTGAGTAGTTTCATGATGCCAGTAGAAATCATTCCATGTCATTACCGAGGGATGAAAGCATCATAATCTGTGATTTTAGTCCATTTATCAAGTCATCTGGCTACCTGAGTATTAGCTATGATAAACTTGCTGTTACTGCATTGTTGCCTTTCTATTACATTTTAAATGCTGTTGTAATAAGTTCAGTTACAAAAACAGGCATAAAGGTGAACAAGAATTTTGAGGTTTTTTGGGGCTTTTTGGGTTTTTTTTTTTTTTTAGGAAATGCTTAAGACTTTTTTTCTGGGTTAAAAATAACATTTTTATTTTAAGTTTGATGGGACAAATTTGTTCTGGTATAACTCTAGTCTACTCTTTTAGAAAAAAAAGATGACTCTGGAGAAACACTTCTGGTAAAAGCATGGATTCCTGTCAGGTGAGGAATACAAAAGCTAACATTTGTTGAAATGTAATGGTTCATTTGAATGACCAATTTTCTTAACAGGTTTTTGGTTTTTTTTTGTTTTTTTTTTTTGCAAAGATCACAAAATGATTAATAGGTTGATCCAGGCTGCATTCATATTACAGTCTAATTCTGCATTATATATTCTCCAATGTCAAAGAGCTAAAAGTTCAAATTGGACTCATTTTCGTTATCAGGTTAGGGGTGGGGAACTGTAAATTATTCACCTCCACTGAGGAGACCAGATTCATAAATCTGTTCAAAGGAAAGTGCAGAGAGGTTTCTAACACATCTTGAAGATACTAATTCATCTCATAATTTCAGTATGTGGAGTTGACATCCAATAGCTGTTTTCAGACTAAGGCTGGGTATCCTTTCACCATTCACATTCCTTTCACTTGTATTAGCAAGAGACTGATTGCTTTCAAAGTAAATTCTCCTAAAATGTCTGTGGTTCTATTTTTGCTGGAAACAGGGACAAACTAGTTAAATTTAGTAACAGAACTAGTATGGATACTCTGTGTGTGTGAGCTGTGATCCAATAATGGCGTTCCTGTGGTTCTCATGTCCTGGTGATCAGGCACCTTTCTGGGTTTTGTGGTAGATACACAAAATGTGTGTTGGGAGAGTAATAACAGGATGAGTCTTATTTTGACAGTTCATACATCCTTTTAAAAACACCTGATACATGTGTGGAACAGGAGAAATTAATTCAAACCACAGTTTGTATGTGTTTTCCTTCATTTCCCTTGAAACGTTTATCCTATTTTGTCATAATTTAAACATGAGTTAAATGCTCTGCATTCCTGAAAATCAAGCGAGTGAAGCATGCAGATTTGTTTCTCACCATGTACATTTTCTGACCAACTGTCATCAACACATTTAAACTGTGCTTCATGTTGGATTGAATTAGAGATTATATTCATGCGTAACACTGAGATCAGTTAGGCTGTATTCTGAGCTCGGATTTTCTTAACATTTTAGTAATTCCATTGATTTAATGCAGTAAAATCAGAGGAAAAAGTGGACAGTTTATCTTAGACCACATGTGGATATTGTAAAATTGTCCAAAACCACATGGAGAAGATATTTAAGAAAATAATAAGCTCTGAAATAAAAACAAAGCAGAAAATACCTCATCTTTTTCTAAGGTACAGTGAGCTATGAATTTATTCTTACATGCATGATATTTTAAATGCCTGCCTATTCAGCTTTCTGTGAGTCACTTAACTGTTCTGTTCCAGCTTTGAATATCAATAATGACAAGTTTCCTGACATCTGGGTTAAGGTGAAGCTATTGTATCTGTCAGTTAACCTCTTTTTTGTCAGCCTGCCCTGCTGATAATTTTGTGTATGTGGTACAGTCATTAAGGTGTTCACTGTCCTCTGGCAGAAGGAAAATTTAGTTTTCCCATTCAGCATGAAGACATTTTTTATTTTCTATGCAAAATCTGCATGCTAATCTAATTCTGATATATAAAGTGTATCCTGAGCTGTCTGATGGAGGCATAGAAAACATCCTTCCTTCCTCGCGAGTGATGTAAATTTTGCAAACTTTATGGGAAGTACAGCAATAACTATTTATTTAGCAGATATTATCATGCAAAGTTCATTTCAGTGACAGCATTAATGAGCAAAAGAAACTATGAATACCATAAGTATATGGTGAGATATGTCATCAATATATAAAATACTTGTGTCACTTTATACTTGTTTTCAACATATTTCACTTCTTTACAGCTTGCATAATAAATTAGTGACTTTTAAATGTGTTCTCCCATTGCTTGTGGCGTCGTGTAGGTTATTTGGTTTAAAGTAATTATGCTTCATCACAGATTTATGTTCCAGTCAGAGATTCAAACACTATTGAGCTCTACGCTGTATGAATGATTGCAGATTTTCAAAAGAGGAGAGTTTTTGAAGGTGTCTGTGTGTTAAGTTAAATTTTTGAATTAATAGGAACATCAAAGCTCCAGCATCTGGGTCAGGGAAGGACCTCCACAGAACTGCTGTTTGAAGCCTTTCATTCTTGACCTCCAGGACTGTAATAAACTTTTAAATAATTTTCAAGGACACTTCAGATGCTCTGTCAATTAAACTGCCATGCAAGCCGTTTTCCTGTTGGCCTGTAGCTATTATTTAATACAGTCATTAAAATTTAGTTTTAGGAGATATTGTGTGACACACTAAGTGTTTTCATCAAATGGATTTCCTACCAAAAAAAAACCAAATGTAAAGGGAGGTAGAATAATTATTTTTTAAAAGAATGTAAAAAATGCAAGCAAAAATAAGGTGATCTTCCAAAGGAGCATTTTAAGAGAATATAGTTCTTGGTTACACTGTGCTTTTGTAATCAGCTCATAGGTGGGATACGAGGAAAGTGTACAATGAGTTTAGAATGACATGTAATACTAAAAGACTCCATGAAAATTAAAAGACTAGAAATGAATTCTCTTGCCATTCTGGAAATCCCTGTGGAGCATGCAGTGCTGTGGACACAGTATAATATGTGGCTACTGAAGACCCAGTTGTTTTGAGATGCATTTCCAATATTGCAGAGCAGAATATTGAGATGAAACCAGAGTTCTTTCTTCTGGAAGAAACTTTTTGAGGTGCTGTGTGCAGTAGGACAGAAGGCAGTGCTGTCTCACTGCTGTTGCAGGAGATGATAACGACCAGAGAAGAGGAGGAGAACTTGCTGTTCCTTCTTTTGTGACTTGGGGATATTTTTTGGTCTTTTTATTTCCTTTCCCCCCTTGCCTGAGTTCAGGGTGGCAGGAGCAGCAGTGACAGCTGCTGACCACAAGAGTTCTTTGTGCTGGAAGGCGCTGGTGTGTAAATCGGTTCAGTGTCCTCCAGTGGGCTGTGCTTGTATCTGCACATTGCTGGTGTTGGCCATGGTGAAAGGGCTTCAGACAGGGGGGCTGAAGTGCTGGTTCCTCCCACAGGCCTGCAGGAGCTCTCTGGGAGAGTGAAGGACCTCTTCAGCTCCCCTCTGGCCCTGGGTAGGATTGCTTCACCTTCAGTTCAAACAGAGATTCCAAATGGAGATGGGGGACATTTGAAAATGTGCCAGTAACATTACCTGTGCTCTGTTTTCAGCAGAAACTGAGTTTTACTGAGGCTCCATGTTGCTTGGGAAGATAGTTTGATTTAAAACAGACAGAGGTGATACTGTCAGGAAGAGAGGGGATGGTATGATGGCCCACATAGCTGAGAGAATCTTTCAGCAGCTGGTCCTCTTGGAGGGAAAAAACCCTAAAACAGTAAAATAAACAAACCCCACCAAACCAAACAAAGCCCCCATAACATTGGCACTGTCTTGTGTTCAAAGTTTAGCCATTATTTCTGGCCACCGTTTACAGCATGTAGAAAGAGAATTCTTTCAAGCTTGCACTCTGCCTTTCAATCTTGATATAGTTCTTCTCTTCAGCTGCATGTGTGTGTGTTTATGCAGGCCACAGTTTCTGAACTTTGAAATCAATAAAGCTATTTCCATGGCTCTGAAGTAGCAGCAGCTGATATCCTGTTCACTTGGGAATGGAAATCATCCTTCCTTTCTGGCTCTGTGGGAGCTTTAGAGGACTCTTGAGTCGTGAGCCCCATCCCACCGATCTCCTCAGATGGAGTTCAGAGTTAAGGCCCCATGGTTTATTCGCTGTATGCTCAGGTTTCTTGTGCAGGATAGCAGAGGTTGGACAGCCCGGTTACCAGAACTGTCATGTGGCTGTGCATTGCCTCCTTCCCTGCCTCCTGCCCACTGAGACTCACATACCTAATCCTACCTCCTGGAATAAGTGCAACCTTCTGGCATTTGCTACATGGCAGAAAATCTGCTTTATGTTGGATATACTGCAAGATTATTTTTATTTTCTTTTTTGGTTTGCTGCTCAGTCATTCAATTGGTTGATTTTCAAAGACAGTATGAAGGAGTGTGACTTTGTCCATATGTATGTATTTATTATTGCAGGCATTAATCTCTTGCTTTGTTTAGTTTAGTTCACACCACTCTGCCTCTCCATGAAGTTATCTTTCCTTAAGCGATCAGGTTCTGCAATCTGCTGCTTATTGCATCCTCAAAAGCGTGATATAAATTCAAGTCAGGGACATTGTACTCTAGTTAAGGGACTGAGAGGATCGTAAAGAAAAATGAGAGGTATAGCAAATGTGTTTCCAATCTCTGTAGTATATATAATAGAAGGTTTTATTCTGCAATTGTCAGAGAGGATCTCATTAGAGCTCAGACTTTCCTGTTCCTGAAAAAGTTCTCATGTTGGGTACTTTAAAGGGAAGAGTTCACAGAGTTAAGATTTAAGGGCATAGGCTCCCTTCTAATACAGGGAACTGTGATCACAATGGACTGAAAAGTTCATAAGCTGTTTTGAAGACAGTAGTAATATGTACAGTTTGCTTTATTCAGAAGCTCCTTCATGATGCAAGTGCACCTGCAGAGCTGCAGGAGGAAAGGAATTTTCCATTCCATTGTCATCCGCTGCCTCCAAAGGCAGTGGCCTAAAAATAATGGACTGGATCAGCTTTAACTTGATGGTGATTTTTTGGTTTTTTTTAAATAAACTTTCCAAGGCAGGCTGAAAGGTTTAGGAACACAAACCCCTCCATCTGAGTAACCCAGTGGAGGGGAGTTTCAGCCTGTGCTCTGAGTCAGAGCCCTGTCCTGCTGGGGGTCTCTGCTCACCTCCATCCCTGCAGCCATGGACAAGGTTCCCCCTGGCTGCCCGTGGTTTGCCAGTCTGCATCCACTGTGTGTGCTGGAGGTATTACTAAGGTTGTTATTTATTTTAGAAAACCAGGAAAAACTAATAGAGACAGCTGAAAAACCCATGTTTAGATCCCTTGTTCTAAGCCTGGCCAGTGGAATAAATCAGTTGTCCCTTAGAATCTGTCCCCCAGCAGTGTTTCAAAGAGAAACAGGTGTCCCCAAAGAGTCCAGGTTTGAGTTCTTAAAATAACATATTGAAATGGAAGTAAATTTAATAATTGGATATATAAACCGAGAAACGGAAAGGATGGTTGGAGTTTCTGGCCCAAGTTCAAGAAGGCTTCTAACTTTGAAAATTGCATTTTTCAATTTTTATTCTTTTAGTCTGCTATTTTTTCTTGCTTTCCTTTTCTGTTCCTGTCTCTTCTATTGACCTGCTGAAATGGTTTATTCATAGTATTTTTGCCCCTTTTATTGAAAAGCCAAACATTTCATTTTTAAAACCCTTTTTTAAAATGTTTAAAATTATGAAAGCTCCTTGTCCCAAAGCAGACTGTCCTTTCCCAGGTGGGTGCATGTCTGTTTAGAGGGAAGATACTTGATGCTGGAGCTGTTGTTTGGAATTGGTTCACATTATAACACAGCAAAATATTACTGACTCTAAACGAAAAATAAAAAGAAAACCATACTTTTGTGATCTGCATTTAAACTGTTCTTTCAGGTCTTGCGCATATTCATGTTGATGATCTTGTTAAACCTTTTCAACAAATTAACATAATGAAGAAAAAAAAAAAATCAGAACCCCATCCATGAGATTGGTCAGCTCTGGAGAGGCCCAGCTCGAGCCTGACATAGTGAACACTTACCATATGTTTGATTTTAAAGAACATTTTGATAGTTTCCTATGATAGTTTCCTAAATGTATTTATTTTAATTCACAGATGGGTATCATATTTAGCCAGTGTGAGAATAATCTTTGAAAAATCTGTTGCTTTTTAAAATCAAATTTCCGAACTTGAAATATACTGACAACACATCTGACAGAATCCTGGAAGCTGATCCTGGTAGATTAGGTCACCTTCTTCTAATATGGAGAATAGTTTTAAAATTCCTAATTCAGTGTATCTTGGGATAATGATTAAATGCTACTTGGGCTTATAGTGATGCATCTAATTTATTTACTTTGAGATCTCTTAGATATTCCTCTTAACTGCAGGATGAAGCCATTATTGCAGTAATATCAGAAGTTCTAAAGGACAGTTCTCACTTATTTGACTCATTTATTTTAATTCCATTTTCGTGCTGTAATACCTTTAGAACAACCACAAAATGCTTTGTGTTGGAGGAATGAGCTGCTCTTAGTTGGTTTATGGTCGTAGCTACTGAGGTGAGTTTTCCTGAATATGAAAAATAATAAGAAATAAGACAATCTTAGCTTGGGCTAGAAAGCAAATAATTGCTTCTATCTTCTGGATGGCATCAAAACTGGAGACTTGAGCTGGAGCAGACCCTCTGTCCTGTCTCAAACGTGTGCCAGTCTGCTGGGAATGTGCCTGGCCCTGGCCTGGGGGCAGTGGCTGTGTGAGCTGGGCACCTCTGCTGAGGGCTTTCCCCATGCAAAACACATGCATATGTATATTTTCATATACAGACAGGTGATAGAAAGGTTCTTCTTGCTCTGCAATACTGCGTGTCAGTCTTGAGTAACTCCATCATTTCAGCGAAAGAAATGAAGTCTCAGAGCAAGCTGTAAACATTGAATTGGTCAGCAAGTGTCGGGCTCATCGCTGTTGGAAATTACTTCTGTGGGAAATGACTCCAGGCTGAGAGAAGAGCCTGGACTGGGACCACGACTGGCGTTTGGGCTGGATGAGCCAATGAGACTGTAATAAGCCACTAACAGGCAGCCCCACAAAATGAAATGAGCAAAGATTGCAAACACAGAGATGGTCCCTTGGATCTTAAATTCAGAAATTGTATTAATCTGTATTGATAAAAATTAATTGCTTATTTTATATGGTCCAGATGTAATTATAGATCAAGATAACATTTCTTAATAAGGCAACATAGCCTTTCAAACTTCAAATCTCGTGAACTATTGCAGCCATGGCTTCGGGAAAGCTGGAGCACAAGTTCTATTCCTTCTTCATTCATTCTGGTTTTTTTCCCTGCCCTCTCCACCTCGTGTGCTGCCTGTGCCCTCTCTACCTTGATTCCATTTGTCCTGAGCTGCTGTTCTGGCTCCGGTGTCATTGCATTTAGGCCCAAGTTTAAAGTCTCCCAGTATTAGAGGGTCATGGTACAGTGTTTTCATGGCCCTATCAGGCCTCCAGAAACTTTTATTTTCATATTTAAGTTTAGTAAACTGCTTTCAGTGCCACACATGTGAGTATGCTCAAGTTTGTGGTTGGAAATTTGCTCTGCCGATCCAGGTTTACTGCAGTCCCTTGAAAGACAGCGATACTGGAATCCTTCCTCAGAACAAATCAATGCCACATAAATGAGCAGAAATAAGGAAAATAAGGAAGCAAAACTTCTGTAATATGTACCATTTCTAGCCTATTAATTTCTGAAGATGCCGTCCCAGGTCATTGTGATGTTATTTTATCACAGCATTTTTACTGTGAAATGTATAGGAGGACTGTAGTGTGAGCTGGTAATTATTATTTTTTAATAATGCTTGGTTTGGATTTTTTTCTCAAGTATCACGTCTTCTAATTCAGGTCTTTTTTGCTCTGATTCTGGTTTATCTGGACAATAACTGATGGGATTGCAGGTAAACGTAGGCCTGAAAAAGTGAACAGGTTCTTTTATTAAAAAAAAACTAAGCTGTCCAAAATGTAGGTGTTAATTTATAGCATACAGGTCTGAGCAAAACAACAAACAGATGCCCTACACAGATCACTGAAGATCCTTTTTCCTCTCTGCTGCTCAGCTTCAATTTTCTGTGAAGTCACTGTTGCACTTCTTTTCTGATTGCCCTGGTATTTTAAGCTTTCTGCCAAAATAGGTGCTAAAGATCTTTTGTAGAACAGAATGTGAAAGAAAAATAACACTTCTACGTACACTAAAGAAGAAAAAAGATCATAGCCAACACTTTCTACTGGTCTTGAAAAAACTCTTTTTTGTGCACATTAACCTCAACACACCCCGTGTGTGCTGTGCATGTGAGCTCTTTGGGAAGGGAGGGCTTGTTCGCAATATGTATTTCACATGTAACACCCTTGAGTGTGTGTGTTACATGTGAAAAGGCTATATCTGAAAAACAGGAAAGATATATTAAAAAAAAAAAAAAAAAACCAAAACAAAAAGTTACTTTAATTTGGTTTACAACGCCTTATTCCTAAACTGATGAAAAAGTACGTATTCGTAGTCTCACATTTATTTGGCAGTTCTAAGACATGGTCTCTCTGAAACAGTACAGGTGTATCGAGGAAAAAGAGGGATTTTGAACGTGAAAAATAATTTTTTAAAATTTTGTAGAATTATTGTGTACTTGTTTTTTCCTAAAATCTTCTCAGACCTCTCTGACTTTATAAAATAAACGGAGGAAAGGAAAAAAAGAAAAGAAGTGTTGTGACTCCTGAATTACACCGGTGGGAGAAGAGCAATTCTCAGTCCCTGTTTGCACAGGGGATTTTTGCTGCTCGCACTCCCCTGCCTGAGCAGCCGTTCCTTGCCAGCCTCCAGCCCACCGAAGCTGGCTGGTGATGGAGGTAGGAGCAGGAATCAGCAAACAGCAGGATGGACATGATTTAATGATGCTGGGGCTGTGTGAAACCGAGTATCTCGTTGAGTGTGGTCACAAGTGCATCTTGTGTTGCTGTTTTCCTCGCTTTGTTTTGTTTTTGTTGAAAACTCGGCATTGTTCCTTCTCGTTAGCATAAGATAACTGGAAGAAGTTTCGTATCACCGTTCACCATTCCCACTTGACTTGACATTTTCGTAGCTCAGATGAGGCTCTAATAACCTTTCTGAGCTCTGCTGGCTCTAATGATGTCCATTCAATAAATGAGACTTGAGCACTGCTGCCATGCTAAACAGTATACTTGTACATAATTGGAAAAGAAAAAAAAAAGCTGCCATGAGAATTAATATTTAGCATTCTAGTAAAAATTAGAATCAAAAATACATTTTTTTAACAAGTGCAGTTGCCTTGATAGATTTTATTTTTCCCTTTGAAACTTGATTATTTTTCTGACATCCTTATTTGCCCCTTTGTCTTGAAGTGATAGCGATTCAGAAAACTCGCTAATGTGATAACTCAGTTTTCTGTTGACATTACCTTTGCCTTTGACAGCATAAGCTGTGGACCTGCAGAGGGAAAGCCCTGAGCACTGCAGAGGTTAAGGCCCATCTGGCCCTGAGGAAAAAGAGAGTAAAAATTAGAATAGACAAAAGAGGCTAAATATGCTTTAAAAATGTACAGTAGTCCCGCATATTTCTTCATTTTTTTAGTAATTTTTACACTTTTGTTTCAATTCTTTTTCATGCTCTACTAAATGATGTCTCGAGGAAAGACACCGAAAGATATTTTTACTGTACAACTAAATGTGGGAAGAATCTAAGTGGTGAAGAATGCTCCCGGAGAGAAAATGAGAGAATAGATGCTCCATCTGTGAGGATTTTCTTGTTTGCCACAGCACTCTATCAGGCCTTTTTATTTCTGATTTTCTGTGTTTGTAAACTGGTAACTTTTTTTGCAAATCGTTCAGATGGAGGGAAGAACCCTTTAGCCAATATTTGTTTCCAAACACCGAGAGCTGGTGGTGAGCACGTTGGTGACCTTTGGTGGCTCCTGGAAATGCACGAGCTGAGCGTGCAGCGAGCGGCAGAGGCACTCGGGGTGCGGAGGGAACGTGTGACAGCGTGTGCTCCCGCAGCCCAGCCGAGCTGCAGGACACCTGCAGGGATGGCACGTCCTGCTCCCCGTGTGGTTGTTGCCGTGGGAGTTGAATGCAGGAGAAAACTTCCTTGGAGTGAGCAGAGGAAACTCAGCTCGGCTCTCACAAAAATTGGGCAGTGGGGTTCTCCTACCGCTCTGCCCAGTTTGCCGAGCTGGGGGGAGATGTTGTGTGAGCAGCTCTGTGCCATGGACGTGGTCAGTCCAGCAGATTAATCACATTATTCTCTGGGATAAGTTTTTCTCTGGTATAAGACTCTGTGTGTGTGTATATATATACACACACATATATATATATACTCACACACACACATATATATATATACTCACACACACACATATATATATATACTCACACACACACATATATATATATACTCACACACACACATATATATATATACTCACACACACACATATATATATATACTCACACACACACATATATATATATACTCACACACACACATATATATGTGTGTGTATACCTTTATACGTACGTATATGTATGTAGTGGGAGTTTATAGAGTACATGGTATATAGTGGGAGAGTACAGACTGTCCCTGCAATGGCAAATAATTTCCATAAAAGCTGATTTTCTTCAGATTACAATATAAAAGGAGACAGAATTCTACCCAAAATTAGGAACAATACCCCCTAGGGATGGCATTCCTGTTCCGATACCCAGCCAGACCAGTCAGGAACAAATGAATAGTGGACCCGCCTGGCTGGGTGAAGGTTTCGTCCACAGGTTTGGCTGCATTTAGAGCTTTTGCCTCAGAATGCCTGAGTGTACACACCAGAGGAGGAATTGGATCATGTGTGTCATGATAGGAGTAAACAAACCAGGCCTTGCTTCAGCAGAGTCGATGCCAAAAATGGGCTGGTTCAAATCCAAACTCCCAACCTAAGGAAAAGCACCCGTGTGGGGAGAACCTGGCATGGAAGGATGCTGGAAGTTTTACATTTCCATTGACATGGAAACTTCAGCAGTTCTGAGGGGCAAGGGCTGGGGAAGGACCTTCGAACCCCAGACTGTGCATAAGGAAATAACCGATGTGAGTGTCATGTGGGGTGAACCCAAACCTGTGACCCTTTACATCCACATCAGCACTCCGAATTTTAGTGTAATTAATGAGTCTGGGCTTGAACGGCCGTGTTTGGGTAGAATTGGGATCTCAGTTGGCACCCAACTATTTGAGCAGCTCTAAAGATATGGCAATATTGAGACAGACCTAAGCCTGAAGTGGTAAGAAGTGTCTCTTTGTAAAGACAAATACAGACTCAGAGATAATTTATGTGTTTGTTTAACAGAAAAAAGCAAAGCATTTTTAACAGCTAGTGAATTACGAGCTTGTTTAGAAACACAATTGTTTTTTACATCCTCTGCCTGGGCATGGCAGCAGCTTCTCCCAATGATATTTATATGTTAATAAAATAGTGAAATAATAAAACAAAGGCAAGGGTGCATTTTTAACTTATATTGCTTGTATTAGATCCTGCTTAGAGACAGTTAATGCTTTTTTCCCCTCTTCAGCTTTATACATTGAAAAATAGTTACAAGAATAATAAGAAAGCTTCCTAAAATTTGTTTTCAGTAAGTTATGTTCACCTTTTAAAAAAATAGTCTATAATTTGTTAATCTCCTTTCCCTGCCAAACTGCTTGTCTTACTCAACAATAAATTGAATACAAATCTTCCCCCAGGCAGAGAGACAGAATACCAACCCCTGAAAGTCTGGCAGCTTAATTGACATTTGGTGGTCGCCCTAGGCACAAGTTAATTTCTACCCTGTTTATATGTACACATATACTTTCCATAAAGCATGCAGGCAGTCCTGCAGATAAATTAAGAGTAATTCATATTGTAGTTCCCAGGTACACACTTGTTGAACTGACATGAAGCCATTTCATTTTATGAGTGAAAGAGTTCCTCACAATTAACTGAATCTGTCAGCCTTGCAGAACAGTGTGTTTCCAGGCAGCTGTGTGAGGTTTGCACAGCGCTATTTTTATTCAATTGCCATCAAGTGAATACAGCAATCTCGAGAAATGAAGCTGAGGGTTTCAGACCTTATTCCCAGAAGATGTCCCACCTACCTGAATGCTGCTGTTCTTGACTGAGAATTACCAGACAGGCTGTTGGGGCAAGCCTAAACTTTATTCATAAAAGTTCTATATATGCCTAACTCGGGGGCTCAAGTAAGTGCCAGGAAAGCTTCCTTAATAATGCATAATCCACAGTCAGGTAAGAATTGCAATACCGGGGCATTCAGAGGTAAATGGAGGATTTATTTAAATTATTTAAATTACATTTTTAATTGTGATCTATGTCCTTCGCCTGTGTAAACTGGACTCAGGGAATGAAGTCTAAGCTCCTGTAGTAAAACCTGGGGCTTTGCAAAGGAATTATTTTGTTTAGCTCCAGCTGTGGAAACTGATCATTTCTCTTCCTGTACCAGTCCTTCATCCCATTGTGGTGAAAGTTCTGGTTGGTAAGGCTAAGCCACTGGAGCAATTTGATTGTACCTATCAGTGCCATAGGCAGAGGAAATATTTATGAAACTACTAATTTAAAATGGAATATTGAAATAGATGTGCATGATCACAAAAACAGTATCAGTCACCCTGACTGTGTTTGTTTTTTCAGTCAGTGAGACTCAGTGTGCTTCTGAGTATGGGGATAATGGCAGGAAAAAAAATATACTTTTCAGGTTCTTTAATGTATATACCATTGAAAATCACATTCCTAAGTGACAAGCAAGCAGCAGCTTTGAATTGCCCTAGTTCTTAGAGTGAACTTGCTTTTTCTTTGATTTCACAATACATATTGTCTTATTTTGAAAAATTTCTATGTGAGAAAACTGTTTTGATGATCCAAGTCATCAGCTACAATGAAACTCTTTAGTAAAGATTCGTGGGGTTTGGGCATTTTTGAACTATTCAGGAACGACAAGAGGCAGGTATTGCAGGGACCCTGTAGGAGCAGCACTTTTACTCAGACACAGGCACAAAGCTGGAAATCTGCTTGATGATCAGAGCTGCAATAGCAGCAAATAATTTCTAGAGACTTGCTCGTGAGTCACAGGAAACGGGGATGCGCTGAGAGCGTTTGGCAGCAGTGGGGATTTGAGAGTCTCCTGCCAGGGCAGCGGTTCCAGGGGTTGTTCCCACGCAGCGGCAGGATCTCGGGGTGAAGCGGCGACTGCATCATTCCAGCGACTCACTCCAAGTTCTCCTTTAGTTCTCGCTTGCTCAGCTCCTACCCTGATTGTGAGAGTATTCATCAGCATACCTTTGACTAGTCCTGCTTAAAGATGCGAAGGGAAAGAGCTCTGTGAAGTGGCAGGTGATGAAAAGAGGAGTCGGGCAGTTCCTAGCGGCTGTGGTGCCAGCTGTGTCCCCGGCTCTCGCTGTGCTCGGCCTTGTTCTGCGCCTTAATGCAAAGACCGGGGTGGCACAAAGGGGACTTTCTGAGCCGGGGGTGTCCCTGGGTTTTGGCTGAGTGCTGCTCCCCAAGGAAAGGTGCCAGCAGTGCCTGGGAGAGCGCTGGGTACCCCAGAGCAAAGCGCCTGCAGGTGGTCTGCAAAGCCCTCCCGTGCTCTGCTGCTAAAATTAAGTTTATGGATAATTTATCGCCTACTTGTCTCTTGAATAAATTACACATACAAATGAAGACAGAAAAACTATAACAAGTGTTGCTTTTGGCTCTGGCAAATAGGCATGTGTGAATCTCTTATCAAATATCTCACAGACTGTTCTATTTAGCAACTCCTGGTTGTGAACAAGTGATTCATTCTTGTAGCTCTTGTCTTTTTAGTACAAACATTAAATATTCTTTCACTTTCATGACAATTTAGAAATTATCTATTATATTTGACATGTCAAAACAAATCCTGATTTACAAAAAAATATCAGAATTTAGTTTCAGTGAAACTGTAGCTGTGGTTAAAAATTTCACAGTTATTTTGCTTTCATTTACTGTATTTTGCAACTTTCCCATGTATCTTTAACATAAAGATGTTACATTATGTTGTAAATATGCTATGTGTTTACTAAGATGTTTTCTTCCAGTTTCCCCAGTTTCCTCCCAAAGAGGAATTTTCAGGATGTTTTTATGCTGTTTGTCTTGTTTACAAATACTTCTTAAAGGTTTCTTAAAAGTAAATAATGGCAAAAGAACCAAATGGAATTCAACTTTGGAAATGGCCAAGGTAAAAAATGCCCCATTGGTTTTGTATTAAGATACACATGTACATTTTGTAATACTGCATTAATCAATGGATTTTCTTAATTTAACTTTTTTTAAATCTTACTTCTCATAGATGTTCCTGTGCTGTCCCTGGGTTTGCTCTGACTCCTTGGTGCTGCACTAGGTCTGTCATTTGTTAAAAGGCTGCTCAGGGACATGCTGGAATCTACATGTATTTCATTCTTCTGCAGGATGAGAAACATGAAGGAAATGCCCGAAATTCTAAAAGTAGATACAAGATTGGATCCCTTTCTGTGCTGAAAACTCGAGGAGCTGCTTTTTTTTTTTTTTTCTTTTTTTGAAGATACAACAAATTCTTTAATTTTACAGATTTCTTTTTTCCCTTGCACCGTGGCAGCCTTTGGCCAGCTGAGGTATTTGAGCTCGTTTTGCAGGTGTGCCAGGCTGCTGCTGCTCCGTCTCCAGCATCACACGGAGCTGGGCACGGGCACCGCACCGCTCCCAGCAGAGCTGCTGCAGCTGCTCAGGTGCACATTAACCCTCCCACTCACTCATTTCATTCCCAAATGTCAAAAATCGCAGGGAGCTTTCAAAAAAAAAAAAAACAAAACAAAGCAAAAAACCCAACCCTTAAAAATAATGGACTGGGATTCTTGCTGTGGCAATACACGAAGTTAATGGTTGGTTTTCACAAGTAATTATACTGTTAATGGAGCAGAGAGAAAAACCCTCAGCTTGTACAACTGGAGCAAAGGACCTCCATTTTAACAATGTTCATGCTCCTAAAGCGCCTCGTGCCATCCTTTTTTTTTTTTTCCTCTTTTTTTGCGGGGATGGGAGAGAAGTGCATTTTATTTTGAGTTTCTCATTTTTATATGTATTTTTGATATATCTTCATTCACAAATAGAGGAGTAGATAGTACTTGATTAATAATTTCAGTTATTCAAAGAAAATATTTTTATGAAAAAGCATACCTTTGAGAAAATATGTTATGTTTCAATCTATACAAAACACCTGAAATTTTAACTTTTTATCGTAAATAATGCTTGAAAGGAATTTCATGCATTAATTATCCACAGTACCCTTTTGTTAGTACCCTCTATATTCAAAGGGAAATAATGTAATTACATAGCCAGTACATCATTCTTTTACAATATATTCTCAATTACAGTGGATTTATACCATTTCTTTTCAGACTTACTAGTAGTTTGGTAAAGATTCCCTAATTTGCTATATAGTAAATGTGCTATGTAGTATTCTCTCTGTATTGGAATTTCATAAGAGGAATAAAAAAAGAAGTTAAAAAAAAGAAAGGTTTTTATAATGAAAAGGTTTCTATGTGTTCTGCTAGTGAAGTGGGGGAGACTAGCAGTCTAAAAAAATCCAATTATGTGTAATTTGTGTTATTGCTAATATAACCGTTATGAGTAGGATTTGAAGCTGAGCCCATGCAGAATGCTACAGTAAAATATAGCTAATATATTTCAGGGAGAAAAGTATTCCGACAGTTTAAACTGTGCTGACGTTTATAATCATGAAGTTTCTAATAAAAGAGGGTTCAGTGGGATAAAATTTCCTGAGCAGGAGTTAGCACAATATTTAGAAGTAGGGATTTGTCTGCTGAGGAGTTCGTGAAGTTTCTTCTCCAGTGTGGTTCTACTTCTCAAAATCACAGTAATCCACAAGTGTAGAACCAGCTAGGATTTTAATAAGAAACATAATACCAGGATTAAACATTGCTTGATTCCTCAAGCAATGCATTTTCAAAAGCAAATCAAAGGTAACCATCTGGTAAAATTTCTAGTCAACATAACAGTGACTGTGATCCTTCAACCTGAATCTTGGTGTGTTGTTTTTCCTTCTTTTTTTTCATGTTGATTTGAAGATTATGGGGATTTAGGTAGCCCGTGTTCTCCCTTCTTGTAAGAAGGAAGGTTTCTGTTTTACCATGGAGGGCTGAGGTATCAATCCTGTCCTCAAAAAATTTCCTATCCCAAATCTTGATTGAGATGTTCTATGCCTGTAGTGCTGTAAGTGCTTTGACTTCCTTTGGGATACACAGCTTTACAAAATGCTAGTGGAAAAGCTACCACAAAAATCGTGCAGTTTTAGGGTTGAGAAATCAAACTGACCAGTGTTGGAGAGATCTGAGCTCATACATTCAGCCTTTTATAGCGGCACAGCATGTCCTGGGTACCTCTGTTTCTCAAGTGTCAACATTTAAGATGCTTGAAACTTGTATTTTGCTTCCTTCATAACGTTACAGTAGACACGAAAACTTTGTCATATTTTTCTTGACTGCTGACATCCAGTTCAAAGGGTGCAAAAGCAAGCCAAGGCCTTTGATTTCAGTGTTATGTTTTTAATTTGGAATTGTATATTATTTAGGCTGAGAGTTATGCACAATTTTCATGGAAATATGCTGAGGCAATTATTCTGAATGATTTTAAGGAATGGTATCAGTTTCATGCATGTACAATTTCTATCAGTCATCCTAACTGGAGACTGAAAAAGTTTAGGCGAGGAAAAATGAGAAATTATGCACTTTTTTTCCCCTTAAAATTCTGTTGGCTCACTTTTTCCTCCTAAATAAAGTAAAAACTCGCACTGAGAAATCCTGCCTGCAGAATTCTTTCTCTCTCTCAGGAAGCTCTGTAGGTAGGAGACACGAGGCCGCAAACATTGGCACACTCACTGTACGTAGATAGCTTTATATAAACCAGATTGAAAGTACATTTTTAAGCCTCACAACTTCTGCTCAAGCTCTTCATAATCTGTGAACATTAATACCATTTTCTCTCTAGAGTTGGTTAGGATTTTGTCGGACAGGCTGGGGAAATCTCTGTCCCTGCAGGCACCTGGTGGAGCCCTGGGCGGTCTGTGCTGACCCGAGCTGAGAGCAGCTCTGGCGAGGTTATCTCTGGAGGGCCCTGCTCACCTCCATGGTCCTGCAGCTCTCTTATCTCACTTCTGTCTGTGGAAAAGGAAATAAGAAGAGGATTAAGTAACAACAATAAAATAAATCAGAGCCCAAGTCAACTGGAAGGATTTCTGTTCTTTTGCATTGCACTTACCATATGTTAATTAATTGTTGTGTACCTGGGGAGATCCTTCTTGTTCTGTCAACTAAAGTTTGAAGTTGTTCTGATGAACAAAATTTTTACGTGAAATTTTTGACCTCTGCATTCCTACTAATCTTTCACAGTTAGTGCTGTATTTCTTTAGTTCAGATTTTTGTTGTACTTGCACATACCTTCCTTGGCCTGTACTTTTTCTGCTACACCATAGAGCTTTTTGAATGAGTAATACTGCTTTGCAATTCCTAGTCACGTGTCTTAATTTTACCTTTTAAAAGTCTATTCCATCATATAAAACTACCAACACTGGGCATTTTGGTCACCTGTAAAGACTGGGCTGGGGAATCTTCTGACATCCTGAAGTGTCTTCTCTTTCTTTAGGCTCTACAAGGTTTCAGAGGCAAAGAAAATAGATTGGCATGGGACGTAATGCTGTACACTCCTATTTGAGATAACTTCATTTCCTTTACTAAGAGAAATCAAAGAAACAAATTTCAAAATCAAGGAAGATCCCCTTTCACAAACAGCTGGTTGGGATTCATTGGTTGGTTGGGTTTTTTTAGTTCTGAGCACACTGATTTATTACAGCTGTTGCAACCATCCCACAAGCTTTCCCAGTCCCTCTGGCCTGTCCAGGGCTGTGCTTTTGAAGATGGATTCTTTACTGCCCAGAAGGAATCAAGATTACCCATCTTACAGCCATGCCTTTGGAACTAAACATCCTTGGATTTATGCTATTCTGGGGGAGCTGCCATGGAGGGGCACCGGGAGAGCTCCAGCAGTTTTCCTGGATCTCTTTACCTGCATTTTGCACAGTTATTGTTCACATTTAATCACAAACTCGGTGATACTGACGTGGTGTGCTGGATGGTGTTACTTACCATGTCTCGGTGTGAAATGAATCCATTACAAATCACTTAAGTGTATAGACCATGTAATTTGTTTTCTATTCTTGTTATCAGTTCAGGGAAAAAAAAGGACTCAGGCAAAAATGTCACAGAAAATGTGCTGTTGTTAATGATATTGCTGTCTAGTTATGGGAACTGGGAAAATGACTGATATTGGTGAATTTGCTTTAATGTCTCCTGTCCAAGGTCTGGGATGAGGAGTGCGTGACAGGTGTGTCAGGAATGGAGCTCTGGTTTCTAGCATTTGTTCATGAGCTACCCTGTTCTTATGTGTTGGATCTAGGACAAAAAGCTAAAATATGGACAAGCAGGAGTAGTAATGGGAGCAAGGAGAGTGAAGAACAGAAAGGCAAAGGATTTGGAAGATTGGCAGAGAAAATAGTGGTCTGAACAGGCGCAGAATAGAGTAGGAGATAAGGCAGAAAAGGAACGTGGCTGTGAGGCTGTTGAAGGAAGGATTTATCTCACCAAAAGCAATCCAGTTTGTCAGTCTCTGTATTTGCTAAAGCTCATTCAGTATTCGTGATGGTATATGGAAATAATAGTAGAGGGAAGAGGAACACTTAGAGTGTGAGACTTTTCCTTTCAGCTGTGTTTATTTAAATGAATGGGAAACCCTGCCATGTGGTAGACTTCTCAGATGAGCTTCTTACGAATTACTTAGTACTCCATAACTTAGTACTCATGCAGTAATTCTTTCTCTAAAAGCAATTATTTGTATGTATGAAAGTGTCAGCAGCTTGTGATGTATTACAGGCAAATGTAGTGTGCTGCTAATAGAAGTTAGTCTGCCAAATTAGCAAGGCAGAGCAGTATGAGAACTGGTGTGACCTATTTCTGCATTTCTTATGGGAATTCAAACAGAGGAATAGTTGCAAGAAAATCTTAGACCCCAGCATTGCTTTCATAATCAACTCCCAAGCAGTGGGATATATAAGATACCAGCTCACATGGGAAGAGAACAATAAACAGGATTTGTGTGTGTCACTTGTAACTGTAGCTGTCGGGAATATTCTTTCTGATTTCATTTCAGCTTCTCATTTTCAAGAGATTAAGTTGTTGTTAATATGTTGACAGCTACTGCTTTATTTATTTTACTCTGGTACTTAAGCTGCAAATTTCATCTCTCCTTCCTTGTCTGTGTTGTCTAGAGTGAACCCGTATTTTATGGGAGACCTCTTTGTTGTGTAATGCATTTCTGTATGGATTTCAGGCCATGTGATTGAAAAGGTATCAGCTTACCCACTGTAATAGAAACTTTTGTAGATGGGAACCAAGGTAATAATAAGAAAATAACTGAAAATACTGCTACTCTTGTAGTTTTTTCAGGTGTTGACTTCAGCTGCAAAATGCTAATAAAATACAATACTACTAGAGGTTTACAGATTTTAAAAAGCAAGGCCAAGCCTATCATAAGACCAAGTGGAATTGTGCAGCAGAATTGTGTCTTGCTTTTTTATTCTGTAATTTTTCAAGGATTTTATTTTTTCCCTTTTCCTGTTGCAGGCTTCAGAGTAGTGAATACTGTAGGCAGAGGTGTGGTGGCACATCTCTGACAACTTTTGCATGTTTCCAATGCTTGGTGGTGGTAGAGAAATGCATTGGGATATGGAAAATTCTTTGGGATTATTATGGGGTGAAAATACACTTGAAAAACATTTTAAGCATTCTTAATTAATCGGGAACTCAAAAATAGCTGGAGAAAATGCCTTCCAATCTCCACATGATTAAATAATCCTTAATGAGAAATAGGTCCTTCGTTAGACACTATGTCTGGCTAATTGAAGAAATAATTTCTGAATACGCTCCAGAGCACAGGAATGAGCGAGCATGGCCTATACATGAAGATGTTTGCCTTTTACTGGTATTTAAGGAGTTGCTAAATGAATCTTATTTAACTGACTGTGCACAGCCAAAATAGTGTTGTGGTAATTGTACTCTATAACTTGAGGGAGTTATTCTGCTTCAATGTAAAATTTTAAAGTTCAATGTATTTTTTGACTTTTTTCCCTGCAGATCGTTGTTGCTGTGATTAATCCATTATGGTTACTTAGATATGTAGAATCTAAATACTACACAACATTGGTCTTCCCTTTTGTTACATTTCCTGAATATGAAGCTTGTCTTAAAGATGTAGGATGAAAACTCAGGTGCATTCTGCAGGAGAAAATACTGCTTTAGCCTGGCAGTGAGCAGCAGTGACTAAGGGCTCCAATAGAGCACAGGGTTGTAGCAATCCTGCAGTTAGACAAACCTGCCAAATACCCCCAAGCACAATCTCCGGTTGAAACTGAGATTTTATTTTTCTTCTAAGTCCATGCTTTCGATAAGAAGGAATTGCCGTTGAGTTTCCTTATCCCCTTGGCTGTTTTGTTTAACCAAATTCCACTTCCCCACAGTTGTGTGGATTGGAGCACACAGTACATCCTGAAGGACGAGGCTGAGCGTGATTCGACCACTTCTGTTTCGTGCCATTGTGGTTCCCCCAGTAACCAAAACCCTGTAGCTGGGAGGAAAACAATGGCTGGGCAGCAAATCCTAAGCAAGTCACAAACTGGAAGGAATGTTCTGAACATGAGTGTGTGGCTCTCTGCCTGTCCTTTGACCAACAGTTGCCACTGGGAACAGTCCTTGAATTGGTACAAAAATGTGAGGTTGAAGAGGAAAAGCAATCATTTTCCTCTGTGAGGGCTGGGATAGTCACTGAGAGCACAATCACCAATTGCAGATACTGGATGCAGAACACTTGCACTAATAGTTAATAATAAATTAAGATGTATTGGGAAAAAACATCAAAGAGGTTAAGAAAAATTCATAACCACCACAGGCAGTCTGGTATTTCCCTGTTGGAAAAGAATGCAGGGGTGAGGTTGAGAGTTTAATATCAAAGAGGCAGAGGTTAAACCAAGATGCTTATTAGAATAGAATTTAATTAACCTGTTGCAACAATGCTAGAATGTAGCCTTATGAAAAGCAAAACACTGCAACACAAAACAATGCAAGAGAGAAAAACAAACCCTTGTGTATCCCGGGAAATGCAGTGTCCATATTTGTCAGGCAGGGAAATTGGGCAGCAGAGCTATTTTACTTTTCTTCATGAAATTGGTGACTGGTACCAGAGGTGCCTTTCCAGAGCTGCGTGTGCAGGGCGGAGAGAAGAGCGCTGGGCAGCATCACCTGCAAGGTGCTGCCTTCCCTTGCCTGGAGGGGAATGAGGTCTAATGTGTTATTTACCTGTTAATGTGCGAAGATGATTCCTAGAAGGAGGAATTGCCAGGCCGGCGTGACTCATTCGTGCTTCCTTTTCTCATGCAGCAGAGGAAGCCCCTTTGGAGCAGCTGAAAAGGAGCCAAAAGAGGGAGTTTCCCTCGCTGCAGTGGTGTCTCAGATTTTGATGGCGCTTTCTCTGCCCTGCAGATGATTGTCAGCTCTGGCTGCTCCCTCCCTGCCCTCTTTACCTTGCCTTCCTTCTGCTCTTCCCTTGGCCTCTTAATGCTGCTGCTTTTCGGGGTTTCTCTCCCTGGCCTTTTCGTGGACTGTTGTATAAACTTGTGCTGTGTCTCAGAACGGATCAGAGAGGAGCACGGGCACTGCTGCTCGTCCTGCCCTTCCTCCCCTCGTGTCCTGGGCTATTCCCGCAGCAGTCCTGCCCTTCCTCCCCTCGTGTCCTGGGCTATTCCCGCAGCAGCAGCAGCAGCCTGACCCCAGCAGCGCTGTGATGGGCATGTCAGGAAAATTAATCCACAAACGCCAGAGGTGTTTGTCCAAAAAGGAGACAGAGGAGTCCTGTAACTTTATTCATGAATAAAGGGAGAGGTCATGGGCATTTCCCATGGGGTCTCTCAGATTGACAGAGGACGCAGCCTCTTTTATCCGAATTCCCGACCGCAGGTTCCCTCTCTCTTTCCCCATGGGCTGAGGTACTCGAGAGGTACAGATTTCCTGGAACGCCTAATTAATGTACATGCCCCCCTAATACAGACATCCCCAATATACATCCCCCTTTTCTTCTTCTTCTGGTGTCTCTGTTCTTGTAGTTTATTAACACAGTTTCGGGTAAATCTAACTAGGGAAATTCCTATGGAAATCCTACCCATTGTTCCTTCTATCTCTCAGTATCAAAGTTACCTTACCAGCAGACTCAGGTCTTATCTTTACCAGCCATTTGATTGTAAAGACACTCCCTTATTCCTTTCAGGCATGAGGTGTGGCCTGAGGTGCCCGGGCACCGGCAGGTACCAGCAGCTGTTGGTTGTGGTTGTGCTGCTGTTTGATTTCATTTTCCGTGCATACAAATGCTGGGTGTCCCTCTGAGTGTCCCGTAGCAAAGAAAGGGCAGCAGGTGGTTCTGTGCCTTTTCTTTCAAAGCCATCTCTTCTTTGCACGGTGGCTGGGTGCTAATGCTGCTCGCTCCTGAGAAAATATCCTGATGAATGTGCACAGCAATTGAAGCAACCATTAATGTACTAATTATCTGGTATTTTTATTGACATGCAAAGCAGAACAGTGCCTGTAGATCCTCTCACCTTCACACACCGACAGATTTCAGTTACTGTTTTTCCAGTCGAGCTCTCAACCACATGGAAGTGTGAAGTACAAGCAGTGCTCGGTGAGAGTGTTGAAAAGGTTTTCCTTCTGGGACCCCGGAATAATAGGGGCAGTCAGTGTTTCTCAGTCCCCATTTGAATGTAGTTTTTGCAAGTGTTTCATTTTGAAAAGTTCTTCCTAATCCATGGAAATAAAAGTGGATGCTCTGTCCAGCTTCTTCTGGTACTGGTTGCTCAGATTACTTCAAAGTATGTAAACCTATTTAACATGAACTGGCAATTGTAAGAAGTATGAACCAACCAGCTGTAATTTCATAATAAGGCTGCTTTCTATTCTGAAGTGTTTTGGCAAACACTAATTTAGTTGGAAAAATAAATAAATAAAAAATAATCAAGCAACTGATTTCCTGATATCAAAATTGCTTCCTAGAACAAGAGTCAAGGATTCTCTTGAATACAAGGGACTTTAACGATGTCTGGCTTGGTATTAAGATAAGTGTTTATATTCAAATGCAGAAAGAAGAGTTGCTCTTAAAGCTGCCGGTTTAATGGTTTTGTCTAATTGAATTCTTGTTTAATTCTTAGGATGAAGAAGTGATTGGCTTAGGTTAATTCAGAAATCGTGCAAAAGTTACTCTTTGAAACCATTTTAGGATTTTATTTTCACATTGCTAATTAGCATTTTGAACACTATACATG
Organism: Pardalotus punctatus; assembly: GCA_013400915.1. Classification (NCBI taxonomy): domain Eukaryota; kingdom Metazoa; phylum Chordata; class Aves; order Passeriformes; family Pardalotidae; genus Pardalotus; species Pardalotus punctatus. The sequence continues at coordinate 285,973 of VZTX01005540.1, forward strand.
CTCTTGATTCTAAATTAACTAAAATAATGAATGCTGAGTTAAATTTGTTTAAGTTTGGGTCTGCACCTGTTTAATCATTCAGTCAGAAGATGTATATGGCTTTTACTGCATTTAAAATAACTACTTAATTATTAATACTATTAAAATGCTATTAAAACTTAGCACGTTTCTAGAAGCCCTTTCAAAAGATATTATTGGCTTTAAAAAAAAATGGGATAAGTAAAAGAAGTTGGAATTGCATTGTGCTCACCTCATTTCAGTGCAGTGAAGCCTGATACTGGTTTCACATAGAAACATTGCTGCCCATCTCTAAAGGAGTTTCTAATACTGTGGGAAGATGACTGGTGATAATGTTTGCAGTACAGTACCAAGAGCCAGGAAAGGACAGTAAGATGGTGACTTTAATGATGTGTATAAATTAAACTCTTTGCTAGAGTCCTGTGATTGAAACTCATTACTCTAGCTTTATTGTTTGTTGTGAGTGTAAACTACAACCCAATTAAATTCGAAAGGATGGCTTGATAGATGCTCGCAATCTGTGGCTTTTGGAAGGGAAAAAACCCTGTCAAACAGTTCAAGATGATCTTGTTGGCTGTGCTTTTTGGTCTCTAACCCAAAACAAGTTAATGGATTGAACTTTGCAGCAGGAAAAAAAGAATTCCGTGTTGCATGGGATGGGATGTACTGAAGCCTTCAAAGACTGTCTCATTTTTTCTGTCTGCATGGAATTATGCTTTGTGCTTTCTTATGAGTGGGTATGCTCTTGTTGAAGTGACACAGGGAATGAGTCATTTGGGATGCTCCCGGGTCTTTCTGTGGCACAGCAGCATGGAGCTCTGATGTACCCGAGTATCTTCTACCCCGCAGGACTGGCCATGCCATTCTTAGCCTTTTTTAGCATGTGGCTTTTTAACTGTAGGTACTGAGGAGTGATTCTGGCTTTGCTCTGGCATGTTCCCCACCCATTACTGACCACGTTCCCCTGGGGGGCTCCAGGGCCATACTGCACATGGCGAGGTTCTTGTTTGTTCCATGGATGGGTAGCTCCTGCTCTGTGTGGGTGATGTACAGGCTCTGCAGATACAACTCAGGATTTTACATGACTTACTTCTTTGACAACATCTTGCATCTTTTCAAAGCCTTGTACAAGTGGTGTTATGGAAGACTCGTGTGGGCAGGGTGAGCTCTTGTCCTTGTTCCTCCTCCTCAGACCTGTGTCTGTGCTGACGCTAAACTTGTGCCTCATCAGTCTTAGACTTCAAGGTTGGTGGGAAATCACTCGAAAAAAGTTACCTCATTCCTGCACTAAATCCATTTCTAGTCTCCTGCTGGAAACTAATACCAATTCTTATGGTTATAAAGGTATTTGAAGTCCAGATTTCCTTCTTGTTACAGAATAATGCTTATAAAAAGTGGCTGCACTCAGGGATCAGCTCATAAAGGGTTCCTCTGCAAGCAAGGTCCTCCTTAAGATATGATGACCATATTTTGAACTTGATCTTTATGTCAACTCAAAATATTCATCAAAGGAAGTTGCAGAAGACTTCTCTAGTTTTAGTCTGCCAACAAGAGTTAAAAAATGTAATTTGTCACTCTCCTGAATAACTTTGCTACACCAAGCATATGTTCTACACGTCAGTTTTATTTATTGTGGTTTGAATGCTGTATTAATTTGCTTGTGAAATAAATAGTTCAGAAATAGTGGACTCCAGATATTTCTATAAATGCAAAGCACTGCTGGGGCATAGACTTACCTGTCTTTGAGGTGCATCTTCTGCAGCATGGCCTTGTCCATGGGCTACAGTTCATTAGGGACAGACCTGCTGCTCCACAGCCACACATTCTTCAAGATGTACCTGCTCTGGTCTGGCCTTGGTTATGGCCACAGACCCTTCAGAATGGACTCTCCCACTGGTCACATCCCTTGGGCTGGAGGCTACAGAGGAGTCCCAGCCTGTCCAGCACAGGCACAGCAGCGGTGCCCTGGCCACCTGCCAGCCTAGGTGTGAGGCCACTGCTGTTATCACAACGTTCGCAGGCACAGCAGGGAGGTGATAAGAGCACAGCGCTGCAGCGAGAGCAAGAGGCAGCCACTAACAAGCGCTGGACTCTCAAAGACAGGCAGGCAAGAGAGCCCCATGGCAAGCACGGGAGCCTGCTGATTATAGCTCAGCTGCAATGACAGCTATAAATTCCACCTGGCACATTCCAATCAAATCTGTTGTTATCTCCAGCCCTTCGAGCCCCACACTGGGCACCAAAAACGACTGTCATAGTTTAACCCCAATTAACAGCTGAACCTCACACGGCTCTCTACCCGCCGGTGCGATGGGGGAGAGAATGGGAAGGGTAAAAGAGAGAAAACTTGTGGTTTGAGATAAAAATAGTTTCATAGCAAAAGCAAAACCTGCACAGGAACAAGGCAAAACGAGGAATTCATTCAGCACTTCCCATGGGCAGGTGTTCAGCATCCCCCGGAGAGCAGAGCCCCACCACAAACAAACAGCATCACTGTGAATATCCCAGCTTCCTTCTCTGGAAAGGGTTATCCACTGAGCATGATTCCATGTTGTCTGGGGTATCCCTGGGTCACTCAGGGTCAGCTGTCCTCTCCCAGCTCTGTGGGCACCCCCAAGCTCCTCACTCCTGGGATGGGGTGAGAGCAGGAAAGGCCTTGACTCTGTGTGAGCCCTGTGCAGCATTAAGGAAAACATCCCTGTGTTAGCAAACAATTTCCAACACAAATCCAAAACACAGCCCATACCATACTTACAGAAAATTAGCTCTACACCAGCCAAAACTAGCACAGTCATTTATGAAAAGTGCTGGGGCTTATTGCTTCTTTCCAGTCTGTAAACTTTAAAACAACATTTTTTTTTTCTTATAATCATAAGCAACTCAGCTTCCTCAATGGATTCATTCTTCAATCCCGTAATGTAAAGTATATCCATTTAAGTAGTCTTTTTAAATATGCATTTATCCCAAGCTTCTGGTTGGGTTTCCAAATGTGATCTCCCTCATATTCTAAACAATCTCTGTTACCCAATGCATGTTTTAAGGAATTAAATTCTCCTATATGGATTTGTTCATTTTAAGGTACATTTGGATATATATTTAAAAGAAATGGTTCCTAGAAATGACAGAGGAATTTATAGCATCTAGTAACCGTAAACAGCTCAATATTGCAATTGTACATCCACGAAACCTGAGAAAGAAACTAATATTTTAAGTGCCAGGCCTATTTATGGCATTGCAGGAATGATGGCAATAATTGCAGCTAAATAAAATAATAGAGCCTGTCCTGACTATAAGGCAGCTGCAGCACGAGTGACAGCCCTAAGTGCGTGATGATACTTTTGGAAACAAAACACCGTGCTTCTGTTTGGCTTTTAAGATCTTCTGTCTGACGCTAATGTAAGCAAGCGGCAAGAAAAGGACTGTGACAAACGACTGAAGCCCTTACCCTGAGAGCATCTGCATTCCCCAGCAAACATGCTGAGCTCCACGGAGGGCAGTCCCATACAAGTCTTGTTTGCAGTAGGGTTGCCAGATGTTTTCACCATCAGTCCTGGAGTCTAGCAGAGCCGCTAACCGCACATTTTGTTCAAACATCCCCCCAGACCCTCTGCAGCGCCCTGTGCACGCTGCGGGCTGAGCGGTGCTGATGCTGCNAACTTTGCTACACCAAGCATATGTTCTAAACAAGAGTTTTATTTGTAGTGGTTTGAATGCTGTGAAAGCTTTTAATTTGCTTGTGAAAGAAATAGTTTAGAAATAGTGCACTGACTCCAGATATTTCTATAAATGCAAAGTACTGCTAGGGCATAGACTTACCTGTCTTTGAGGTGCATCTTCTGCAGCATGGCCTTGTCCATGGGCTACAGTTCATTAGGGACAGACCTGCTGCTCCACAGCCACACATTCTTCAAGATGTACCTGCTCTGGTCTGGCCTTGGTTATGGCCACAGACCCTTCAGAATGGACTCTCCCACTGGTCACATCCCTTGGGCTGGAGGCTACAGAGGAGTCCCAGCCTGTCCAGCACAGGCACAGCAGCGGTGCCCTGGCCACCTGCCAGCCTAGGTGTGAGGCCACTGCTGTTATCACAACGTTCCCAGGCACAGCAGGGAGGTGATAAGAGCACAGCGCTGCAGCGAGAGCAAGAGGCAGCCACTAACAAGCGCTGGACTCTCAAAGACAGGCAGGCAAGAGAGCCCCATGGCAAGCACGGGAGCCTGCTGATTATAGCTCAGCTGCAATGACAGCTATAAATTCCACCTGGCACATTCCAATCAAATCTGTTGTTATCTCCAGCCCTTCGAGCCCCACACTGGGCACCAAAAACGACTGTCATAGTTTAACCCCAATTAACAGCTGAACCTCACACAGCTCTCTACCCGCCGGTGCGATGGGGGAGAGAATGGGAAGGGTAAAAGAGAGAAAACTTGTGGTTTGAGATAAAAATAGTTTCATAGCAAAAGCAAAACCTGCACAGGAACAAGGCAAAACGAGGAATTCATTCAGCACTTCCCATGGGCAGGTGTTCAGCATCCCCCGGAGAGCAGAGCCCCACCACAAACAAACAGCATCACTGTGAACATCCCAGCTTCCTTCTCTGGAAAGGGTTATCCACTGAGCATGATTCCATGTTGTCTGGGGTATCCCTGGGTCACTCAGGGTCAGCTGTCCTCTCCCAGCTCTGTGGGCACCCCCAAGCTCCTCACTCCTGGGATGGGGTGAGAGCAGGAAAGGCCTTGACTCTGTGTGAGCCCTGTGCAGCATTAAGGAAAACATCCCTGTGTTAGCAAACAATTTCCAACACAAATCCAAAACACAGCCCATACCATACTTACAGAAAATTAGCTCTACACCAGCCAAAACTAGCACAGTCATTTATGAAAAGTGCTGGGGCTTATTGCTTCTTTCCAGTCTGTAAACTTTAAAACAACATTTTTTTTTTTCTTATAAGCATCTCAGCTTCCTCAATGGATTCATTCTTCAATCCCGTAATGTAAAGTATATCCATTTAAGTAGTCTTTTTAAATATGCATTTATCCCAAGCTTCTGGTTGGGTTTCCAAATGTGATCTCCCTCATATTCTAAACAATCTCTGTTACCCAATGCATGTTTTAAGGAATTAAATTCTCCTATATGTATTTGTTCATTTTAAGGTACATTTGGATATATATTTAAAAGAAATGGTTCCTAGAAATGACAGAGGAATTTATAGCATCTAGTAACCGTAAACAGCTCAATATTGCAATTGTACATCCACGAAACCTGAGAAAGAAACTAATATTTTAAGTGCCAGGCCTATTTATGGCATTGCAGGAATGATGGCAATAATTGCAGCTAAATAAAATAATAGAGCCTGTCCTGACTATAAGGCAGCTGCAGCACGAGTGACAGCCCTAAGTGCGTGATGATACTTTTGGAAACAAAACACCGTGCTTCTGTTTGGCTTTTAAGATCTTCTGTCTGACGCTAATGTAAGCAAGCGGCAAGAAAAGGACTGTGACAAACGACTGAAGCCCTTACCCTGAGAGCATCTGCATTCCCCAGCAAACATGCTGAGCTCCACGGAGGGCAGTCCCATACAAGTCTTGTTTGCAGTAGGGTTGCCAGATGTTTTCACCATCAGTCCTGGAGTCTAGCAGAGCCGCTAACCGCACATTTTGTTCAAACATCCCCCCAGACCCTCTGCAGCGCCCTGTGCACGCTGCGGGCTGAGCGGTGCTGATGCTGCGTGCTGCTCCGGCTGCTCCGAGTGTCCGTCTGCTCCTGCGGCTCCCCTCTGCCCAGGGATTCTCCCGGCACACGGCCCTGGGAGTGCCCGGCCTGTGTCCAGAGGGGTCACTCTGTGTCCGAGAGGGGCCAGTCTGTGTCTGAGAGGGGTCAGTCTGTGTCCAGAGGGGTCAGTCTGTGTCCGAGAGGGGTCAGTCTGTGTCCGAGACGGGTCAGTCTGTGTCTGAGATGGGTCAGTCTGTGTCTGAGAGGGGTCAGTCTGTGTCCAGAGGGGTCAGTCTGTGTCCGTTGGTGTCCAAGAGGGGTCAGTCTGTGTCTGAGACGGGTCAGTCTGTGTCTGAGATGGGTAAGTCTGTGTCTGAGAGGGGTCAGTCTGTGTCTGAGATGGGTCAGTCTGTGTCCAGAGGGGTCAGTCTGTGTCTGAGAGGGGTCAGTCTGTGTCTGAGATGGGTCAGTCTGTGTCCAGAGGGGTCAGTCTGTGTCCGAGAGGGGTCTTGCTGCAGTGGTCAGTGTGCCCTGGCCGGTGCTACAGCCGAGGAGCATCATCTTTCCTGACGTGGGCAATGGCCATTGGGATGGAATCGTCTCAGCTGCTCCTTCCGTGCCTCTTTGGCCCTGGCGTAAGGAAAGGCTGGGGTGTGACTGTGGTTTCTAAACCCGCTGCACGGGAGCATGCACCGGTTTCAGTCTGTGAGCCATGCAGGGCTAGCGGAGCAGCAGGTTTAGCTTTGTCCTGCATATTCAGTTGTGAAAATAACAAGCAGGAAACATCTGATATTTAGGAGGAAAAAAGACAATATGAACTTCTTAAATGCTTGCTTCCATTGAGAGAAGGCAGAGCTCATCTTTAAGTAAGTTGAAAATATTTTAATGGTTGTTTAATGTGTATCTCTCTGAGTTTGTCTCCTGTGTTGCTTTTCCGAGTTTTCTAGGGCTGGAAAATTGTCCATTCAATGGAAATAGAGTAGAGCACATTAGTATGGCTTTACAGGCCTTGTGGAGCTTTTGTAACCCAAGTGAGAGCTTGGTGTTGCTGCTAAATACACAGCATACACTGATTAATGTACTGTAAAGTCAGTTACTTCACAATTGACAATTTTCCAGGAGAGAGGGTAGAAGGTAGAGAGGCCTATTTTTACTTGGTATTAGTTGTACAGTTTCCTGTGCTGCTGTACACCTGCAGCCGCAGCCAAGTCCATTCTTTACCCAGTGCAGTGCTGAATCTTTCTTTTACATTCGTGCTGTGTAACTTTTATTAGTCTTTTGTGCACAGTTCTTTTTTAGAGTGCTGGAAAATAATGAAGTTGCTCTGATTCCATTGCTGTATGAGTGCTCTGTCTAATCATGAAACTGGTTCATCTTAATCTCAATTCCAAAGGGCCTTTTCTTTTTAGCAGCTACCCAAGGAAGGCATACATACATCTCTATTGGAAGCTTTCACATCATTCCATTGCTTCATGAAGAATTTATTAATTTTATAAAGTATGTCTAAGCAATGTATCAGTAATTTATGAAGCTTTCATCATCATTTTTGCAGACTGAGGACATGTGGGAAATATCATTTGTGCCACTGGAATGATGCTCAGAAAACAAAAATGAATACATCCACCAGGCTGTGTTACAGCTGTTTCCTTCTGCACCAGTTTTGGCTGTGCTTCAAATATGGAAATCCTCTGGATGCTATTTGTTCTTGTGAATGTAATATCTGCAAGAAATGAGAGGGGTGTTTTTTACATCTTACTGTGTGTTTTCCTTTACTTAAGGACGAACTTTGATGGACCATTTAGTGCAATAGTAACTGGAACAGGGAACTTTGTATGCTTGCTAGTCTGTTTGCATTAGTACAGCAATGTCAATGAGACTCTGGCCTCTACCTCTTTTTCGGAGTCACTGAAAGGCACACCAAGTGCCCTGCATGGCCAGGTGCTGCTGTGCTGGGCCTTTCTGCGGTCCAAGGGGAGATTTATGGGGTCCCTGTTTCCCAGCTGAGCTGTACAGCTCCCACCGGGCCCTCTGAGACCCAGCACGAAGTTATTTTATGTGGATGAAGGAAAAGCAATACAGTTCTGATGTCAGTTGTAAATTCGTCTCTCTGGCCTGGGGCATACTGGTTTTTACAAGGTCAGCGTCTGATAAATTTGTTATTGGAAGTAAGGAGTGTGTTTGTGCTATTTTCAGTTTTATCATAGTGAGCAAGAGAAGAAAAGCTAAGGATTCCTTTGGGACAATTAAACATTTCTCTTTAGTTAGTTGCCTGGATTGAGTCTTTGAAGCAATTGATTTATAGATGTGCTCATGCACTGGTTATTGCCAAACAATCAACTTTAAAGAATAAAAGAAAAATACATATGGTCCTCTTTGCTCCAGTTCTTCTTTTACATGCTGTGGAAGAAATTGTTTCCTTGAAGACCTGAGCATTCTGAACTTAATTGGGGAATTGGTAGGGTGTAAACTATTAAACCTCATGCATTTCAATTTTAAAGGGCCATTGCGCTACCATTGTCATTTAAATACTTCAAATGTTTTGTTTTCAAACCTAAAGGGTTAACTTTCAGTTCCTGATTATTTGGTGTTTACTACACAAAGGCTGTAACTTACATGCAATGATTAGAAGGTTTATTGTTCTCCAACTGAAAATTTGGGCGCTTGCTTTTCATTTACTGACATTTCTTTGGCAACACTGTCAAACTCCTACCTACTCTGTAGGCAAGTGATAAATATGCAACGTTTACAATAGAGCTATTTTAAAATGTAACTTAAACGGTACTACAGCAAACTAATGCAAAAACTTCGGTGTTTACATGCACTGAGCCCAGGCCTCACTCCTGGAAACTTGTGTTGCTGAAGTCAGTAAGAACGCATTCAACACATTTTCCATTATGCTGGAAAAGGGCTTCCTTTCCTGGGCTTCACCTTGACTCTGAAAAACAGAAACTTGGAAGAAGTTGTTGTTAGAGCAGGTTTCATTTGATTGTGAGACTGAAAAAAGTATGCATGAAAGCCATCTGCTGATAATTGAAACAGTAATATCTGTTCCTAACACTTCAGCTGGATTATACTAATGGAGATTTTGTGAGAACGGGGAAGTAGGTGAAACAGGTTTAGAAGCAGAGACATTTATCCAACTGAAGAAAGCTTTTAAAAAGCAAGCTGTAAGATATCAATTTTTATAGTTCGTTTTTACACATTGAAATACAAATCCTAGTGAAAATTGAGCCCGTGTTAGATACCTGTGAAGCTTCTTTTAATTTCATCAAAATAAGATACGATTCTAGTGGCTCATGTTTTCTGGCTCTGTGTGTGTGTAAATACCTTGGAAATGTCCAGTATCTGCAGGAATATCCATACAGGAACCAAAATACTCATTCAAGCTATTTCTTAGTATCTTTTTAGAACATATGTTTTGCACTAAGTTGTAAAGAGCTAACAAGTATCCACTTGGTATAGAATCCCTAATTATACGTTAAAAAGCTTAATAAGAGAAAAATTCTGATAGTGCTCAGAGATGATCTTATGTTCATGGCTGAATGAATATCCTTGGCACCAGTGATCTTCAGTTCACTGAAAGGGGAAATCAGGAGTGCTAAATAATTAGCTAAAGGTACTTGGCAGGTTATAGATTGAATGCTTGTGATACAGATGTACCCACTGCCTGTGTTGTATTGTTCATGAGCATTGCAAATAAGTCATATACATCGTATTTTTAGCGCAGAAAGCGTGTTCAGGTCACAGGTTTTCTGCATCATGAATTATTTTGATTGTGATTGGGAGAGGTGGGTGTGTGGAATAATTTAGAGGTATTCATCCCGATGTACTCTGGTTTTTCCAGTTTCTTATTGTTGTGGGGTTTTTTCTTTTAAAGAAAGACCAGAGTGTATGGCCAAGGAAAATGAAACTCTAGTCACCTTTCCCACCACCTACATGTATGCTTTAAGCTATAATAATAGAGGCATTTTCTGTGTGGGTTGGTACTTGACTGTAAGTCAGGGTAGTTTCATTATATTTGTACTTACTGAGGCGTTGGTGCACACATTTTAGTTTAGATCCTTTCTCTGCTTGTAGGGATGCAAACTGGAATTTCAACACACTTTCAATTGCTTGTTTCCTTTTTTTAACACAATTCTTGAACTTCGTGATTTTCTTAATTAGTCATTGCCAAGTTCCATCTAACTTTTAAAGTTATAATAGCAGGGAGAAGAGTAAAAAATGCACAGGAAACATCCCTGAAGTTTTTATAAGATTATCTAAATATGGAGAAATTTAATTTGACATAGTTCTAAAAATGTGTAAATCCATCCAGAAGAACTGCAGAAGCAAAACAACTCTGACAGAAAATAACGCCAAGTGTACAATATGAAGGTTAAAAGCTTAATGAAAGGATTAAAGTACTCCTAGGTGTATTCTGTATGCACCTGCCCTATGTTTTATGAGTTCTGCTGTTGAGAAGTGCACTCCAGGTTTACCCCTGCTAGGGAATATTTTGTGTTGAAGCTGATGCTTTCATTTTTACATCCACAGGATTTACATTCCCACGTACATACAAATTCTTTTATGTATTCATATGTCCACATGAGCATCAGAAGATCACAGTTTCCCCCACAAATAATGTGACTACATTTTTCAGGCAACTTTTGACACTTTGGGTTTCAAACTTTGGGTTTCAGAAAGTGTGGAATTTTATACTTTCTAGGTCCCTTGGAGGTGCTGGCCAGCCAAGCCAGTAACACTGGCAGCCTGGCTTTCCCAAGGATGTCTCTTATTCAGACTTTCTGGAAGTTCTCACCTGGCCTTTTCATATATTTTTTTGGAATTTCCCCATTGCTGGGTCCCCATTTTACCTTCTCTCCTTCAGGAAAGTAGTTAAAACCTCGTTCCTCTCTACTGAAAACTAGTACAGCCCAGTTGATCAGACTTCTGTATTGTATTCAAGACTGTAAATCCTCATTCTGTGCTAGAAATCATGTATCTGATGTTGTCAGAAGAGGTAGCCCACTGGTGTTCCAACAGACTTTATGAAGGGAGGCCGACGCTGTGTTTGTAGTTCTGACTTCTATACCCGATGTTTCGAAGGGAACCCTCAGAGAAAGGAGCAGCGCCCTCCCTTTGTTAATGCCCTGCCATTTCCCGTCACCTTCCAATGCCACAAACCCAAGGGGATGCTGCTTCTGAGGCTGAGCTAAAGAAATCCTCTGTGTAGAAGTAATTTTCTATGCTCACTTTTTGGAGTTTAAAAAGTAAACAGCATATGTCCAAAAGTGTGTGGGAGGCAAAAAAATGCATACGCTTAACAACTTGTGTGCTTCACAAAGCATGGACCAGCTAGCTGCAGAACACAGTGCTGCTACTGATAGCATGTGCCTGACAGAAAGAGAATAACCTTAATAAAGTGTGTGAATCATTAACAGTCTAATGGAATTAGAGTGAAATAGTTAATTCATGTAAAGCAAATGCCGTATTTCTTTTCCCAAAATGTTTTTTCTGTATATTTTGCACACGGGTTCATATCTGATGCAGTCCTCCTGCTAAAGATCCACACCTGTATTTACATTCAGGCTTAACTCGAAGCTCACAGATATCAAAACAGACCCTGTCACAAAACTGCGTACAAGTGTAAGTGCCCATTTATACTGGGTACAGAGATGGGAATTTTTTCCTCACCCTCTCCTTTGGTTTAATCATGTGAGGAAAACTAAAGGGCAGTTGGTGTGGCATCAGTTTGAGAGACCACTTTCACTCCTTTTCATTCCCCCCACACCCCCAGATGTTCTCCTTTAGTAATGCCCGGCTTTCATTTTAAGCCAGCAATTTAGTGAAATTTGCTAATTTCGATTGTCAGTGAAAACTTTTCTGAGATACGAAGCTTGCAAGATTTTTTTTTTTTTTTTAAATTACTTTATTCCTAAATGCCAATCACAGAACGTCTTTGTTTATAATATTTTAAAACTGTTGGAGAGGCTCTGTGTGAATGCCGTGGTCAGAGTGATTTGGGTGTTTCTCTGATGTGCTAGGGATGCTTTTAGCTCCTGTTTTGGGAAGGTCTCTGAGCACACGTCAGCAAGCCCACACAGCGGCTCTGTGCCATCTGCTGCTCACACCGGCGAGCACGGGGACTGGGGCTCACTGGATTTCTCTGCTGCTCTTACTCTAACGTCACACCGGACCTTCACACAGACGAGCAAATCATTAGGAAATCTGCATGTTTCAGCAGCAGGAGCGGGATCGAGCGAAGGCGAGAATGATGAATCCCCCTTTGAAGCAGCCAACCCCACCCCGAGGGCGTCCGGAGCCTCTCGCTCCTCTCCGCACACCCCGCGGTCACCGGTGCCTGGCAAAACCTGACTTAATGACTTTCTGCACCGCGTTCACTTGCTGTACATTAATGAGGATTTTTCAGTTGTGTTCCTGCTTTTTGTCTCTTTTAAGACTAGTTTCAGTGTTTTAGCATCATGTTCAAAAGGCTAGTCAGACTTGTGTGCTCGCAGCCTCATTAAAATTCTGTTCTGCACATCCTCTGACTCACACTTTATAATCTATCAGAACACCTGTTTTCTTTACAATGGCCACAAGGCAGCTCAAAACACTGTGGTATTTAGCATTTAATAATGAGCACAAGATATGTATTTTTTGACACTTAAAATTTCCTTTAGAAAAGTGTATGGAAAAAATTCTGGTTTGAATGAATTATCTGAGTTCTCTCGTCCTCCGTCCCTTCCTCCCCATGTTTCGTTATTTGAATTTTGAGAAAACTCGATAATTCTGTGGCAAATGGAGAACTCCTGCATGACATTAGGCAGTGGTCATGAGGAACTGCGGTGCAATCTATGGAGCAATCGCTTTCCCCACAGTACTAGCAGTTTTTAAATTTCTTAGGGCCGGAAGTGATTGAGATTTGTATCTCCATTTAAATAAGAGCCCTTCACAAGCAGTACATTGTAACTCTACGCCTATGAGGCTGCTGAGACGCTTAAGTATATTGTTAACATCTGTCTCTTTATCATTGCATTACTTAAATCAATAGTGGGCATAGCAAACTATTTTTCTTTTAGTTACAGGCTTTTAGAATTGTAGTATTTAGCTTAATATTAGCCATTTGATACAGAAGCCGTTTGAGGGCTCAGCATGGGGTGAAAAATGTGATCTCAAAGGGCGAAAGCCTGTCACTGTTATGTAAGTGAAGAATCATTTCCCAGTGGATACGAAATACTCTATCTTTAGTGCTCTAATAGAGGACATACTGCAAGTTGATTATTGTAATCCTACAGTGTTATCTCATCAGTGAGTGGATTAAGGGAGTTCTTTCTGCTGAGGGGTCAGAATAAACATTTTCATTTACTCCCTGCTGTGTCACAGACAAATAGAGGTGTTATCTAAGAACGTTCTGCCACACATGGTAAACCTAAGTGCAGTAATGTATCAGTGATTCCTCTTCCAGCTTTCCACTGTCATACAGAGTAGAATGTATGCTGACAGTAAAGTCGAGTAATGGTCACTAGAAGGGGAAAATGTATCATCATACTTAATGTAGAAGGTTGTATTCCTCTGTAATTAAATTATCTCACCTTGGTTCAGGCTAGTAAAGTTTCAGGTGTGGGATATTGCTTGTCATTTTTGTCAGGAAAGTGAATTCACTGCCTCAGCTGAGCCAAGAATCAAGGATGTTGTAAAGTATTTTAAAGGAGTGAGTTGAAAAGGTAAGGAAATAAATGTGCAGGTGGAGGAGATGAGTATCTCAGGCAGATTTTACATCCTGCCTGTTGGAGAACAAAATTTCCCAGGAATTCTATGCTTAAGAAGGCATTACGCATAAGTTGTTTACCTCATATACTCTTCCAGGGAATTTTCATAAAATACCATAAGGAGAAGTGATTTTTCTTTTCCTGCTAAACGTTGTTCTTTTTGAAAACTGCTGCTCCCAGGATGAAACCTCCTTGTCTGAACGGAACAATCGCAGGGTACATTTCAGTAGAAGAGCTGCTCTTGGTAAGCCAGCAGCCAAACTGTGTGTGGCATCAGAGCACTGGGAGGATCAAGGGTGGCAGCAAATGCAAAGGGAGAACCAGTATCACAAGAAAGGAAAAGACCTGGAGGTGCCTAATGCAGAGGGTTCCTGAGTCGTGTAAAGCAGGTGTCAGCTCGGCTCTGTGGTCTGAATCACTCAGTAGGAACTGCAGGGATTTTATAAATGGAAGAACCACTCTCTTAGATGACTATGGAGTTGTTAGCTTCTGGTGATTCTTAGAATGGATTTCTTCCCTATATGACTTAGAAAGATATTTTAAAAATAAATGGGTAATTTCCACTGACAATACACAGAGTAAAAAAGGCAACAGAATGCAAAATTTGTGTGGAGTGGTGCCAAGTTTCCATAACCTGCGGAGTGTATACCTGTATTTCTCCCAACAGTACAAAACAGAGGATGGATGTCTTGATATGCAGTGAATAAAGGATACAAAGGCAACTGAGCTCAAAACTATGTCTCTGTAGAGGGAGAAATCCTGGGCAAATTCTGCTCTTTGTGGAAGGTACAGGATCATGACCTCTCCCTTCTGAGGTGCCTGTTGTCCCCCATTGCCTCTCTTCCCTGACAGCAGGGGTCTGCAATGATCAATTCCAGCAAGGCTGGTGTGAGACCCCCCTGCTCAGCTCCTGCCCCTCCTCTGCCTCCTGCCTCCCATGACAGTTCCTGGAGTTGTGCAGGTGAAATGGCACCGGTGGAGTTTCCACATCAGTTTATAAATGACGCCCAGTTTGGGTTGTCTTTGTGTTTGGTTGGGTGGTTTGGAGGTTTTTTGGAGGGGGATTTTTGTTTGTTTGTTTGTTTTGTTTTGTTGGGCTTTTTTTTTCAGACTGGAGCGGGGCCCCTAAGTCAGCTCCTGATCTCCTGTGTTTGCAGTTGTGTTTGAGCTGGGGAGAGCTGGCAGGCCGGGCAGGGATGAGTGGGTGCGAGAGGAGGAGGGCAGGATCTGTTTACACTGGGTTCAGCACTAGCAAAAATTACAGCATGGAACTGCACTCTCAGCAGACAATTTGATTACTGAGGCACTGCTCCAAGCACATGATTTATCCACGAAGCTCAAAACAGATAGGAATAGAGCCAGTATGCTAATGCAAAGTAAGAGTTTCAAATAGAGCTTAATCAGATGTGACAAAATAGAATGAAATATAGACAGAATTAAACCAAACATGTGAGTGTTGTATAAAAGAGTGAACTTAAACCACTAAACAGAATAAAACATAAAATACTAGTTACATGACACACTAAAATCTGTTTGAATGTGGTTTACCACATGACAGGTTTCATTATATCATTCATTTGACAAAAACAAAGAAGTTTTCTCCGGAGCCTAAAAGCAGGAGTATAACCAAGGTCAGTGTGTATTAGATTTGCCAGCGCAGCAGAGCGTGGCTGTGGCCGGGGAAGCTCTCAGGACATCACACACATGTTCCTGGGGGAGCGCTGAGGCTCCAGCAGTGACTGGCACAACAGTTTGCTGGGTAACTTCTGATGCAGGAATCAAAACTTCACCTAAGCTGATCTAGCTGCCAGCTCTTGGTCTTTCCAGTTCCTATCAGAGAAATGCTTATGGAGTACTGTGTTGGCATAAAACAAACCTTGTCAAGATTTCTCTGTGTGAGATTTATGCAGAGTGAAATAAAAGTGTGACATGGACACCTGATGCGTGAGTCTTCTGTATGAAGCATGACACTTGGCAACAGAGGCAGTGCTGAGCTCTGCAGACCTGCCAATTCGCACTCATTTGGAGTGACTCAGGCATTTTTTCCTGTTGGTTGTGCGCAAATATCCAGCTAAATAGCTCCTGAAGTTAGAGGGGGGGTTTATGCAATGAAAGACTTTCCTAAAGTAGTTTTTTAACAGTACTTCTTTAGACATATGTTTTCCTTCTGTTCTTTAATCACAGTTAGCCTTTCAAAACAAAATCTATATGGATTTTGAACATGAATAATTAAAAGAGTACATCCTGCTTTTTGTCTCCTTGTCTTAAACAAGCGTAGGATGATTTGGATCTTCAGGTTTTGTTAAAGCTCACTGTTTCACCGGGAAACAGGTGACCTAACCTTGACTCCAGGGTAGCAAATCTTAGTAATGGGCAAAAGAGAAAGACAACCATATGTAAAGTCAAGAATTTATCGTAAATGTAGCCTAGCAGGCTAATAAAAAAAATTACTGTTAGGCCACATGCAGCTGTTACAGAGAAAGGAGGAAAGGGAGAGGGGAGAAAGCTATTACACAAAAAGTCTCAATGAATAAAGAAATAATACAAGTAATATATTTAAAGCTGTTGCATGCACTACCGAGCACCTGCCCCTTCCTTACTCACATTATGCTACAATCCCACTGCCCCTGGGTGCAAAGGCTGCAGATTTCAGCCTGGAGGGAGGGTTTGGTGAATCATTCCTGCTGCACGGGGGCCATGGCACTGCTGGAAAGGGGCTCCTCTGTCTCTTTGGCCGGGAAAAGCACAATGATGCTGTTGGGGATTTTTTATTCTCCTCACCTCAGGAATGCTTGGGGCTCCTGTTAAGTTCCTGATGTGTTTTTGCACCTTGCTCCTTCTCCGCAGATCTGCAGCTCTGTGTAACCTCTGCGTTTGCTGCCTGTGCAGTCTCTCCTGTGTGTCATAGACTTGTTCACTCTTTCCTTCCTTACCCTTAAGAACTGGTTTGCCCCTCCCGGGCCTGGATCCGTGGCACCTTCCCAGAGCTGGTGTTTCCCACGTCACCCTGTGCCCTCTCTCTGCAGTGAGATAGGGTCGGAAACATGGAATGCTGCACAGGCTGACCGCTCATCATTACAGTTGCTTTAAAAATCATGGCTATTTCACATGACTCTACAAAGCTAAGGACGAGTCACACCGATTAGACAAGTCACTTGGTTATTAAAAAAGTCATCATCAGAGCTGAAAGCAAAGCTCCAGAGAGACAGGACAGAGCTGGACAAGGCTGGCATGGCCAGTGGCTGTTGGGTAGCACGGAGCCTGGCACCACACAGACACTGCCAGAGCCTCTGCTACTTAAACAGGTCAGCAAGAGTTCTCCATTGCTTCTGTCCTCCCTGTGTGCACTGACTTATCCCCTTATCCATGAGGGGATCATACTCATCCCCCTGAGCAGATAGAACAGTCTCACAGCTCCACAGAATTCAAGTATGTGAGATTCTTGAAGAGATGGAAAATGAATGCATATGTTTTCTTAAATTCAAATAATTTCTGAATGGAGACTGATGTTAATCATTTGGGTCCGCTGAATGTAAAAACAGTAAAGGAAAGATGAGTTTGAAATAGCAGAAATGCCATGAAAAATTGCTATTGATCACCAGAGTGACTCCTTCAAAATCTATCACATGGAAGTTACAAAAGGAAAGTCAGTCATGTTAGGAGAAGCAGTATGTCAGTGCAGCTCTATTTAATAATCTTGGTGCTGCCAGAACTGCTCTGTACCATTGGTAGCAGTATCTAGAGCCGTGCTTTAGGGGCCAGTCTTTGTTATGCAACTTATTGCCATGGGAATTTTACTGTTTGGTCAGGAGTTCAGTGTGACCAGCCAAGCTTCTCTTTCTGTTAGTCCTATGTCATTGGAACACATGACTAAATATATATATGTATAATATGTAAATTATTGAGTGGAAATATTGAAGGCTTGGAGAGCATTGATGGCAGCATGAGGATTTATACAGTTTGCCATTTTTATTTAGATTAGATATACGAAAGAGGTTCTTCCCCCTGTGCCCAGAGCAGCTGGGGCTGCCCCTGGATCCCTGGCAGTGCCCAAGGCCAGGCTGGACAGGGCTTGGAGCAGCCTGGGACAGTGGGAGGTGTCCCTGCCATGGCAGGGGTGGGACTGGATGGGCTTTAAGGACTCTTCCAACCCAAACCATGCTGGGGTTCTGTGATATGAATGTATGGGATTTTTAATCAGTTTTTTTCTCCAGAGCAGTTCCTACCACTGACCTTCACATGAGTGTGACAGGACAGAACAGTCTCACAGGCTAAGTCTGGGAGAGTTCAACTCTGTAAGATCAGACTTAGAAACAGCTGTACCATAACAGGGCCACGGATATTTGCTTAATTTCCTGAGTACAAACTTTCTGATTTTCTTTAATTTGTTTTTGTTTGTTTGTTTTACACATCCTCCATTTGATCCATTAGGAGGAACATTAAAGCAGAATGTTCAGCTCATTAAGTTTCAGTCATGCAAGACTTCCATTCTCAGAATAAAAGCTCATGCACTTGGAAATATTTGAAAAAAAAAAAAGAGAACAGAACTTTAACAGTTCCAAGGTACAATGGAATTGTGTGAAAGACTAAAATTCATTTGATAAAAAATAGCAGGTTCCATGTGCCAGGAAACATTAGGAGAGCATGCAAATGCAATTGGGTTTTCAGGCTTTTCACCAAGGTGTGGAAAGATCTGCAGCTATGTGAATCCAGGCTATTAAATACTTTTAATACCTACTGTTATTCTTTGACAGCTGTATAAAATCAGTCTTCTGACAAATTCTTCTCCATTTTTTATTTAGATAAAAAGTTCAATAATTAAACTTTTCCAATGAATGTCAAATTTCAGTTAGTGAAAGAGAGAGAAAATGCAGAAACAATCATTTATTACACAATATAATGCCATTTCATTTTCATAGAAAGTGAGTTTCATTATCTTAGAACTTAAGCTATTACTCTTTTCTCCAGACATTTAAATGAAGAAATGTTTAGTCATAACAGAAACAGTTTTAAAAAATTGTTTTTCTTTTAAGAAAGGTATTTTTTCTGTTCTGATTTTCTCTCTGTTTTTTAGGAAATACTTCCCTGCTAAGCAGGTGAAGCATAAGAATTTTGTCTTTCTAGAGATTCAGGTAATTCAGTATTTTGCAAGGAAACTGCAGAAATAGCACAGAAAGTGGTGAGCTGCCGTGTTGCTAGACAAGCCTTTTCCTGAGCATAGAGATGATGGCTCAGAAAACGAATCTTATGAAAGATTCATTTTAATTAGTGGATTTTTTTTTAAGCCATACAGTGAGGTTGATTAACCCTACACTACAATTCCATACATTTGTGCTGTAAGAGTGTCAAGAAAGCAGTTGAAATTAAAAGGATTATGTACTGAATATTAAATGTTTTTAATATATTAATGAAATATCCTTAACAGGTTGTAAGACTGATGTAAAACAGAAGAATACAAAGGTGCAGATTATTAATATTCCACACAGGAATGATGTAGGTTTTCTTTGAACTTGCCTATTAGAAAAAAGAGGGTTTGTTGCTTGAGCTACATGTCCTCTGAAAATAGATACATTCCTGCCCTTCCAGGACTTCTCCTATTTTTGCATAAGTAAAAGTAGCTTGAAGGAAAATCTGATTTGTCCCTTGATCATCCCTGGTAGAAATGTTTCTTACAGACAGCTTTAGGACAGCAGCTGCTCCTACTCCATTGGTGACACAGGGGGGACATTTAGCAATCAGATAGGATCCATTTTTTTAGGACCACAATAATTTCTGCAAGAAATAGCAGCCTGTGCTTACCTCACCCTGCACATGTGCTTGGCTTGGCTTCTCANTAATGATTTCTGTGAGAAATAGCAACCTGTGCTTACCTCACCCTGCACATGTGCTTGGCTTGGCTTCTCACTGAGCTCTGGAAGTCCTGGCAAAGCTTTCAGCAGAAATACGCTAGCACGGAATTTCTCTGTTATTTTATACTGCTTCAAAACGCCCTGAATCCGTTTCCGTTTTAGTGGTGACGTGTTTGAACCAGAGTCGGTTTCTTGGTTTTGTTGGGAAGATCCTCACTGTATCCAAAGCAGTGACCAGCTGGATTCGAGCTGTGTTCGGTATCCGTGGTGCATCCCTGAACACACCAGCTTGTTCAAACTGAGTGACTGCCACAGGCTTTTTTCCCCTAACAATTGATACAGTTGTCCAAGTACCTGAACTTTCTTGGCCTTTTTCTTCCTAGCAGATGCACCATAAATACTGTATTTGTGAGATGTTTGACTCTAACTAGTCATTTATTTTACAGATCAAAGGAACAAATATGTTGTGATTCTTTTTTACTTCACAGCTTCAGCAGAGCATGAATAGTTTAATATGTACAGAACTCAGAAATGTAAAGTTTAATTATTTACAAGCATTTTAGCTCATGTTAATTGGCAGCTGAGTGCACACCCTGTGCTGCCCAGCCAAAGGAGCGATGACTCTACAAGAACAGGGGCTGCATTTATGGGCCAAGGAGAGCACTCGGTGAGTGCTGTCAGTTCTGTTGTGGACTGGGAAGGAGAATGATCCCTCAGGCGAGGCTGGGGAAGGTTTGCCACGCCTAAGGGAGTGTGCAATAGGAACCCCAAAACTCCCGGTGTACCCAAAGCCCCACTGCCCTATGGATGCACCATCCCATGTCACATTCATCGTGTGGATCGGGGCTTTCTGCTCTGGGCAATCCTAGGAAAAGCTGTCGCTGTCTGTGTCGGGTTTGTGCCCCCCTGCCCAGACCACTTGGGTGCAGGTTTAACCAGAACTGGTTTTTCTTTTGTATCCCTGTCTGTAACCACAGTGACCTTCAGTGTTCCGAAAGGCAAAACGTGTCAGGATGTTCTAGAAGATAACCCGGAGTGTTTGTCAAGGAGGAAACAGTAATTAAAGGGAGAGGGCATAGCTATAGATGCTGATGTGGTTACATCAGCAAACAAACAAATTTAGATGAAATCGGAATTTGCCCCTGAACGTCAGTGTGAATAATATTGTGATACTTTAATTATTTGAAGTTAGATAAAAGTAGCAAAACTAATGTGAAGTGTAAATTACTGTCTCAGGATAAATAGATATCGGAGAGCTTATTCTTCTGTTGAATACAAGAAAAATGAAAAGCACAGTGTATTGGTAGGAAAGGCGGTTTCTATTCCAGAAACACCTTTGGGACTGGTGAACTGCCTAACTTCAATCCGAAATGAAGAAATTTCATTGTAAAAAAGTGAAATGCAAAATTGTAGCTTCACTTGTCATGTACTATCTTGCCTGTGTCTGTTTTATTCTTTTACTTAGAACTTGCCTTTTATTATTGCTTTAATCACCTTGATGGGTGTTATTATAATTGCAAAATGTCAGCCTGGGGAAAGTGATAATCTCATCATTATTTTGTTTCAATGTCACCTTTGTCAATTCATGCTTAGGTACTATTTAAAATTTTGGTGTCAATCCTGTGATTAGTGATCAGGTGTGATGTGGCCAGTGTTCACAGTTGGGCAGGTAAAATAAAACAGTGTTCAGTATTCCTGTTCAGAATTAACTTCCTTATCAGGAATTATTCACATTAAGGGTTTTTTTTCCTTTGAATTTTTTTGTTGAATGTAATATTCTGATAGATAAATAGTTTTGTGTCATTAAATGACACCGGTAACTCTCCCTGGCAGTCTGGAACAATTTTCTGTGCACAATCGCAGGTAGATATTGTTCAAACGTCTCTAATATGAATTCAGAAGTTCCCTTTCAAGACATTATTCCATTTTAACTATTCTAACATTCCACAACCTTTCCTGCAAATAATCATCACAGACACTAATTTGATGTTCTCACTATTTGCTTGTTTTCTTTTGTATCCTTATCACTGTCTGTTCCCACAGTGCTATAAAGAAAAAAGCTGGTTTTTATTTATATAAAAATATTTTGTATTTTATTTGGGATACATTTGGAATGAGATAAGCGTAGTAAATTATTCAGAAATGTAAAGGATTACTCAATAAAGTTTTGCATTCTTCGTTTCAGCGCATTAAAGATAAACTATTAAAAAGAGGGCCCAGTTAACGCAGCATAAAGATGATGCATGAAATGTGACATCTCTTTAACATTGAGAGAAAACACTTCCCTCCATTGAGTGCTTTACAGCTAATGCAAAATATTGACACAGCCCTATTATACCAAACAATAGACTTCTTTCAGAAAGATAATTTTATAGAAGGGGTAAGTATCATGTGATCTTATTAATATTTATGAAATATGATAACAGAAAAAAGGGAATTGGGATAGCGCTGCTATCTTTATAGACCCTATCCATTTCAGCTTCAAAATGTTTTTCATTTCACACATCAGACACTAATTAGCAAATATCTAATTAGTGTTAGAAGAGTAATCGCTCATGGGAGTTGTTGAGGCTTTGAGCTTTCATGCATGCAAAAATAGTGCCACTTTAGGTACATTTGTTAAGGTACAGTAACTTTAACTTTTATTTTTCTCTGAACTGCGTGAATTAAAATAAAAAGCAAAATTAAGCTCCGATAATTGGGGGTGGGAAAATGAATGCATTCATAAAGAGTGAGGCAAGATCCAGAAAAATTTAAATTTAGGTATTTTGAAACTTTTGCAGATGCTGGTAAATTCACTAGGCTGAACAGAATATAATATTAATTTGATTTGATTCTGCTTTCTGGGTGAAAGACTCTGTAATGTTCCTCTTTACAACAGGTAAATGTATGTACCCCAAATGAGTGGAACACACAACACAGCCAAGGATGGAATAATCAAAATGCGATGGGAATTCTACCATTTTTAAGCTTTATAGTTCAAGTATGTCATGGCAATAAGTTTCTTGTTATGAATATTAATTATTAACTTATGTGGGTTTTATTTTGCATTTTCTTTTATGAGAGACATAAATTCTATATGAACAGAATCTACCTTAGTAGTTATTTTGTCCCAGAGCAGAGAAATACGTCTTAGCTAGAAACAGAGTGTTCAGTACAGAGCGTTGTGCTTCTGTCAGCATCAAAATTACAAATGTGAAGGAGGAAATAAAACCAACTATTTTTCATACCTGGTTTTAGCAACACTTCTAAGTTCACTCTAAAATAATACAAGCAGGAGCCTGATTTTGAAAATAGACAGACTGTAGGAAATGTATGAAAATAATATTAATGATAAAATATTTAGATACTGTTTAAATATGCAACAAAATATTGGAAAGTGCTGGAGGACTGAAGAATTAGTCTTTTTTGATTCTGCTGAATTTGATAGCACAACCCTTTTTGCTCAGCTTCCTGAAAATGAAATGTCTGTCTATCAAATCTGGGTGCACTCTAATTCATATTCATAAACATTTTTCAATAACTGTGTACTATCAGTTTAATTTTAAAGATAATGTGGGTTCAAACTGTAGCTTTTAGATGGAGAAAAAGCAATTCATCTGTGATCTCCCCTAAATTGATTTCCATTTCAGTGGAAATGGCTTGTCCTGAAGTTTCAACTGTCCTCAGCAGAATGTTTCCTCCTAATGATGCAATATTTGCTCAGTATCAGATTGTCATACTCTCCAGAATCTGGTTCCTAAATATTAGAGAAATTGAATAGTCTATTTTGTTGAAGGAGCTGAATGGAAAACAGATGTAAATAAAGAGCATAAAGGCTGGATATACTTAATTTTTCTCCTGTTCAGGCAGCCAGATCTGCATGGGGTTTACACCTGCACCCCAAATTTATTAATAAAGACACCAGTAGGTCAGCAACACAAGAGAAGTGAATATCAATTGTTTGATCAAGTGCCAGCTTTTTGAAAATCTTGCCCATCATATTGCTGAGCAATATATTCCCCAGACTCAGCCCCAGTGAACTCTTAATTACAGAGGTTTTGTCTTTTGCTGCTTTCTGTCTTTTAAAACCACGGTGAATTCCTAAGTTTGGGTCACTGAGTACAGCTGAAATTTTTTAATTGTGGATGAAAATGAAGTGTGAAAAACGGTACTTAGATTATAAAGACTGTGTGAGGACTTAATAGAAATGGTGGGGGGCAAGAAAAAAAAGAAAAATTTTTAAAGAGACCCCCGGAAAATGAAGGCGATGGTATTTCTGTGCATTGGATCTGTGAAAATGGAAAAATGAGTGTGTTTTATAGAAGCTTCCATGCGTGGCTTAACAGCATTATTGGAAATGGACTGATTTACACTGGTATGGTCCGCTGATGTTCCTTGGAACTTAAGGGGGCATAGCAGCACATTTTTTTCATCATCAGAACGCTGCTGAAATAGTTTGCCTAATGGCAGTTTTCCATAGATTGTGACTTTTCTAATTCCGAGCACTGTTTACGGTAATGACGCTCAGCTCTGATGTGCAGCTCGGAATTGCAAAGTGTTTCTCTAGGAAAGGTTACTGCCACCAGCTCCAGTTACAGATGAGAACATTAAAGAAGAGGCAGGCAAATTACTTGAAGCAAATTCGAGAATACAACCTTCTTTTCCAACCTCCCGTCTGCGGCTTTAGTCACTTGTCCTCGCCGCTGTATTATCTGTACCAGAAATAAGAATCTTACTAAAATATTAAAGCTTATACCGCTGGGTTTAGGTTAAAAAATCTTACTTTACAGGTTTTTCCTTGTTTTAAGGCTGTAGTTGGTCATGAATTGCTATAAGTAGAATACATAATGCATTTTAGCATTTTGAATTTTAATACAAGTTTAGTTTAAATTTATTAGATGCATGGAAAAATTCAACACAGGAGGATTTTATTCTGTTGAGTCGTAATTTTTTGTTAGGTTGTGGGGTTTATGTTTCTTTACACACTGGGCAAGTCTTTTATTTCTTTGGAATTCCTCACGTTTGTCAGAGAAGGGCAGGTTTTGTCAGGACAAGAATTTTGTCATACAACTTCTGGAGAATGTCTGTCTTAAAATTCCACTGAGAGACGAAAGAAGAACCAGCTGAGAGCAGGAAAGCTACAGGACTCTGGCTTTCTTCTTTCCTCAAAGACTGAGCTAATAATCTTTGTCCATCTGAGAGCCCTAATTTATAACCCAACACCCCTGGGCTTTATTCCCGCTCCCCTTCCAAGCCATTGACACGTCAAGGAAAATGCAAGAGCGACCCCTCCGTGGGTAAAATAGGGATACTGAGGTCCAGAGCAAGGGGGAGTTGTTTTATTTTAAAGCCTTTTTTTTTTTATTATTATTTTTAAAAATCAGTGTGAGGTGTGCTCCATAAATACAGACTTATTGGTCTGTATCGATTTTATGTGGCAGAATTATAAGCAAAATGAAAGTTGTCAAAATTGGGCATTGCTACACTAGGCAAAACAAAAATAATGATAAAGAACACCTTCGTTAGTCGTGTTTTTCGGTATTTGGAAGAAGATTTCCGTTAAGTCAGGCAGATGGAATGAGGCTTGTAAACATCAATTTATAGAATATTTTGCAGGTGTTTAACATCTGTCTCAAACAGTTGATGGTATTTCCACACAGCCTAATTAGCAAGGTCAAAAATCAAAGATGTGTTTATAAAGCGACAGTGGCCAGACCGTAAATATGAATCATAAGCAGATTCTTGATATCCCATGATGATTTATTGTTTGTGGAAAAACTTAATCTCATTTTATTTAATTTTTCTCTGTCTTATTGTAAAGATATGCCAGAAAAAATAATGTTTTGTGCTTGATGTAGTGACATAGCTAAGACAGTTTAGGCAAAACCATTCCTTTGGGGTCTTTATTTATTGTATTTCCTACATTTAGATTATGTTAACCTTGTGTGTTTAACCTTTCTCTGTTACACAAAGTTACCCTGTAGAAGCATTTCCATAAATTTCAAAACCTTTATTTAAGTCACTGCAGGGCATGGCTTCCCCAGGGAAAGAAACTTCATCATTCCTTAACTTTTCAGTTTTGATTCTTGAGAAAACTGGTTTTGAATAATCTGAATGTACTTAGACTTTTTGTTCTCTGTGTGTGTTAAAGAAAAATAATCTTTGAAATAAAATATGTATTTTGTCTTCCAGAATTCATGGAGTTGTCATTAAGGTTATTCAGCTTGTAGAAATGATGTATTGCAATGTTGTCTTAGTGGGGAAAAAAAAAAAAATTGGACATATTTCAAATTAAGAGAAAACGGAAAAGATCCAACCCAAATGCCTCTTTGCAAAAGAGTTAAAACTGAGTTGGGGTCATGAAATAACAGGTGTCTACTTATTGAAGGTGATAAAGTTGATAAGGAAACTGGAGTAGATGCATGTTGTCTCTGGGGAAGCATGTTTGCCCTTTTCAAAAGCACAGATTTGAAGTCTGGATTCAGTTTCAGAAATGCCTTGGCTTGCCATGATATGTAGATCACAGCTAGAACAGGTGAATGCAATTTGTATAGGCATATAAATCAGGGAGTGTGATTTTAAGTACCCTTAAATGAATTAGATTTGTCTCATAATATTCCTATTAAGTAGGTAAATATCACTGATCCACATTATTTAGAGATCAGGTGGCATTAGCAAACACACATTATATTCCAGCAACAGTTTCAGCTTGTCAGTTGGAATGTTTGGATTGTTTTGCAATCGGCAGTGAGTAGTTCTCAATCTCCTATGTAATTACATCTCTTTATTTTCTGTTTCCTTTTCTGTAAAGTGAGAACAGTATTACTATGTGCAGATTCGATCTAGAAACACCCAGAACAGTTTTGCTGCTTTTGCAATCCCCAATGTATACAGCCAACTGCGTGCTGCTGTTTTTAGGAGTTCTCCCTGTGTAAAACTTCTGTGCTGTATAACCCACAGAAGTCAGGAAAGCTCCAAAATGGGTTTGATGATGATGAGTGAACCCCAGAGCTTTCTAAGATTGTAGGTGACTGTGCTAGCAGCAACAGCTTTAATTGATCTCTAGTTATTCCAGTTTCTTCTACAATCAGTACAGAACCACAATTAAACTCTTTTGCAGAAGAATATATTGAGTATGGCAGTATACTCGGCATACAAAGATTTGTTTTTAAGACATGCAAAGCAAAATAAAAAAAATCCTTGGTAAGTATTTATCCACAGGATAATTAGATTTGCAGGAATTTATTTGGGTTTTAGGAGACCACTGTATTTCTCTCATGTAAATTAATGCATTTAACATAGATCCGTAAATAAAGCCCCGTTATTCCAGACTGGAATATAAATGACAGTGTATTGGTTTTGTTATCCCTGGATGTGTTTACTTGCTCAATCAGAAGTACAACCAGGTGGTACCATCTCTTTACAACAATTTTACTTCCCTTTCAATGAGAATGGCTCGTTTGAAGTTTGTGAAAGGCATATCCGTATGGAATTCATAGGATTTCTTCTTGTGATACAGCAAGGAGACTCACTAGAAATTGCCTGTTTCAGGCTGATGATGCAAAACTAGACATCTGTTAAATTAACATCTATCTAACTTTTTTGCCTTTCAGTCAAATGCATTCAAAAAATGTAAATGTTTTTTAGCTGTCAAAACAATCTGTCACAAGATATTTATTTTTTTTTGTATAATGGGTTACTTAAGGAAAGCAGCATATGGTTGAGTAAGCTGCACCTATGCTGCAGCTTCCCCAGCCCTGTACCACCTATGAACTACTGGAAGCTGCACAGGCTTAAATGATTACTTTTTAAAATTTAAATAAATGAAGTAGAAACTTCATGCTTTCTAACCTGTTGGATCCCTTTATAATTTATGTTTCCAATAAAAAAAAACTAAAACCAAACTTCTAATGTTAATTTTGGTTAAAAAAAAGGTAGAAAATGTTGCCCTGCCTTTTTGTGCTAGAGCAGTCCATAGGATGATAAGTACATCCTGCCATAAATCACAGTGGGAACAAGCCTGCATTCACCTGCAGGTTTGTTTCTTTCCTTAATTTAGGCTATTCATTACTTCTCACGTAGAGGAGGATATAATAACGCATTAGCAATTACAATTATGTATAATTTTAATAAAAACCTGTAATAATAAGTCCTAATAATGACCAAAACCAAAAAGCCTTTAATGCAATATATAGTACTGCATTGTGCTGGGCTCTCATTCATCAAACTATGGCATCTGTGTCTTGCTGACATCCTGGGTCTCCTTTCATGTGCCCCTTTCAATCCTGTCACAGTGTGCCCTGCCCTATCCTGCAAGAATAGTACTGGGATTTTTCCAGATTAAATTCACAGTGAAATCCTGGCCTCATTAGAGTCAATGGCTCTGCTACCTGAGGTCAGTGAAACCTAAACAGACTGCTTGCCATCAGTATTTTCTAATTGATGGACACTCTAGAAGTCCAATGTTAAAGCATTTAAATTATTTCTTTCAGAATTTATTTGTATACATTTCTTCTACTTTCAGGTTTCAATCTATGTATGCTTGAAAAATGGGGGTTTGCTTTGCTTTTCTCAGTCCCACAGCACATAAAGCGTGTGTGAATATGAGATATTTTGCTCTGGGAATTATCATCAGCTCTGCAGAGGGGTGAGATTGGAAGTTCTGAGGATGTGATGTATTTCATCTCTGGGGAGACGAGAAATGTGTCACCCACACCACTACAGCCCTTCAGGGAGCATCTCAGTGTTCATTCATGATTTAGTTTGGATTTTGGTTCAAGGCAGGAAGAGTATTTTATAAAACCATTGCAATAAGTGCATTTCATTAGTTATTAACAAAAAACTGTCCATTCCCCCGGAAGGATTCCCTGGGATTCCGTGTCACTGATGTTTTCAGAGAGACAGCATTTGAACATGGGGAACATATGGGGACATAGACTATGGAAATCATTCACTTAAATGTCACTTCTGTCTTAGATTTGTCATCTAATTTTAATATGTTGAATGCCATGAATATGTTTAATTCTTTACCGTGAGTTGTATTTCTTGCTACTGACTGTCGCCAAAATACATGCATGTTAATTATAATCATAGGAGATTTTTTAAAGCTAGATATTTTACTTTTTGTTTGACAAATATGCTATGTGTATTACAGGTGCAGAGACTGTTTTAGGGTTTTCAGGGGAGTTTAGAAACAAGTTTATTCTAGTAAAGACTGGATTACAGTGAGACAAATGGTTCTAGTATCAGAGAAAAATGCAAATATTAAAGATTACATTGTAAGCTAGAGTGTATTGCTAGAGCCCAGTGGACTTTGGTGGAGCTTGCAGCTTTTTCAGATTTTGGCACGTGAGAATAAAAATCCCCATCCAACCCACGGACCATCTCCAGGCAGCAGTCCCCCCTGTCCCCCCACACCTGCTCAGAGTTTGTCCTTTCCCCTCCCTCGTCCTGCCCAGCTCTGCAGCAGACACAGGCAGGCTGTCCTGGCCGGGTGGGATGGAGCGGGGCTTGTGTAAGAGCCCTTTTGGCTCCAGGGGCCTGTTTTGTACTTATTTTAAGGAGTTTGTGAAACTTGTAGGCATTTCAGAGCTTTGAGGTTCACACAAGTTTGTGTGTGCCCAGCTGACTGAGCATTTCAAGGAAGGACTGACAGAGAAGCAGATTTGCTCAGAGACACGGGAAAAATGTACCAATGTCAGTGTTTGATTTCTAAAGCCAGTGGTCTTCGTTACAGAAATTAGAATTTCCTTTTTCCTCTTTATTGTTGCTATTGTGGCTATTCTTTAGGAGTCATAAGATGCTTTGAATATATGATAACTTTAAAGATATTTTTAGTCGGACTGGGAGAAGCTGAAGCATGAGCCTTGCCTTTTTGGGCAGAGGTAGATTGGCAATAATCTTTAGTAAAGGTGACAATAATCGTGACAGCCTGAGGGCTGTACTGCAAGTCCACTCCAGGAGCAGGAAGTGTAGGTATTAACAGGTTGTTTTTCCTATGCTGCTTAATAAAATGAAACCTGTACTTTTGTTTGATATGCTAATAGCAGTTCCTTTTGTTTGTTAATGAAATCCTTTGGATGCTGAAGCTTCCTTCTGATCTGACATGCCCATTAGCTAATCAGCGGGAAGTTGATCCTGATATCCCACGATGCCAGTCAGTCCCCTGAGAGTGAAGGGTCACTCAAAGTCTCCAGTTTACCCTGCTCCCACCCTGGGCTGCTGCTGTCCCCCCTCTTTCCTCTCATCGTCCCCTCATAAACCTCAGTCTTGGCTTCCTTTGCACATTCCTCCCTCCTCTGCAGAGGGTGCTCCTGGCCAAAGGCACAGTGGGCTTTTCTAAATCTCCTCTGGGAAATGGATGCTGTGGGGGTTTTTCTAGTTTGAAACTGAGACCATATCCTTCCCACCTGGCAGGCCAGTCATAGTCATTGGAGGGGTTTTGCTGACCCTGTTAGGAACCGCTACCTCAGCCCCATAAAAACCGTTCAAGTGGCAGAGCCCAAGGACCTCCGGTGTTACAGGCTGTGGGCAATGCACCTTCAGGCACAAAAAATCTAAAGAGTAAGAAAATGGTTTTAAAGTGCTTTTGCCTTAAAATGTGTTCTTGGCTTTCCCTTTATCTCTCTCTTCTTTTTTCTTTTTCTTAAATGAATACTGCTCTGAAGAAGCAGATTTTGGGAGCATTGTGCCGGGAACAAAAGGATTCTTTCAAAGACTTGTTGCTCAATCTTGTTTACAGGATTTTTCTTTTCCTGAAGCCTTCTAAAATCTTCTCAATTATTCTCTTCCCTAATGTATTCATATTTGCTGGAATAAAACTTGCTCTATTTTGAGGAGGACTGCACCAAGTGCATCAAGTCATTCCCAGTGTTTCCTGGGCGAAACGTTAGCTGAGAAAACCGGCAATGACACTTCTTTCCCCCGATCTCTGGGTGTTCTCCCATTCTCACCATGACTGCTGCTGCTTCCTCTCCCCTTGCCCTGTGTCAGGCCTGCTGCAGCCTCTTCCCTGGCTGTGCTGGGGCTGCTGCTGCTTCTCCTTGACCTCCCAGCTCTGCCCTGCCCGACAGCCGAGCCAGCAAGTCACAGTGGAGGTGGAATGATTCAGGTTGACTAAACTGGGCTCTTTAAGGCATTTCAGAACTCTGTTGGGAACATGTCTTCCTTCCATCATTTCCTTTTCTAGCATCGTATCCATGGGTTATGACTTCTGGGGAGCCCTGCCTTTCCTGCCAGGTGTGTCACACACACCTCGCACCTGGGCAGGAGAGGAACAGTTGCACTTGTCCATGTGGCAATAATAATAATTATGATCATAATCATCTTTGGGAATACATTAACATTGTTTTCTTACATATGCATTAGGTTAACACTTAGCTAAATAATCATAATTAGCAACTTGGAAATTTTGTGTAAGCATTACTTATTAAACCCTTAAATGAGTCCTAGGAGGTATCATTACCACCATTATATAAACTGAAAAAATTGACCACATCAAAGATAATTGTCTTTCCCAAGATCCAGCAAAGAATCTCAGACTGAGATGTGATTTGATCTCCAAGGCTCTGTTTCAGTCATGGATTTTGCATGCTTTAAAACACTGACTCCCAGGAGTTCAATGTAACTTGTCTGAACAATAAAAATTATGTTTACATTCTATTTTCCAGTCATCATTGAAGAAAGAAGTTGTCAGTACTAGCCCTGTGTTTTTTGGGGGATCCTTACTGCAAATAAAAGAATATTTTGGGGGTATTTGAGATGGCTTCTATATAACTCCATTAATAGCTGGAACCTTAGGTGTTGTTTTCTACTTTGAAATAGAATTACTGAAGCAAGATATTACCTGAAAAATTACAAGCTCTGTTAGAATGCTGTTGAAAGTTAACCCAAATGGCACAGAAATGTCATACATAGCTGATTATAATCATGCTTCTATGTAGAATGTTATTTTTGTATATTGCTCTGGTCTGTTTATAACCATTAAGAAGGGAATTATGCACAGTAATGTGTCCAGATTCCAAGGAAGTTATTTGGCCTGTACATTATGATTTTTATTTGTTGCTTGGCTGCAGGACAGCATATGGAGTCATTATCCACTTAATAACCGAAATAGATGCAACCTCCCTTCCCCCTGGCGAGCGTGGGTATGGGAGGAGGCAGCATCTGTCACCTGTGCAGACAGACTGAGAGGTGCAGGGTCAGGCGGGGCTCTCATCTCTGCCTTTTCCAAGGAGAGCTGTTCGCTTGTGGGTTGTTTTTTTGTTTGTTTGTTTGGTTGGGTTTTTTTGTTGGTTTTTTTTCTTTTTTTACTACCTGGAATAACAATTCGCTAGGAAGGCGTGGGCACTGTCTGGGAATGTCTGTTTGCACTAGTGCAGAGCTCACTCCTGCCCTTCGTGGCCTGCAGAGGTGAGGCTCAGCAGTGTGCCAGGGACACCAGGGCATGTTTGCGTTCTGGGAAATTTGTGGGCCAAAGTATGAAAGATACCGCTGGGGAGATGAGTCCAATGTACTTTGAGGCTGTAGCGAAACTGGCTAAGATTCCAAGCAACTGACTTGTTTTAAGACTGAAACAGTCACATATTGAGTGAGGTCTTTGTAACCAGAGCAAAAGTATTTCCATGTTTGCATATTGTTCTTTGGAATATGTACTGATTCTGCATGTCCCTGTCTCCCTCTGTTGTTCGATTTCCTACTCTTTTTTGTGTGCTTCTTCATGGATTTTTTGGGTCTTGCTGAATTGTAATCGAGTCACTAAAGGGGCAACTAAATTTTAATAAGGTTTTATTTGATTGTAACTTAAAGTATTCAGCTCGGACTCATGTAAAAGGTTTGTTTTTTTGTTTTTTCATTCAGCAGCAGTGCAGCTAAAAATTCACTGGAATCCTGTGTTTAAAATTCATAATCTCAAGTGAAAACTATAGTCCTTAATTGTTTGCATTACTAGCAGCCGTCACTTGTGCTAATTTTGGGTTTTATGCATGAGCTAAGCCCATAGCCTATACCTGGGTCTCTGAGAAAATAAAAGATCTGTTTCTTCAGGCACCTACAGCATCAGCCTTGTCATGCTGATGACTGTGGCGAGACAGACTTGCCATTAGTGCTGGCCCTTTGGCATCTCTTTTTGATCGGCGAGCCCAGCCGGGCTGCTCAGGTATTCACCGCACATCGCAGCCGCAACCGCTATCCGAAGGATCTGAGCTCTCCTCTGGCCGGAGCTCTGTCTCTGCTCCGCCGCTGTCAGCTCTGGTTTGTATCACATGCCGCTGCTCCCTCCCCTGACCTTGCCTCAGCAGGGCCGGCCGGCAGCTGCTCCCGCAGCGCTCCGGCTGCAGCACCCGCGCCGGGGGTGCCCCGGGGCGCTCACGGCTCTGCTGTGCCACTGCCCCGGCCCAGCACGGCCATCTCCTCTCGCTCGGAGAGCAGAGCAGCCGTGTGCCGGACCCCCGGGCGGGGCTCGGGCCGGGGGCCGTGTCCGTGTCCGTGTCCGTGTCCGTGTCCGTGTCCGTGTCCGTCCCAGCCGCGCGGTGCCAGCGCTGCGGGTCCGCGCTGCGGGGCCGCCCGGAGATGGGCTCCGCTCCGGCCGGGCCATGGCCTCGGGAGCCGGGCTGCTCGGGCAGCTGCTGGGGCCGAGCTCCAGGAGAAACCAACTACAGCAACAGTGCTCCTCTCGTCCTCCCCCCCACCCCAAAAAAAAAACAAACCAGCAAACCGAAACAACCAGCGGAAAACCTCCTCAAGTGGAAGGTGCGTGCCTGCCCACGGGAGGGGGTTTGGACCTAGGTGATCTTTAAGGTGCCTTCCAACCCAAACCATTCTGTGATTCTATGAAAAAAACCCACAACCAAAGCAAAACTCGGGCTTTCTGTCTTCTCCTCGCTTTTCTCCTCGGGCTCGCTGGGTGCAGCTGGGCCGGGCAGGGAGAGAGGGAGCTTTGGGTTCCTCTGTCCCGAGCACGTTTGTGTGTAGAGGTTCGGTCTGTAAAGAGCTTCAGCTTTAAGCGAATGCTGCATTGGGGATGAACATCCCTGCAGTGAAACCCCCAGCCTTCCTTCCCTCCGTGTAGATGCCACCTGTCCAGCTGTGTTAAACTCGGTTTTAATCGTTCGTGGGGCAAAGGACTGCGTTTGTATCGGAATAGCTCCTCTTATTTGCCGTTTTAGTGAATATCAGATGTCATAACAAAAGCTGTGGCTGTGTTACGGAGTCAGTGGCTGGTGCAGCTCTGCTTTGGCAGGCTCAGCCTTTCTGCTGACCCTTCTGGCAGCCCAAGGCACGGGGTACCCGCGAGCCCCGTCCCCTCGGGAGAAGAGCTCTGTGACACAGCAGAGCCCTTGGGCGCTCGCTTCGCCCCGTGGGCTGCTCCGGGAGCCAGCGGAGCCGCAGCTCCACCGGCGGGGCTGGACCGCGGTGTGGGGCCGGGCAAGGGCCGAGGGCAGGCAGGGGCTGCCTGCAGCCTCCTCAGGTGGCACCTGGCGCTGGCAGCCGATGTCCCTGCCCAGGTGTCCCTGTGCTGGACAGCGGGGTTGCTGTTACTGGGGCCGGCTGAGGGGAGCACAGGTAACCGGACACAGGTGTTGGCACTGCCAGCTCTCCGCCCCTGTGGCCTGGGCCTCATCAGAGCTGGTCAGTGCAGCCCAAGGTGTGGGGGTCACCATTGTGGCCAGAGCCGCGTGAGGGACGAGGCTCCGGACGTGCACGGCTGTCAGCTGTTTTTCCATGGATGTCATTGCAGTACTGTAGGTAAGAGAAACGCAAGTGTTGTCTTTAGTGTTGGGTGGCTTATCCAGGACTAACATTTTCCTCCTCTTATCTTTATGGTGTTGTTTTATCTGTGGACTTTAAGCATCAGCTGGCGTTGAAAGTATTTCAGTAACATCCTTTCATTGTTCTTAAAGGACTTCTTGATAAGCATAAAGAAATATTTCCATTCTGGTGAATTCCAGAAGGTGTGTTGGAGCTATTTAGGCCTTGGATCAGACATTACTTATGGTGTTACAATGGGTTTGGCTAGTTCTTAACAAACTGAGAAGTACTTTGAAAATGAAATTCACAGTACTATGTGTTTCTTCACACATTTTGGTTCTTTGTCATGAACATGTATTGGTTGATGACAATTAATAGTCTGTGAATTTGGCTGACAGAAAACCTGTTAGTTGAGACAAAAACTAGGTGCTACAATAGAGATAAGGGCAACAGAATGCTTATAATATGCTTTATAATTTATGCTTTGCCTGGCTGCACTCATATCCTTTATGCTAAAAAACCCCAAAACAGCAGCAGCATGGTATTGCTTTACATCATTATAGTTGCTTTGAAACCTTAATCAGCAGAAAATCTATAATGAATAAGGTTATATAAAATTTCATCAGGGATCCAAATGTTTCTCCATTGAGTTCAACAAGCATAGTTTAAATGGAGAAAAATGGAGGGGAAAAGTTCTGGTTGGTTTTTAAAATATTTCGATGCCCTTCCCTGATGTTGTCAAGGGCAGTTTTCAAAGTATCTTTACAAATCAACTGTTACCCTATACCCCTTCATAGACAGGGGTACTGATTTACAGGGAGAGAAAATGTATTTTAAAGTCATAAAACCCCAGACAAAGAGGAGGTTCAGGGAAAGAGGAAATGGAGGTTTTTAGACAATTTGAGCACTGTAAGATTGTCTCCCTGCTTTGTTGTTTGGGGCTTTTTTTGTTCTTGTGGCTTTCTTGTCTTGGTTTGCTGTTTGGTTTTTTTGGGGTTTTTTTTTTTTTTTTTTTTCAAAATTGCATCCCTTAAATGTGCTGCCTTTGGTGTGCATTAAGATGAGCACTTTCTGGGAAATGTGTGTGGTGACTCTGTCATGTTGTGGAGTGTAGTTGATATCTATTCCTGGCAGCTTCCAGAGGGTTTTTTTAGGTATTCAGTACCTGAAGTTGTACCCTTCATCCCAGATTTCGTAAGTAAGGATGAGGTAATTGTAAAAGAGCGTTGGCTGATAAGTAAAGTTTTGAATTGCGTCGGTGATTGTCACAGGAGAGAGCACGTCAAAAATGACAATGCCTGTAATAAACTGGCTGGGTGAAAAATAGTAAAAGTAAAAATAGTTAGCTCTTCTTTTTGTGTTAATTGCTTTTTCACTCTGTCAGAAACTGTTTGTGGGGAGGCTTTTGCTTTAATGACTCTGTCTTTATAAAGTTGAAGAACATTTCAAATAACAGCCAGATAGTTCACCAGTGCTCTTAGTCAGCTGAGTGAATGATGTGGCACAGTCTCAGCTGAGTTTCCATGGAATCAAAATCTGTATATTCTAATGAAAAAAACATCTAGGGGAAAAAAAAAAATTATTAAATTAGGATTATTTTTAAATACAGCAAATTACTTACTAGCAATAATTTAAATGGAATGAATATACCTAAAAAGCCACATCTTGCTATTTATGATCTGATCTGGTTGCATTTCAGAACTGTGAAACAGTTGTCATAAAACCAGACCTAAAATGTGCATTTATTTTTTTTTTTTAACATTTTAGTCATCTATAATGGAATGTCATACTCACTTTTTATAGCATTTTTAATATGCATATGCTTTTTTGAACATTTTTGTTACTTTTTAACACTTTACTTAGAATACTGTATCAAAGTTCTCAAGTTCTCAATCATGTCAAGCTCTTGCTGTTCTCAACATTCTGATCAGTACTTCACATTTACCTTCTTTATTTTTTTATTTTTATTTTTTTGGCTTCAGTGTGCATTCTCTTAGTGGTATGACAAGCATAAAGGAAGGAACAGCTGTTCTGGTTCACCAAAACCAGTATCCTGTGTCTGATGAGATCTGAGGAAATGCCGAATTAAGAGTGCTTTTTATGCCACATCAACTCTTCTTGGTGGAATTTTACTCCCTGTGCTGAACCAAAACAGGGAGCAAACCAGGCTTTCTTGAACCTGCCTCCTGTTTTTCTTACCAGCTCATGTGCCTGAGTCATAGTCGAGATGCAGCATGGAAGTGTTTAATAAAAGAACTCTTGACTCACGTGGTGAGGAGGATTCTGCATGTGGGGATCGTGCAGGGGATTTTCTACCCTGCTGTTGTGCCGTTGATGGTTTAGCAGTCTCAGTGCTCCTGCTCATCACAGCTCTGTGGTACCTGTGCAGGAGTGGAAGGAAGTCTTCCAAGGTCTCTAGGGGTCTTTGAGCTGACCCAGTAAACTCAGAGGGCTTGACAGCTTTGTTTGATGAGATAAGTGTAATTTTTAGGTGTTCTGTTGTAGTATACAAGTCCTCTTGATCATTACATGAAACAATTTGAAGCACTTAATGAATGGTCAGGTGTTACTAGTAGGGTGAGACCTAATCCTGTAAGACCTCAGTGCTATAAATGTAGTGGAAAAGTGGAGTTCTGGTGCAAAAATTGTGCATCAGAACATGAGTAAACAAGAGTGAG
Source organism: Pardalotus punctatus (assembly GCA_013400915.1). Taxonomy (NCBI): domain Eukaryota; kingdom Metazoa; phylum Chordata; class Aves; order Passeriformes; family Pardalotidae; genus Pardalotus; species Pardalotus punctatus. The sequence continues at coordinate 322,711 of VZTX01005540.1, forward strand.
TTTTAAAAAGGTAAGACCTTTGTTCCTGTTTTTCACTTCCTCTGCTGTGTCCTTTTTTCGAGATGGAGAGCCATTTTTCTGTTTTCATCCTGGAACTTTACTCTTGAAGTAAAAAGTTATTAATTTCCCTGCCTCTATTTTTTGGTCATCTCTTGTAGTTTTTGGCATCCTTGGCTCATGACACGGATCAAACTTGGCTCCAGCAAGGCAGCAGGTCTTTGGACACTGAAAAACTGCAAATAATTTAAAAAGCTTTATAGATTTGGTTCTGTGCTTCCACATTATCAAGAAAATACACTTATGTCAAGATCAGCTCACAAAAAACCCCAAGTTTTTTGATTACCCTGGTTGTTAGGCAATGGCAGCAGTGGCCTTTAAATTTGTTGACATCCTTCTGCTTTTTGCCATCTGTATCATAGGTGTAGCAAAGCAGTGTACAGAGAGCCTGGAACTGAATTCACAGCAGAAATAATCTGAGAATAGAAGTCAGCCCGAATATAGGTCAAGTTAGTGCATAGGAAACCAACACATCTTCAAAGCTGTGGCTCAGAGAATGCTCAAGGGTATACTTAAGGCATGAATGTTGCATATTAATTCAGGGGACTGGGCAGTAAAACTAGGCTTTGTTCAGTTTCTGAGTGTGTTGGCCTGTACTCTGAAATAAATGGTGCACTCAGTGAAGCTGTGTGCTCTGTCATCTCAGCATAGATTTGTATTTCATGTAGAGAACTTAAATTACCTAGTTGTGAAGAAAGCGCTTTCGGAGCCTCACGGTGCTCTCCTGGAAGCCAGCCTTTGTCTTTGCGAGCACAAAGTGCCTGCACAGCTGGAGGAGCTCTCAGCCAGGGTAGGAGGAAATCAGGCACACCTGAACCTTGCAGGTAAATTGTTCTTTCCAGCCCTAATGTTAATTGAGGCACAGGAGGTTCACATGAACTGGCTGCCATTTAGGCACAGATGAAAGTAATCGGTTTACTGCTGGTTTAAAAATGTAAATCTTCTGTGGGAGATACTTCAGGAATTGTTTGAGGTACTGAGGACAGTCCTGAAAGGCCTTAGCGTGTGTGGCTATAATTGGAGTAAAAATTCTAAATGAAAATGTATGAAGCAGGCAAGAAGTTGGTGCTGCAGAAGTCTGAATCTTGAAGTGTCACTTTAATGCATATTCTGTGATTTTACAAATAAATACAAGGGCGGGGTGGAATTACATGTCCTTTGAAAATTTGGTACCCAAATAACCAAGAACATACTGATTATCTCCTATTTTAGTATTTTAGCAGAATTGACAGAAGTACTGATTTCCATTCATTCATGAAATTATTGGTTTCAAAACATATTAACGCTTATTTTTATGAAATACAGAAAACTAGAAATTAACTATGTAAATAAAATAATAACTTAGGTATTAGTTATTATCACTGACTGAGTTGACAATGATAGGAATCAAAGATTATTTTCAGTAGCCATTAAGAAATCTGCATGAGTCATTACAAGCTGCTTTTGCTGGTATTTTCTTTTTGTTTCCTTTTCAGAACACTTGGCTATCCCTTCCATCGTGTAACACAGGCAGTTGTAGATCAATTTGTTCAGCCATGCATATAGTGAGTAAGGTTGTAGTGTTTGGACCAAATGGAGGTCATAAACAGTTTTAATTTATAATGATGCTATCACATGTATTCAGTTATGCTCAAAAAGCAGCATTTAAGTGGTTTTATAATTCATACCAGCAATAGCATCACAGTTTTTCTTCACCCTGCCAGGATGTTGTGTGTAGCTCATGCTTGTGCGGGGTCTTTATTTTGTGCCTCTTACCAGTAAAATCATGTCTGATCCTGACGCTTCTTTTACCACACCAATTGTATTTCTCATTGCAAATGGGATGCTGGGAAGTTAAGTATAGGCAATATAAGACACAGGGGATTTTCTTGTATGCTCTGCCTCACTTCCAGCCCTTGTATTTTAGCTCCTATGTATTCCCTCTGAGCAGTGAACAGATCCATTCTAGGGAATGGAGGCTGGGGAGAGATGAAGGGCCACTCCGTGCCCTTCTACTTTTATAGTGCTTGTGGTGTTAGCGATCCAAAGGTATTATTGAAACAGGGTTTGTGGGAGGAAAAGGTTGTACGTTTTATTAAACCAACAGATGTTACTGAAAAAAAAAGAAAGATACTTCTTGACACAGTCTGTCTTCAGGTCTGAAACAGTAGAAACAAAATCAAAAGGCTGGAAAAATTATTTCTGTGTTTGTGTCCCCCAACTAGATAATTGTCCAAGTCTTTGCTAGGTGTAAAATACAAAAGGCTATTGCTAAGAGAAAGTGGTGGTCAGCCCTTCTGCATAACCATAGCCTTTTGTTCAACTCCAAAGGACTTGCCATCAATGAGTGTTTCTGGCTCGAAGTCCCTGTAATAGGATGGGTGCTTTTATAGTCATTTGCCACTTTATTTCCTCATAATGTGCTGTCACGATGCTCCATGTTCTAGAAGACACTGTGTTTTCTTGGGAGAGGGCTCTAGGGGGTGGGGTGGGTTCAGCAGCATTGAAACAGTGCTGTGTGTTGAAGGTCCTTGAACTGTTCTCTTACTGCAGCAGGTTGAGGTCACAGAGGATGTGTTTGTGTGGGAACTAAGGACTCGTTAGACCTAAAACACACAGGAGAACAATCCAGATTTCTAGCGGAGTAGACAAATGTGGTATCAAGAGGTTTTCTGTGATTAAACTTAAACTTGGCTTCCTCAGGTAAGATTGACTGGGATGTTCTGTTTAGTTATTTGCTCTGTAATGGTAAAAGTGTAAAAAAAGGGCTGGAAATCAGCTATTTATATCTCTGCACAAAATGGCAGTGCTAGTACATTTCTGTGTGCAGGTATTTTGTAATGTTCTCTGGCGTGGTGCTGGTGTGCTCCTGGAGTACTGCTTGAGGAAGTGGAAGCACATTTAACAGCAGTAAAACACAGTTTTCTCATTCATGTTCATCAAAGCCTCTTGTCTTATGGAAATGTGGCTGATTTATAGAGTAACTTCCATAGGAGAATGACTTGCTTGGCTTACTGGAGCTGTAAGGAGTCAAGCAGTTCAGCGTCCAAACACTTCTGGTTCAAACACAAGGTCAGTTCTTGTAGAAAACAATTTATTTTTCTCAGTGTATAAGCTCGTGCTTGGTTTTAGCCACATATACTTATGCCTTTCATGAAAACAAACAAACTATATGCATGTTTTCAAGTGTTTTGTTGACCTTGGATGCAAATGCAGGCATTTGATTCCATTGTGAATTTGTAGATAGGCCTGTGAGAATGAATAAATACTTCTAGAAGTATGTATGTATGTGTTTGCATTTTCTGAAAGTTGTTGTCATGGATATAATCTAGTACATTGTAGGAGATCTGGAAACTTCTTATCAAGACCTGCATGAGAAAAGCAATTTCCCAATAAGGGTGAGAAAATACAAAATGAGTGGGAAACAGGAAATATCTCTCCCCTAATTGTTCCTGTTACTCATTTTAAGAGTGCACACACTGCACAGGCAGAAGGGCTTCTTTATAGGACTTGGGACTTATTTTTGCTTGTTTTCTTTTCAAAAGGTAGTGAAGCAGTTCCTTTAGAGTATTTACGAATAATACTCCAGAAAAAATTGCAGTAACAGAACTCATGGATCTCTGTTTCTCCCTCGTCTTTCTGTCCCCCTGAATCTTCAGGTCATGTTTATTTGCACAAAACAGTGTAAGGAATCCAATGGAGAACGTGAGGAAATACTTGATCCATCACCCAAACTGTTCCTGTGCTAGGTCAGGCTAGTGGTGCATGGATACACATACAGAGAGGTTTGAAAACCCAGTGTTCTTACTAATATTTTTGTCTTTATGGTAAATTTACTCTCAGCTCATGTGATAAAGGCTGCTTAAGAAGGTCCGTGAGATTCTGATTTTAATGGATCTGTATTTATGTCCATGTATTCCCAGTCCCCAGGGGATGAAAAGTAAGAGGTGAAATGCTGAAGCAATCACAGATTTATCAATAGGCTGGGGTTTGCAAGTTTAAAGAGTTGCTTTGCAAATTTTGTTATACAAATACGAAAACTGGATTCCATCTGTCCAGAGCTCACTATGATGGCTTCTGATGAGATTCTGGAGACAAACATTGATGGAAAAACATCAATTCTTACAAGTTTTGTGGTATAATAATGATATAGAAGTACTTGGGGTTGAAACTGACCCCTGATTCCCTGATAATCATTTGTGAACTCATCTTTAACTCTTCTCTGGGACTGAAAAACCCTTATAAAAGAGGATACCAAGTATGTAAAGCTGTTGAAATATTCTCTTAAGATACCTGGGTACCTTGAGACAGAGATGCAGAAGGTAGCACTGTGTGACTTGCAGAATCTACCACAGCTCTGTTCTCTACAGTCCAGACCTAGGTCCAGATTTCCAGCGTCTCAAGTCACTGACATTGTCCTTCCTTTTGCCTGATACAGTTGAGGTGGTGGGATCCAATAGGCCCAAATAGGGGGCTGCAGGAAAAAAAAAAAAAAAATCTTCTTTTTTAGGTTTGCTCCTATTGTATGTTGGCTCCACATAAATCCAAGTCTGGCTGTGGGCTTGTGTCACTTCTGCAGACAAGGACCTGGTGTGCTTTGGCCAGCTGACCAATTGCCAGTTGGCAAAAAGCCCATTTGCCTTGACCATGTAAAGGTAGAAGGTATGAACAAAGTAAATCACAGAAGCTGCTCTGATGTTACATGTTTGTAGTTAGAAAAAAACCTCCAAACAACCAAAGACCCAAACAATCCACACACAAATCTCACCCCCATCATGCATGGAAATGAACCCTACTTGTATGTGGGGATCTTTTCTAAATGAGTCGGAATTCAAAATTAAATTTGAATTTTTTATTTTGAGTTTTAGCTTGTAATTGCTTTTTAGAAACATTGGAAATATGAATGCATCTGTGATTCATTCCTTTAAAAATATTAGTTTTGGGTTAAGTTTTTTTTCTTTTTCTACCACTTAGAGCAAGTTCATCTAGAAATTACAGGCTAGATAGAATAAAGGGTCTGTAATACCTTTCTTTAAAAACAGATTTATCAATGCTAATATGTTTTGTTGCTATGATAACTCAGTTATCAACATTAAACATTTGTTCAGTCATTTGTTTATCAGTGGCAGTTTGTTAGTAGTTATAAGTAGAATTCCATCTGCCAGTTAAACTATATTGTAAATTGATGTAGAAATTAGCAGCTCCTGGTTTTGGGGGGCGGGGGGAGGTGTCTCTCCTAATGAATATATGAACTTAATTGCACATAAATGCATCTGCAGAAGGTGGTTGGGGGGCATCTCAGGTATACTGCACACAAGTGTGCCAGTCAGGCGAAAACAGGCACACACTGTGATTATCTCAGTTTTCCAACCTGGAAGAGACAAGAATGTGTTGCTAAATGAGAGAGGCAGTATGTCATGCTCACTGAGATAAAAACAGAAGCTGCCAGACACTTTGGCTTTATTCTGCGAATTCTTTGCTTCAAAACTCTCCTCTTCAGGCTTATTCTGCCTCCCATTCTCATTCTTCCTCCTTCCCTCGCTGCTGTCGCGATCTCTCTCTCATTGTTCTCTCCCTCTTTCCCGTCTTTGATGCACATACGTTGTCACATTTCATTGACTCTCCCCTCTTCTCTGTTCTTACACTCACGCCTAGTGGTGCTTCAGCCAGAGCTCGCAGCCTCTCCGCCGAGTTTTAGTCATGTGTGAAGCTCAGTTTGATCGAGCGCTCCTTTTCTGCCTTTTCGCTCTCGCAAAAGATTAAAAGGTGGCGTCACATCGCTCCCCGGCTTTTTCCCGCAGGAGGGACTTAAAAGGGACAACAAAAACTAATCACGTTCAATAAGCGTTTTCGTGCAAAAAAGGGACTTAGCTGTGCAATTTGAGGCCGGTGCTAAGGATTGGGAAGGCTGGAGGATGCTTCATACTGCTAACAAGGGAAGGAAGCCTTCAGCTGAGGCAGGTAAGAAGTGCCTGAATGCGAATGTTTTATGGAGTGCTTGGTCGGAGCGGGGGATTTTCAGCGTTCTGTGACTGAGGCAGGCAACTGCAGCAAGAGGCAGCATCGGTGTTGTATCAGATTCCTTTTGTTTAAGATGTAAAGTATGTGCTATAAATTGAATTAGAAAAGGGGTTGTGAGGATGCTGTATTCACACTGAGGGGCTTGGTTTCCCCCCCTTTTCTCTGTGTATCCAAATAAATCAGAAAGACGGCTTTTGTGAAAGCTGGACTTTGCTTAAGGTTAAATTCAGTGCTTAAATCTCAGTGTAAGGAAAGCTTTAGAGTCTTACAGCCCTCAGGGAGCTTGCATTCTGCAATTTGATTGCAACAGCTAAACTGAAAAAAAAAAATTACTTATTTACTATTTATTGTGCAAGGTAAAATCTAGCATTGAGTTTAGGTCTAGGTGAATATGGTTTGTTTGCCTGACATTTCGTTGGATGAATAGCTTACACCCTTCTAGACATACTGTAAAACCTATTTCGTGTTTATGTTTTGTAAATTGAGATTAAGTAGCATCCTGAATGAAATACGTGACTAAAACTCATAAAATGCATCTGTGTTTAGTAAAGCAATCACCAAATTAGAATAATGGATTTATGTCAGTTGTCAAATGGAGTTAACTCTGAAAGTGCTGTCCACAAGTGCACTTGGATTACAATAAAGGGCTTTCTGTTTAACAGTTATTGAAAGGAGCTAATTTATCAGGCAGAGCCTATGAACTTAAGTCTTGTGATAATATAAAATTCTGTAGCCTAAAGGGTTTGTGGTTTTGGGAAATGTGCCCTTTTATTCTCTAGAAAAATACATGGGGGTTTTATAGGGATTCCAAAGGCAAAAATAATTTTAGTAAGGGCTTTTTATTCACAACCGGCATATTTAACTATTGGGACGCCTGCTTCTGGTCGGCGCTGGCTTTGGTGCCTTTTTTTCTCTCTCCCTACATTTTACAATTGCTCTCTGTATCAGCAAACCGACTCAGATAGGAGGAAGGGATTCTGAGCAGCAGCGATATTCTGAATGTCATTGTCACACTGAAAAGTGAACAAGCAGTCAAGGGTAGTTAGACCATTATTAGGGCTCTAGAAGGAAGCAAATACGATTGTAGTGATCCGAGTTATTTGTAAAGTGGAGCACTTAGTGGCTGGCTCTGAAAGCAGAGCTGGGAAAAGCCAACTTCGTGAGCTGTCAGAGAGTAAACATTGCTTGATGGGCAGAATGTAGCGTTGCAGACCTCGAGATGAGCACACTGCAGAGCGAAATGAACGTGTTTACTCCAGAACTTTGGTCGCTATGCAAGTTTCCCCAACGGCTCGGTCCTGCCCGCGGCCGCACGAACGCGCAGCGCCCGCACCGTGCGCAGCCAGGGCCGCTCCGTGGGTGCGCTGGCCGCAGCTCCGGTCACCGTGTCGGTGCTGAGTGACCGGGCAGCGCCCAGCCGAGGGGACCGAGCCCCCATCAGTGGAGGGGACCTCAGGCCGTGCTCCTTACCTGCGGTGCTAGTCCATCAGACGTTGTCATCCTCCTCATACAAAGGGACTGATTTGTTTTTTTTTTTTTCCCTGAGGACTTGAAATCAGAACTTGTAAATGTTTCACTGTTTTGCTGTGGATATTTTTGCTTTTTAACTATGGTTTTGCTGGACTTGTTTATTATTTGGCATTGGAATTGCCACCTCTGTTTCACCTTTCAAATATTTTCTGTATGTTCTTCCAAGGTCTTTTTATGCTTCAGTTCTGTTTAAGCACGTGTTGAATCAAACCAAGATTAGGAGTAACTTCTCTGACATAAATGGAAGTCCTGGATGTAATGTGGTACTTTAAATGGTATTTTGTGACTTAAATCAAGTATGTCTAAGTATAAATGGTAGATGACTTTTGGTAGGAATTGGTTATGAAAACTTTGGTCATTATGAAATGGCAGACAAGTAGAAGGTTGAAGCTGAGCCACCTTGATGTGCTTGAGGCCAGAATGCAGGATCTGAATTGCAGAGCATTTATCTCTGCTTTTGGCATTTGCTAACTGCCCTACTAGATGTTAAATGGGTGATTAATAGAAATAGCAGCATTTTACTGATGTTCCAGTAGATGTTGCTGGAGAGCAAAGTAAAGATTACTTCATCGAGAGAAAGAAATGCAGTGAGATTACAAAAACCTCAAGGCTGTTGGTAGCTTCATAATATGAGATCAATAATTTTTACATCATTATTGTAGGTGCTATTCAATCTGAAAACCTGAAGAGACACATGTGCTGAAGTGAGGCAGATGCAGATACAACCATGTTGTCTTCTGTTAAGATTTTTAGTTTTTACTTACCTTTTTTAAAATTTTATCACTAATATTAACATTGTTTGATCTGTGTTTTCTTAGAGGAAGGGCTGAAAGAATAGCCCTGAAAGTTAGTTTTTTTGGTTTTGCATTTTATTGTGTTGTTGTTTTTTTTAAATACAGCCACAAAATACAGATGTTTGGTTCTAAATTAAGAAAATAAATGCATGCCACCTCAAAATTACAATTCTAGTACAGTGAAGTTGCTTTCCTTTGAGAACAGCAAGAGTTTACCAAATCAACGCACAAAAGACAAAAAAACCCATCTCCCTTAATTTGTACACTATTTTATGTGTACTTTTTTTAGCTATTAAAAATTGTGAGTTTACCATCTTCTTACGTGATGAAATTCTGAGAAAAGCCCTATGATGAGTCTCAGAACAATAAATTGTAAGTACCTAATGGCAAATGTGTGAATAGAAAAGTGTGATGTTCTGTGCTCAAACCACTGTTTTCTGAATTAATCTGATACAATGATAAAGCAGTCCCAAAGGAGTGCAGGATTTTAGTATACAGGCACTAACTGATGCAATTTCAGGCAACCACTGACCTCTATCTGTGGGAATATTTATTTTTGGAGATGATCATCAACCGTAACTGATTTCAAATACAAAACCCTAATGTGTGTTTTGTTTCTTTAATCCTACCTTTTCATGTAAAGCAGGATAAACATGCAAAACTTAGGCTAGTCATGCTAAAAATATGATCTCTCTGTGTGCAACTGGTTTGTACCTATTTGTACCTTAAATCAAAAAAGCAAAAACAATAATTATTTGAAGACCTTTTGGAGAAGAGATTTCAGTTTTTAGAATGAAAATTACGATGTTTGACTGAATTTTATAATACGTTGGATCATAGCTTTATTTTGTTTACTACTTAGTGTGTAAGAAAATTTCAACTGCTGCTTGTAATTGGGAAAAAAATTCAGATCGAGATCTGCCACCCATTTTTCTACAGTCCTCTCCCATGTAATTTCCATTGTAGGCTATTTATTTATTGTGGTTTGAGCTTAGTATTTTTATGGGTTTTTGCAGATGTGTGTGCCAAAATGTCTTTAATCTGACAAGCTTTAGGTTGGTTGGGGTTTTTGTTGTTGTTTATTTGGTTTGGAATTTTTTTTTTCCCCATATGGGTTTGCTATTGCCAGAAGGGGTTTCCTTAATGTTCTGCTTCTTTAATTTATTGCTGAAGTTGTGCATGCACACAAGTAAGTATGTACTAAGGTAATTCCTTACTCTTCAGAAAACTACTTTATGTGCAGAGGAAGTAAAATCTTTCTGCATTTTGTGAGTATGGTTTAGGAAACGGAGTGCTCTATGTATTTTTTGAGTATCCGATAGTTTCTGTGCTCAAACTTAGTAGTTCCGAATGTTTTAGAGATAATTAGCCATGGCCATTGAATGTTGGGCATGGCCAAAAGTTCATGAGCACCTTCTCATTTTTAAAACTCTGTCATTCAGAAAAATCAGCCTGACTGTTGCCAGTGAGAACATCACCAGAATTATGTTCTCATACCTTCCCCATTCCCCGACTTGTCAGTTCAATGAAATGGTACATAATTTAGTTTAAAAGATTGTAAGATGTCATCAGTTTCTAAAGAGAATTCCCTGTTGAAAACATTGGCAAATTCGGTTTAAAGGCTTATGACACAATATAGCCCTAAGGAATAAACTTTTATCTTTGTATCTCTCAGTTCTCAAAGTCATGAAGAGTAAAGCAAGCATCCTTGTATACTGGAATTTTATTTAGGAGTACACTACTGAGAGCTCAGAACAGATGAACAGGGTAAATAATTCTGGCCACAATCGCATTTAGTGCCGTATTTCTCAGTAGCAGCCCTACTGTATGTCTAGGTTGCTTATTTATGTATAAACAAAGACAAAAATCGGAATCCATGTGTTTTAATTTAAGCCAGTTAGAAATTTAAAAATACATACCTAGTCTCATGTTACTGGAAGAGAGGAGGAATCTGTGTCTAGGAGTCTGCAGTAAGTTATTGAAATATAAAGCTGGGATGTGTACACGGGCAAATGTACTGCAGATAACAGTAATTTAATGACTTATTTATGTGGCTTGTTTCAAATGCATCTATATCAGAGACTGGGGTAGTATCATTAAAATAGGTAAATAAAATGTGAATAAAAATAGTTTTAAAAACTAGAAATAGGATTTGGCAATGAGGTCACATTAAGAATCTTCTAAAGGAGGACATGGATGTATCTGTTTTCCTCATTAATGAGGCAGTAACTCCTGAGTAACTCAGAGTAGGGGATGTAAGTTCTTGTAGCTGTATTGTGTAGAATATATTTAGCTAGCACAGTTCTTACTCTATGCATGTAATTTTTGAAGATATGGAGCTCAGTTGCTATCTATAGCTTATATTGATTTAATAAAATTCAACCTGTAGCTCATGGCTGATTCTAAATCAAATAAAATTTGTATTCTGTTATCACATGCAATATGATTATAGCATGGTAAAACATTGCATTACAGGGCTTTATCCCCCTGCTCTCAAAAATAAATTATTTTTTAAAAGCGAAAAAGCTTTTTAGAGAAAGCTTTATTGAAGTAGGACATATTTTTCAGACTGTTCTCCTAGACTTACCTTTGTATGTGAGATTTCAGAGCATGAAATCATATCAAAGTGTCATATGAGTGGGCCTTCTCTATAAAACATCGCCAGTGTTAGAAAACCCAATATATGTTTTCCGGGAATTTTGATATGGAACTGAACACCAAGTACTTTCAGTTGGAGAATGTGCCTTTGAAATGTCACATGTTAATTTTGTATGTGCTTGTGGTACTGCTTCTTGTTGTGCTTGACCACACAGTACCACCGAGTGATGGCTCTTAACCATGTCAGTTATTCTAACATTGTTAGGGAAGAACACAGTCCTTCTGGTCCCCCATTTCTCTTTGTTACTGCATTAATGTCTATTTTGAATAGATTTTAGTTGACAAATTCAACTCCTTCAGTCCTTTCTGTTTGGTCTAAATGTCAAACCCAATGCAGGCTTTTGTAGAGGTTTTTTTCCCCTGGTAGCAGAATGGAGACAAGGAATCTGCTGCAAGATGTTATCTTCTGGTGGGGGAGCAAGTGCTGATACAGAGTTGGCTTAGACTGGTCTCCCCTCATAAAATAATGTCTATTTTTCAGTAACTCGGAGTGTCTGACCTGTAGCACTACCTCCCCAGCAGGTATTGCTGCTTAAATGAGACCTGGATTATCTCAGTATTTATATTGATATTCGTACTTGTAGCCTAATTCTGTCCATAGCTGATAAGGCGTGATGTGTGTGTGTTGGAAGGACACAAAGAGAAGAGGGGGTGAAAATAGCAAGAGATTTCTGCTGGAAGGAAAAACGTGTCTAAGAACATGTGGGATTACAGTAAAAACTGCAACATCAGACCCTTGAATGCAGATTTCTCTTAAAGTCCACCCATTGTACTATTGCTCTGGTGTGTGTGCATGGACATAAATAATGTATATGGGCTATACATATATACATGCAGTCTCTAGAGGTCAGTAGAATGTAAGGAATGGGCAGATGTTCAGTTTTCTAATATGAGACTTTGAGATGCAGCATATCAGTTGTTGCAACCTAGAAAAGATGAATATGTTTCTAATGAAATTTGGAAGTGAAGTAATTAATCAGAGTTAACAAAGAGCTGAATGGAAGAGAATCGTGTCTGTCTTGTTGCGGAAATGAGTGTAAATTATTTGTTTTGGGCAAATTCCTGATAAATGCTCATTTGCGTTCTGAGGAACTTGACAGAGATCCAAACCATGATTATTGTATTATAGCTCATTATATTGCATCTTCTTGCTACCTTTTCTGAGAGGATCTCTTAGAATGATGGAAATAAAAATGAAAATGGTTTTTTGAGACAGCATGTGTCACATGTGAACAAATCAGGGCTCCAGTGCAGGCAACATATTTTCTCTTCATGTTTACCCTGTTAGCAATGGCCAGCCTTAAGAAATTAATTGTTTCATCCTTGCTCACTACCTTATAACAGGAAGGCTTCTGAGTTCACTGATCAGTTGCAGTTGAGGGTTTTGTTTTATTTTTAAACACTGTTCTCACACGGTCACAGAATAGTTTAGGCTGGAAAAGACCTCTGAGATCATCAAGTACAACCTGCGGCCGATCCCCGCCGTGTCCCCCAGACCAGAGCACTGAGTGCCACACCCAGCGCCACACCCAGCGCCACACCCAGTGCCACACCCAGCACCACACCCAGTGCCACACCCAGCTGTTTCCTGAACACCTGCAGGGATGGGGACCACACCGCCTCCCTGGGCAGCGCCTTCCCGTGCCTGACCACCCTGTCAGTGGAGAAATTTTTCTAAATGTCCAACTTGAACCTCCCCGGTGCAGCTTGAGGCTGTTCCCATCCTGTCCCTGTTCCCTGGGAGCAGGGCCTGACCCCCTGGCCCCTCCTGCCAGGAGCTGTGCAGAGCCACAAGGTTCCCCTGAGCTCCTTTTCTCCAGGATTGACACCCCCAGCTCCCTCTGCTGCTCCTCACCGGACTGACCCTCCAGACCCTTCTGCAGCTCCCTTTCCTTCTCTGGACGTGCTCCAGTACCTCATCATCTAGCCTTGAAAGAAATCCTGATTCCAGAGTCAGGCTGACACATACACATTATATTGTAAACAACGTGGTGAGATTTAAGTGGAGTTAGATGTTAAATTTACATATATATATATAAAGGTTGTTAGAAATTAGTGGTTTGTGTGCTCTCTGTTTTTCTCTTTGAAGAGGCTGTTTGGGTGGTATTTGACATCTTTCTTCTGTTCATGTTGTAGTTCTGCTTCACATTGTAAAATATTGATAGGACAAGTCCTGTCACAGAATTAGTTAGATCATCAATTCCCTTTTTACTTGGCTTCTGGTTATTTTTGTTAGTTTGCCTGGAAGCTATGCTTCAAAAATCTGTGATCTCCCTAGATGCTCTGGAAGGCATCTTTCAAAGTAGTAGACAAAACTTGTTTTAATAGTGAGCTAAACAGAGTCAATTGTTGCAGGAATCATGATTTCCTTCTCCCACTGTTCTTTGAGTGTATTGAAAACTTTTTTTATGGATTAGATGTGACAAAACAAAGTTGTGGAGGTGGATCTCAAACTTCAGTGTATTTACTTTTGGAGAAGCCGGAAATGTACCAGCTCAGTTTTTATTAAATGTATGCTTTTAACATAAAACAGTGGCAGTAATAAAAGATGTACTTGGATTCATTACTAATACATTATGGTAAATAGTGAATATGCATGGATGTTAAGGAAGTCTCATAGTTCTCCACATAAACAGCCCATAAAACTTTGAGGATCAGCCTGGTTCTGGTGTGTGAAGTTGCAATATCTGATTATATGAAAACATCACCTCTATCTATGGTGAAGAACTGGTTTCCTCAATTTGAAATGATGGCAGGCCTTTGGGTTTAGTTGTTTTATGACCATGTATTTTATTTTGTGTTCCTGTTGTTTTGTTCATGTGATTATGAGCTCTCAGGTACAAAATAATGATATTGTAACAGCAATGGTCCATATTCTTAGATACAGTGGCTCTTACCTACCTGACTGAGACCTGTATGAACGTTTGTGGGGGCAAAACTGAGTCTCAGAATTGCCACTTCTAAAAAACACATCTGTTTGCATGGGGTTATTTTTTCTCCCCTCTTTAAGAAGAGCAAACAAAAGAACAGTGAAAAGGTGGGGTTTAGACCCAGCAGCACTGATGGTGGAGGTGAATCTTTGATTTCAGGAAATGGGAGGAGTGCACTGTTCTTTATGTCCCCAGCCAGTTACACAAGGGAATAGGGAAAAACTGGATAGGGCGAAAATAGGGATAAGATGATTCTTTTAAAAAAGGACCTAAGAAAATCTTCAGCACATTTGCCTTTCAGAAACATATAAACCAGTGTTTTTAAAGAATAGTAAACAGCAGGCAGAGTTATTTTGTGTTTTACACCCTACGTTTCAAGGCATGCTATTAGAAAATGATGGGTTCTTTTGAATCTACAGCCTAGTAGGCAACCAGTTGTAGGTAATCATAATATTAAAGACTTGTCTGTGTGATTATCTGTGATTGTGGAGAGCTGGATTTCATTACTCTGTTGGTCCCATAGTTCTGTGTTCAGTGTTTTGTTTCTTTGTGACAAGAGGTGTATGCTTAGAGAACAGGACATGAGTGTTTGCCTTCTACAGCAAACACCACAGAGCTCTGAATTATGTGCAAACTTGAGTAACCATGAGATTTGGGTAAAAAGAAATGTGAAATGACAGTAATAATCAGTATCACTGTAAAAATACAAATTATTTCAATTTAAGTGATTTCATTTTTCTACACACATTTTTAAAGTCTGTCACCATAAGCTGTTGACTTCATCTTGAATGCATTCTGCAGTCTTGACAGTTGAGGATTTGTTAATACTAAATCAGTAATTGTTGGCTTTGAAGAGGGATCCAGCATCTTCAGCAAGAGCTTATTAAACTGTAAAATATGGATTGCCTTTACCCTAATGGCCTCTGAATCCTATTACCATCCCATTAGAGAGTGTGGGATTTTAGTAATTCTGTTGTTGTTTTCAGTGGGCAGCAAGTACAATGGGGAAGGGCAGGGGTTAATGCAATTCATCTCCTGTAATAGTGTAACAGTGAGTCCTTTATCATTCCATGGGAGTCCTTTCCTCCCTGCAGGGAGGGTGTCTGCAGCCAGAACTAGTCCCTCACCCCCAAAAAAACCACCAAAAACCCGTGAGATTTCCTTCATTAGCGCCACTTTGTAAACACAATAGAAGTGAGTTGATAAATAAGCAAGTGCCAAGTAGGCTATGGTCTAGGGGAGTTTCCAGTTGCTCTCAGTATGCCAAGAGGTATTGAAATACCTCTTCAGACAAGATCATTATTTATTTAATTGCATCAATGCCATAATATTCTGATAGCTTTCCAAAAATACGAAAGCACCTTATTCCCTTCCCCATAAATTCAGTGTGAAAAGTATAAACCAAAATGTAAAGCAAACAAGTAGAAAACAAGTGCTGTAAGAGTGAAACTTCTGTACATGAAATGATAGTTGCTTATTTTGAGCTGTATAAGCTACCTCCAATAACAGCAAGTCTTACTAGAGGAATAATTTCTTTAAAGTTCACACTAAAAAGGAATGTGAAGCCTTAGTAGTTATTAAGAGGGAGAAAAAGAGATCATGTACGGGGGGTTTGTCTGCCTTCAGTTGTTCACGAGGCCAGCACGTAACTTTTTCAGCACCTGGTGTGATTTTTTTCTTTTTCCAAGTGTTCTGTGGAGATTGATTTGACAGCCAAATTCCAAATGCTGGAGGCAACTTGCTTCTGATTTCAGAACAGGATCAAAAAGGGGAAGATTTCAAGCAGATATTGCAGGATGAGCTGAGAAGGACTTGTGAGTGTAACTTTTCAGATAAACAGTATCTGATATGCTGACGTGCATACCCTATTGAGTTGGGGTTAGTTTGATTCATTAGATGCTTCTAGCTAATAATTTCCTTTTCAATTAGAGATGAAAGGGATTGTTTTTCTGGGCAGCTCCTTTACCATTATCTATTTATTTAAGAAATTAGAAGATACTTGTAAGGATTGGAGTACTCATAACTAGTTTTCCTTTGTTTTATTCAGCATTTGTGTTTGGTTCTACTGTAGCATTGCCTGTAAATACGACACTTGGCTTTATTATGAATAACCAGGATCTTGTGTGCAGACAATTGGAAGGGCTAGAGTAGAATCTGATGGAAGAGAGATGGGCAGCTACTGCATAAAGCATCATGAGTGTAGGTCGTGTGAGTCGCTTTTTATGTCCTACCTGTATTTATTTATGCCTTTTGCATGTTTGGCAACAGAGCCCAAGGAAGCAAAAGATCTTTACAGAAGCACTTGTGATCAAGTGTTCTATAAATACTAACCAGTTTACCTTTGCACTCTCCCCTCGTTAAGTTTGTGTGTCCTTGCTGCTGTTGCACACGTACTTGCTCGTGTGTGGCCAGATCTGTGTTCTGACGCTGGTGATGCTGTGTCTTGGAGGAGGTGGTTTGGTTACCTCTTTGTCTTTCTGCATTCCTTCCTTCCCTCAATGGAATATCACAATTGCTCCCCCTTCCCATGAGTGCTGGAGAGAGCCTGAATTCATCTGCTGTAGGAGTTGCACCTGGGCAATCTGCCCACTTAAACTCTAAAATCAGGGGCTGGTAACCCACTTTGTCTGCTGTGGAATAGATGGGTTCCCTTTTCTAGGCGGTGAAATTTAAATGCCTCGCAGTAAGCTGTACAAGTAGGTCAGTGTTATAGCTGGAACCAACTCAACTGATTTGTCAGAAAACTATTTTCCCTCCTGAAAGCTCCCTCTTCTTGACCCTGCATTGGATAGTGTCCATGTGTCTCTGCAGGTCACTCCAGTTCTGTTAAGTGCTGAACGAGTATGTGGGAAGGTATGAGCTCCTTCCTTGAGTTAATAATCTAATTATAGCTTGCTTACATGAAGATGTAGTTTCTAAACATTTTAAGGATTTTCTTCTTGCTTATGAAACAAATAAGATTCTACTAGAAGAAATGTGGTTACTTTAGAAAACGGCTTTGTTCTACAAAATCTCAGAATGAATCTTTGTTCTAATCAGTAGGACCTAGGTGATAACAATAAAATGAGGGAGGATATATGGCATTTCTTTATTTAAATTTTGGGTTCATTTCAGAAAGGCTAAAGTCTTTCAGAATAGTAAAACAAAAAATCACTAAGTAGCTGTACTGGTATTATATCCTAATTAATTTGCATACTCTGAAGTATAAAAATGATGGAGATCAATAAACAAGGTTTGACAATACCGGTGTTGCAAAAAAGATCATTTTAATCACAAATTTATAACAAAGAGCAGTGTTGCAGGGCATTTGCTCATACTTCTGTATGAACGAGGGAAACGTGCATCATGAGCATCACAGGAGTAGGAGAATTTGACTGCCTTGTGCGTGTTCAAAGCACAGTGTGTGCTGGAGTGAACCTTGGCTGCCTGAAAACTCCGTTTTTTCAGGGATGTTATAACCAGTAGAAACAGGAATTATTTCGCTGCTGTTGCCTGCAGCCTCACTCTGTTTGGTTAATGCTGCTCTGCTTACCCAAAGTGGTGGTGCAGCCACTGTGCTCACTTGAGATGTGTCAGGAGACGTGTGTGCGTTGATTGTTTCCTGTGATACAACCGAGTTTTAATTTGAAACTCTTATTTTATATTGGACCATGTTTTGTAGTGCTACAGCTTGTCAGGAATATAGTTAGAAGAAGGACTTTTTTACTGAAGGCTTTTCATTGCAACTTTTTGTTTCAAACCTACACTATTATATTTTGTTTATTTGCTTCTAAACTATTGGCTTAGAAAGCATTATGAACTGGAAGTGCTAGCATGCATTTTTGGTTTTTAGGGGTTGTTTTTCAAGTACAAGTTTTATTTTTATTTAAATATATTGTAGTTAAACTAAAAATATATCAAGAAACACAAACTTTAAAATAATTAATTTTATTGTAGTTTGCTTTTTGCATCTGAAAGCTGACCTTGTACTATAAGTACTAACATTAATCTGCCATCAAAATCATATTGTTTAAACATTTGACATATGCCAGAGAGGTGGAGAGGGGAAACAACAAACAAATAAAACATTTATGCCAAAGAGCTGCTTTTTAAATTAACAAACAACATTGGTGTCTCATCCCAAATAAGAGTGCTGAACCTAATAAAGCATGCAGTGCTTTCATTTGAAGCTGTAAAATAAAAATGGAGAAACGCTTAGTAAAGGTGGAGGTAGCCAAACATGGAGGTTAAGAATTGCTTTGTCAGGAATGAAATAAATTTGA
The DNA here is from genome assembly GCA_013400915.1 of Pardalotus punctatus. Taxonomy (NCBI): domain Eukaryota; kingdom Metazoa; phylum Chordata; class Aves; order Passeriformes; family Pardalotidae; genus Pardalotus; species Pardalotus punctatus. Next base: position 340,942 of record VZTX01005540.1, read on the forward strand.
TGCAGTTTTCATGGTCAGTTGTTGCACCCTGGACTAATAACTTAAGTGAAAGGTTGCAATCCAGTTTCTGTAATGTAATGAAAGAAGGTACCTGACTATTGAAGATCACTGATTCTAATTAGTAATTGTTCTTTGGAATTGAAATTCGTTTCTCTCTGGGCTCAGTAACATGTTATTGTACTCTAATTTGGCTCAAAAAGAAGATTGAAATCTAAAAAAATAGTCTTGTCCCTTCAAAGCCCCCCTAAAAATTTCATGGCTTGAATCAGGACGTTTCTGCAGTTGACATGGCTTTTCTGTATCCTTCAATGACTAAAGAGTTCTTTAAATGACACAGGAAAGTCTTTCCAGATGTGGTCTCAGTTGCATGGGTTTGAATGACGGATGGAGGCCCAAAATGCATGGCTGCTATGGATGGACAGTGTATGGACTATAACCTGCTGCATCCAGCTGTGTTTCAGAGCTGGACTGCGCCCTTTTGTGTGTGCTCGGCTGAGTAATTTTGTCTGTGCAGGTCATGTAAGCTAAACAAAATGATCTGCTCTTGTTTGCGTCACAGGTTTGCTCTTGGTCACACTGGAAGTAACTTCCTCACAAGAACTAATTTGGGAAGGATAGAGCCTTGTTCTGCAAAGGCAGGTGACATGAAAGGTTGAGCTTATTATCTAAGAAAACCTCTGTAAATTAATTAATTCTTGCTTTCAGTTTTTTTTATCCTGCCATACCACATGGGGGAAAAGCCAATAAGCTAATTGAGTCAGGATTAGCTTTGTTCTAGCTGTAATCCAGCAGAAATTTCTGTTATTTTTCCAAAAAGGTCTGCTAAGGTAACGTCAGGAGGCCCAGCAGTTTGAAAGGTGTCATCCTGCTCCTGCCTCCCACCCCCCGTTATTTCAAACAGCAGGAACTGCAGCTTCACATTGATCCGTTGAAAAGTCCGTCCTGAAAAGTTTGAGAGACATTCTCCCAGGAATGTTTATTTGAAATTGATGTGTTGAGGGCAGAAAATAACCTGCCCACCTACAATTCTATTCTTAAATAAGAAATGTTGATTAGTTCTTGAGAGCTTTTGTGTGTTGGTGACCAGCTAATCATCCTTTCACAGCAGTGTGCAAATTTGAGTCCTTCTGAGCCCAAGTTAGCTGACCAGTGGGATTAGACCTTTTAGATATTTTGGCAAAGGACAACAGTTCTCTTCTTTTTTTTCCCATGTCAAATCCCACTGATTTTATGCAGGATATTGCTTTTGCCATTATGGGAACTTTAGCACTGTTTACCAGCCATGCTTATCCCAAGAGCAGCTCATCTGATTTTGTGCTAAAAGTTCTCATGAGCTTGTGCAATCAGGGAGCCTTTCTGACCTCAGAGTAGAATTTTCATTATTTTTATTTCACTCACAATGATCTGAATTCATTCAATGTTGTGAAATGCAATATCCTTTTTGCAAAGTAGGAGTGCTTCCTATGCAATCTCAGCATTGTGTTCCATCCCCATGCTCAGCTGCAGGTTTTGTACAATGTGTTTGCAATACCTGTATATTAAACTAGAGCCTCCAGATATCAATAATTCTGTGTGGTGGCACATGTAAAGAGTGTTTAATATTTATTCCTTCCCTGCATTCTGATGGGGAAAAAAACCCCTTTCACCTACACTGACAAAAAGCTTGTCTGCATCAGAAGGTCTGTGTTTTTAATTAAAAACATTGAGTTGAATTTGTGAATGAATTTGTGTTCTGGTAACTCTGGCATTTTAGGGACACGAGTGACAATGACTGAAGCAAGTATCTGATTCAGAGAGAATATTTGACTGTTCCAGACACTTCTAACTATGCGAAAGCCAGACATTGCATATGGCTTTTATACAATGCCAATGTTCTGACCATCAGAAAGCAGCAGAAACTGGAAGAGTCTCTTGGCTTCCCCACTGTAATCTTTCTACTCACTCCCCCAAAGTGTATGTTAAGTTCAAATACTGCTGTTCCTACTACGTAATTGTAAAGCTATATTCTGATATGTTCCTTGTACTTCCTTAACAAAATTGTTAGCACAACTTTATATTAACCACTTACAAAATCCCTCTGTATGTATGTGGAGAGGGTGGTACACAGAAATTAGAAACCAGATTTATGAAGTGAGAATGGGAGAACTGGCAATTCCTTTTCACTCTGAAGCCTGATAATTCAGAGTGGTTATTCTGATCAGCACTATTTGGAGTTAAATCCTTCTTTTGATGTTTGCAGTGCAGCATTTTCATTCTTCATTGCAATTCTGAATGCCCCTTCTAACTAGTAGAGAATTAATTTGTTCTTGTGTGTGTATGGGCATTGGGATGATATATAGTCTATTTTCCCACTGTCCTGTTTGCTGACTGCAGAAGAATGGCATGTACCAGTGGCTGGTTTGATACTACAAAAAGGAGAAGCTGCAGCTCTCCTGGCACCACAGTAAATTGGAAGGGAAGGTGCTCTGTAGCAGAGGTTTGTTCTGGTACATGACATTGTTGGCTGTGTGGTATTTTGCCTCCAGGAAATCCTCCCGTGAGACACTGGCTTTTTCCAGAAAGTCCAGTTTAAAAGTTGGGAGCAGTGGTGAAGTCATGGCAGTACATTTGTACTGCTGCCAGTTTTTGTGCAATATGTTGTGTATTATCTTACAGATATAATCCTGATAAAAGATATATCCCTTGTCTCTCTGACACAGGGAAAGGGGGAAAATAAAGAGGGAAAAAGCAAACAAACACCAAACATGGGCACTGTCTTGCTGTGCAGGAGTACTACAGATTTGAGCATGTTGTGGGTGTAGGGAAAAGCTTCATCTCATGCCTGAAACAAAGATCTAAAGGGATTTGAAGGGCTCTGGAATCTTTTTGCTCAAACTTTGTTTTCATGTGGGTTGTTTTTCATACTCCAATGCATTGACAACACTTCCTGATGTACCCGGCAAACTGTAGGACCTTGCATTTTTGTGAGTAAAGTGGATTTCACCTTGAAATCATAAACACATTAGGAATTGTTTGTCTGTTTAGGAAACTGTATGCTTCTAAGGTTTTGGGGGGGTTTTGTTCAAGTTCCTTAACATCAAATTAGCAAAAATAAAAGGTATATTAAAATCATTAGAGAGAGTGAGTTCCTGCTTTTACGTGAGCTCAATTTTCTCCTGTGCTAAGTCTCCTGAGATCTGTAGACAGTCAGTGCCAAGATAACATTGGCACCATTTTCTTATTGCCATGGTGATCTTCAGCGCTGCTGAATACTCAAGGGAGACTCTGGTATTTTAAAGCAAGTAGAATTTTGGTAATTAAAAAGGCTGGAAGGAGGGATCTTTCTAAATTTTGCCAGCTTGGGTAAATAAGGATAATGAATTATGCCTGAATAGGAAAGTTATTAGTCTGCTTTAGTTGATTAGCAGAGGATAATAGCCAACTGAAAAGGCTGTGAGGGCCGGAGGGGGCAGGTGGGATCTGCAGGGTCCGTCAGTGCTCGGTCCCCGATTTGTGCTGGCAGGGGAACAACGCTGCCCTTGTCGGAGCGGGGCTGGCACGAGCCCTGCTGCTCTCATCGTCGTCTGCTCTGGGAATTAAGGGCAGCAATACATTCCAGAAGATCTTCCAATGAAGGCTCTTGCTTGGAAGTTGGACTCCTCCTTTGTGCGCTGTTTTATTAATGCCGATTTTACACTTTGCTGATGGCAGTGAGTTTTTCAGGCTCTCTGTGGTTGCTCCATCATGGCCCGGTTTTCAGCTCTGTCTGGTTACAGCATGAGTCAGCACTTAGGATTGTTTTATGATACTCTGGTATTCCCTCCACTTTTTTTTTTTCCCTCCTTTCTCTTTTATGACCCTTTCAAGCATACCAACCAGAGCAGTGTAAAGCATGCTGGCAGGAAGGATGGTGAGACACCTCTTATGCTGATATGTTAGGGTCAAAAAATAAAAGTTACAAAATCTCTACTAACAAAATTTCAACCCATTATTTCAGGTCCGATTTAGCCCTTCAGCCACAACAGCTTGAAAACTTGTGTAAAATATGCTTTTGGCAAGCAAATAAGCATTTAAAATTAATCTTAAATTGTTTGGTAATTAATTTCTTGGATAGTTTGTCAGAAATACAAATGATTGTGTCAATTCTTTTTAACTCACTCCATCCATATGCTTTTACTCATGGTTATCTGTTCATGCTGCTTGTGATTTGGGGCAGGGGGCATTCCTAAATACTCTTTCATAATAGATGATATTTAAGTTCGTTAAGTTGTAAAGTAGAAAAAGCAAGCTGCGTTCTCCTTCAGTGTACAGTTTAGTCATGGCACACCTGAAAGCTGCCCATAATGCTTATTAAGTGTTAAAAGAGATTTCAGTCCATTTTGAATGTTAAAAACCAATTTCCTTATCAAGGCAGATTTTAAGGTTTGCTGAAGCAGAGCTCCAGCTGCCCTGGTGACTTCAGAAATGTATAAAAGTGATTCCTGCAAAACAGAATCCGTGTGCAGTTCCATATTGATATCCTGAGGTAGATTGCAAAGAAAACTCATTTGAAAGATTCGGGATTCAGTGAGAAATTTGTATTTGGTGTCAGAGGTGTACATGCATATTTACTATTTCCCTTATGTGGACGTGCCCTCAAAAATAGCTGTATTCAGGGGACAGACTTTTACTTCCTTCAGTGCTCTTTGTATTGGAGCTCTGGAATTGTATTCATATTGGAGCTGGCATTGCTGCTGTGGAAGTCAAGGTTTGGCAGCTTTGCACAGCCTCCAGCACAGGCAGCTAATGACCAAAAAGTGGTGCCATTCTGGGGGAGCACAAAGCAGGTGTTGTGCGTGTGTACATCCACCCACCCATCCCCCAGTTCGTCTGGAAAATCCTGATCCGCCTTGGATGCTGCTGCCTCATCCCAGCCTGTGCCAAGATGTGTAACACCACAGTTTCACTTCTGAAGAGGTAGGTGGATTTGGACAGCTCTGTATCAATTCCTGAGGACACGCAGTAACTTTCCCCAAATGGTTCAGTGTCTAATTAGTGGGCACAGAGCCTTGCCAAGAAATGTATTTCTGGCAGAGCTCCACTTTGCTGAGTAGGTCAGGATTTTCCTGATTTTTATTGCTGTACTCTATATGTGATTGATTTTGTTCAGCTGAATGTAATCCCCTGGTTTGTTTGTTTTGTCCTATCAGCATAAGTACATTTAATCTTTGATGGGGTAATATTTTCAGGCTTGAATTTTTTTTTTTTTTTAATTTTTTAAAATTTTTTGGTAGGATTTCAGTTTTGTGCTGGGTTTATCTGTTTTCAGATATTTTAACAGAAGCATTCATTTGGGCGAATTAGAAGTGTATCAGCTTTTTTACTTATTTCCATTGGATTTTTATTATTTAAAGACCATAGTTTAATGATGCTCTAAATTTACCTTCTTGAAAAAAGGATAAACCTGTTACTTGCCTGGCTCTGAGCAAGAATTACAGGAAATAAACAAGCCCAAGTCTCTATCTAGTTATTTTTAGCTTAACTATACTACTTCTTCTTATTTCAGTTCGAGATGAAATGAGAACTGCAAATAGCCTAAATTAGTCTGTAGCATTTATATCTTGTTAAGTTTCCTGCTTTGGAAAATATGCAGGAAAATGATTATATGTGGTATTCATCTAGAGGCTGATGAGTTTGTTATAATTATGAAGGTAGATGTAATGAGATGAAAACATCTTTCTTTAGGCTCTCTGAGGAATTCCTTCTCTCCATATTGCTGTTGGGTTAACTATTTTCTAACCAAAGTGTTCCTCAGCATTCACTTCTCATAGTTTGGGGTTTCCTCCGTTGCTGTGTAGGAGATTGATTGATTGGCAGCTCTGCTATTAGCATTTATAGGTGATAACTAATTAAATTCTACATGCACATGAGTGGATAATAAAGACCCCTTTGCATCTCATTTATTAACACAAATCTCCAGTGTAATTATCATTTTACCATTATTTAGCATGCTTAATATCTCTTTGTTGAGTAATTTTCTAGTTCCTTCTAGAAGACACTGAGATATAAGTGTATCTAAAATCTTCATCTTGTACCAAGTTATAGGAGTTTTAGTTTTCGTTTATGCTTCCTTTTATCTTTTGGAAAGTAAATCTTTGGTTTTTTTCAGCCCAAAGTTTTTCAAAGAACTTGATAATTCCTAAACGGAGTTCAAATATTTAATAGGCATTATGAAGCACTTAGCTGAGGAGACTGGAAGATCTGTGTGGGTTCAGTTTATCATTTCCCTTACAGGGAATAGTGTTAGCGAGGAATTGATGAGAATGGGACTGTGAATATTTACTGTTTGAGGAGTGCTGAGTTTCCTTGTTGTCACTGTCAGGGTAGATTAGAAATTGCTCTTTTTATTTTGTTTGTTTTGATGATGATTTTTGTTGGTGTGGTGGTAATATTTTTCTCGAGGCTGTGTCCAAAGTCCTCCTTTCCCCAAAGGATTCTATCTGTATGTTTTTTCCATATGCTTTTATTTATGTGTTAGTAATGTGGATGTGCATATTTACATGCAATTGTCCAAATATAATCTGTGCAAGTGCTTATATTTGAGAACTGGTTATGAAATCCTTATTTTCCTGTGAAGAGAGATCTGGACAGATTAAACTGAGATTGGCACAAGTTTTCCTTCAGTGTGCTTGACAAACTTTGGCATTTTTATTCCATGGTTTGTTGGTGTGTATATTTTTTTTCTATAAGTGCCTACTGTTACTGTAACTTCACAAAGGTTTAGTTGACTTTTATGTGGCAATACCAATTTCTAAGGAACACAGGGTTTATGGGTATCTTTCTGTTATTCTCTTGTTCATTTGTACTGTACCTGTAGAAGTCATAATTTTTGGAGAGTCACACACTGATTATTTCGGGGTGAACTTTCATGACAGAAGTTTCACCCACAATTGCAGTGTAAATCTCTTGTAATGTGGAGATATTCAAGATTTCAACATAAGAAACAGCACAAGTTCTTCTTTCACAAAAAACTGTCTTTTCCCTTAGCTGTAATTCCAGATTCTCCTATCACACTTTTCTAAAGCTTCACATAAATTTGACCCAGAACAGAATTTTTTTCACTAGTTTGATTGTGTAGATATTTAGTCATTATTCACCTTTGATGCTTACAGTAATGCCAAGCCACATTTTGTAGGCAAGCACAGGCTTTGCTTTCTGGCACATAAGGCTCTTTTTACAGCAAGGTGAGATCACCACCTGATCCAAACTTTTATTAAAGAAATTGTCAGAAGGAAAGGAGAGCTTTAAAGAGAGACTAGTCAAATGTCCTGGTGGGTTTTTAACATGCTCTGAGACAGCCATTCTTGGGCTAGATCAGTTTCTAACTAAAATAAGAACGTCTACCTTTTTCCATTTCTTTACTTTCCAACATCCATTTTCCTTAATCCTTGAGCCTCTCTTGATGTGATGATACGCAATAGAAAAAGGGAGAGGGCAGCTTTTCTGTAGTGACTAAAACAGTAAAAGTGTATTTGTTTTCCAATCACAGGGTGAATGTCCACTCAGGTTGGAGACAGTGCATTTACAGTGTGTGAAGGATTTACCAAACGAGTCAAAGGTCTCTGCAGTTTAGGATGTGAGTAGCAATGTTGTGAGTGACTTTGCAGTAGTAGAGGCTTTCTCAGCTGTTACCAGCTCTTATGGGGCTCCGGAGAAATGCACAGCAAAAAAGCCATGTAGCATCAACATTTGTGAACTAGATTTATTCTCTTTCATCTTTGCAATCCTTGAAAACAGAAGTCATTGCCGACAGGATTGGGATGGATGCAGCTGTGAGAGTGACTTAGTGCAGGGCTGCCCACATCATTCAGGTTTTTGTAGGAGGCAGAAGATGAGTGTGGTTTGATTTCTCCCATTTTCAGTTATTACAGCCACTTTCTGCCAGTGTATCTTAGGGGTTTTTTTTTTATATTGAATGATATTTTCTTACAGCCTTTGGGCTTTGGCAGCAAATACTCAAGATCTAGGAAGGGGAAGCGGGCAAGTGTGTGTGCACTGATTTGTGTTCTGCCTCATGGACTAACTCATGTTTCCCTAAGTGGTAGAATGACTGACGTATTGCATTCTGCCTTGGTCTGAAGGAGGCCGTTCTTCAGGAAGCTGGTATTTGTTACTTCTCAAGTGCCTTTGGTGTAACCTTTCTCCCACATTGGGCATTAAACTCCTCAGCTAATTTCTTTAAATTCCTTAGTCACTGAAGACTGTGCATTTGTATCAGTGACTGGATATACAGATAACTTATTTTTGAAATGCGTAAGCATCTAAATCTGACTGGTGTGATTGTATTTTTGAGTGTTAGTGCAAAACAAAAAAAAGGAAAATAAAAAAATTAATTGGAGGCTGCTAAGGCTTCTATACTGCAAAAAAAAAAAGTTTGTAATACATTCTTAGATGCAATTAGTGCAGAAAAAGTTAACCATTTTCTACATTTTTAGATGGTGGAGAGGAAGGGTCCTACTTTTCTCTGTTTTTCTTTTTCTTTTTTTTTTTTTTTTCCTGGAAGCTCTAGTTTATTCAGAATTCCATGTTGATACACAGGTATATTTTGTAGATACATGATCTTATAATCATTGTTCAGTTCTGTGCTGCCTGTATATTTAAGGTGTTCTGGTGACTAAAGTCCTTGGAATGTTAAATAATACTCAAGTCTGTCTTGTGAGAACCTGACAAGAAGGGATTTACAGTAAACCTGAAATTCCCAGTCTGTGTTGACAGCTAACTGTGCAACTTTTGCTTCCACGTGCTTTCATTTTCATCTTTTAATGCAGCATTTAGTAACTCGGACATTTTCCAAGAACTTTTAAGGACCGCTTGAAATAAACTAAATGCTTTGGATCCCAGGCCATTCACACAACCAGTAAGGATGAAAATCTCATTGTGGAGCTCTCCTGTCGCTGCCAAAGTGACCTTGGTCGGTGGAAAGATGACAGAGTGCTTTCCTGGCCGCGCCTGACAGCAGCGCGATAGCGGCGCGTTTGACAAATCGCTCACATTAAAATGGGGGGCACTTTCGGCAGCACCGGCGTCCCAATCCATCAGTCCTGATTACTACACAAACGTCAGCCACGGCACGGGGCACATTTGTCAGGGGGAGTAAAAAGCAGTTGTTAGTAGGAGCTCTCCCTGTCACAGTAATGGACTGAGGCTCGCGACGGTGACTCGCAGGAGCCATTTGCAAATGGCCTGACCAGGACTTGGAGAAAACACTTTATTTACACAGCACAATGGGATAATTCAACAGGGAGAATTAGAAACTTTACATAGGGATGATTGAAAAGTTTCTTGAGTGGTTAAGGCTACCTGAAGTGTATCTGAGAGACTGTGTTCTATAGAAGGATTAATGCAGCGGGGAATCAAGATGCGTACTGTAAACATTCTTTGAAATGCCAAATTCACATGGGTTTGGGTTTGGTTTTTTTTCATACTAATGAAGAAACTATAGAATAGGAATTGGTTCAGAAATATAAGTAATTGAAGAATTGGATATGGATTCGTATTTTCAGTCATAGCTACTTATTCTTGTGTCTTTCACCCATCTTTCATAGGCATTGTATATGTGCATAATTGAGGAATTCCACAGAAAGATTATCTTTTAAAGAAATCCCTGTAAATAGTGATCTCTACATAGAACAGCTGATTTTATTTTTATTGAAGAGAGTTGGACTATCCCATTAAGAAACAGCATTACTCTAGTGTGACTTCTATATTGTAAAACTGTTATTGCTAAGAGCTTATTAGAAACAAAAGTGTTCTCATTTTCACTCACTGATTAGTCAGTATTGAGTGGATAACAGATTTAATAAACCTTCAGATAATTATTCCAGAAATAATGAGTCATTTAAGTTCAAATGTGTTTACATTTTACTTGGTTTGCGTTTTTTGGAGGGAATCAGTACTTTTAGTAATGCCAGTACTGTTTTCAATACAGTTTTTCTTTAGAAGAATTTCTACTTCATATTTTGGATATTTAGTCTCAACATGAAAAAGAATGCAAAATATGTGAGAAAGAATACCTTACAGGGAATGAATAAAATACTGTTGCAACTGAGAGAACTTAAAAGTCATTAATTGCTCATTTTTTTTGCCCACATGAATTTTTTGTGATCTGTTTTTTTTCAGAGGTTTCACCTCGCAGTTGTTCTACTGTAATTATTACCAATTTAAAAAACAAAGCCTTTTGCCAAACACCGTAAATGCTGAAAAGAAGATGGCCTGGGGGAAAGCTGCATTTGATTTTTCAGTTGCACGTAGGTTCTTGTGTGGGAAATGTTTCAGTTACTAGTTTACTTTTTAGGGGATGGTTAAGCTTGCATTCATCAGGAAAGAGAAAATGAAGTTTATCTGAAGTGGGAGAAACATGAGTATTTCTTTGGCTCTCTGAGATATTTCTGACTTTGTGTTGTGGATTAGAGCTCAGTATGCAGAAGTCAGTGTATACATCTTTCAGTGTTTTGAGTTAAATCTCTCTTTTGCTAAATAGAAATTATCAGTTTCTTACATTGCACAAAAAGCTGGGAACTCTCTTGTCGCTCCTCCAGCACTTTAAATTACATTTAGATCATTTGATTGAGTGCAGCATTTGCTACCAAGTTGAAACAATGGGGAGATGGGTTTGAAACGTGGGTGTTCTTTGGGATCTCTACAGAAAACCAAGGCCCCTCCTGGGTTACCATTAATGTCTCAGGTGTGGTACCTGGGCACGGCATATCTTTCTTTCTTTACAGTGTTTGTGCTTTGGGAAGTATTAACCTGTTTATTCTCACTGTCTTAATGCAATTAAGAATGGATTACTAGGACCAAAACTTTCCTTAAAAGAGTAGTTGCAGTGTGTTTCAAAATCTAACGCTCTGTTCTTAGCTGCTGCGATTTGATATGAAGCAGTAATTCTGTTCTGAAACCTCCAAACACCTTTTTGTATGTGCTATTAGATCCCATTAGAATTAGGTTTTGGTGAAAATGGTTACTGAAGATTATTTTGAACCTGTGAAATTAAATGAAAGATTATCTAGATATAAAGTCTTGCCATGCATGAAAATGTCAATTTCTGCGCTTTTGTATTGACAGAACAGTGGCTTGAGGAGATAAACATTCCTTTCATCATTATGTCTCTAGTGCTCTGCCATTCCCCTTTTTTTCCCTGCTGAATAAACATCATCAGTTGTATCCATATTTGCATCAACATCTGTAGGCCAGGCACAGTCCACCAAGCTTGCTAAAGACTGTCTCCAGCTGTTATTTATTATTGGAATTCGCACACAACTGAGAAGATCCGATATAAAATGTTCACAGAGTTAATCCAAATCTCTGGTTAGCTCTTCGAATTTGATCTTCTTCCAATCCAGACTGAAAAGCCAGGTTGTTTTTAAGTTTTCTGGAAAATGGAAATCTCTGTAACATTCTCTGCCCAAACCATACCAGTTTGGGTAAGAAATGAAACTCCCAGCAGTTTCGTGGCTACTCAGCATGACCCTGAGCAGCCCATCAGGTTTGCAGGGAAGCCAGTGCCTTAGGAAGGCAGATAGAGTTTGCAACCTGTGGGCATTTTCTGGCATTTTTTTCTGTTAAGAGGCAGCATGGAACAATTTGTAAGGCAAATTCTGGCAGGCTCTCATGGAATCTGTTGGAAATAACGAACTGTGACAGCTGGGTTTCCCAGCTAACTCTAATCTTCTCCAGTGAACTCCTCTAACAATATTTTTACTGCATTCCACTGCAGATTGGAATACAATTGCAGAGATCTGTGAGGAATGGCTAACTTAATGATAGTTCTGTGGAGTGTTCAGGAGGGCCTGAGGTTTATAGATTAGAGCATCATTATGTCTCAGAAGTTAATAACAGAGGGGTGTGATCAATAGACCATTGCAGGGCTTTTAAGGTAAGTTCAGTAGCGCGGCACAGGAGCAGGATGGCAGTTTGCACCTTGGATTTGGGCCATGACAAATCCTGCTTTGGCAGAGCCACGTAAAGCTGGGAAAGGAATGATCCCTAAGATAGGGGCATGCTCAGAACTTTTCTTCACCTATGAACTTTTGTGTTAATGAAGTTGTACTTTGTCTTATTAATGCTTATTTTATTTACGTGTCATTTATGGATATTGTTGCTTGCATGCTTCATCCACTCTGCATGTGCTTGATGTATTTGCATGCTCATCACAGAATGCAAATAGGATCATCCGTTTGCACATGGTTTATGTGGATAAATGTTTTCATTAAATTATCTCTCTGCTACAACCAGCAATAGTGTGCTAAAAAGTGAGAGGATTACCTTATCCAAATGTTAAAAATGGAGGTTTAGGCTTGCCTGATCTTTCTTGCTCTATATGTGTATCTGCTTTTTCAGGCTTTCCTATTTATATTAAAATTTCAAGGGAGACAGGGCAATACTGAATGTGTCAGAGTTCACTGCTCAAAATCGATATGTTGTAGAGGACAAACCCTTTTTTTCTATATACTCTATTTTGAACAAATACTAGTAGAATCATAAAAATTTACTCAATTATGTTTGTGGAGAACTTTGTTGTTTCCTTGATAAAAGTTCCTTTTCTTGCAGCTCTCATTTTTTCATTTGGAAGATTCACCTTACCAGTGCACTTCTCTTTTTGTAGAGGCTGCCAGAAAATTGTGAAACAATAGACACAGTAACTGTCCGAGTTCAAGTCCTCTTTAGGTTTTGATGAGAAATACTATTACATACCTACAAAAATTCATGCTGTGCTCAGAATATTCCATAAAGAACTATTAAACCAGGGAGAGAAAATTCATGAGACATTCCAACCATCAAGAATATTCTCTAAACCATTTGCATGCTTATCTTTAGTCATACTATATTAGTTTGCCATTTCTCTTAACAGTGTAAGTTTATCCTTTATGGACATGGTGAATTAAGGAAGCTGATCATGCTTGCTTTTTCTTGTCCAGGTTGACCTCCCCAATCAGATAATAGTAAGATATTGCTTCAGGGGGATAAAAAATTAAATGCTTTATTTATCTGTATTTTAAAATGCATGCATATGAAAGAATTCCATCAATAAATTTAAAATTGAGTGACAATTTTGCTCTATGCCATTCTAGTTCAAGCTTTATAGTTCATTTTGCTAGAAAAACAGCCAGAGGAGGCAAAGCGATCTTCAGACGTGACAATTGCTTGAAGTGGTGTTCTCAGTGATGGAAAAGACAGCAGCTCCCCAAGGAAGGAAAAACAACCTTACAGTTATTTTATTTTCTGTATGTACACATCTGAACAGCTGGAGAGGAGCTTGAGTTGGGAATCATCACTTTTGTTGATGTTTGTTTTGCCTTTTATTTGTCTCTGTCTGTATTCCAAAACTGCTGCTAACTTGCCAGTATCTTTGGGTTTTGATTTGTTTAATGAGATAGTATGGAACTTTTTATTTTATTTTTGTCCCCACGAAATAAGAGAATATTCTGCACAAAGTGAATTAAATTTCGCTTGAGTACTGACTTGTTAAATATTTTGCTCATCATTCTCTGGTGTGGAATCATGGAACAGCCACGTCCATGAGCCTGGAGTGAATCCTCGTGGCCAAGGACACCCATCCTGGGTGCCCCAGGAAGGCACTGCCCGCGGCTCGGGGGGATCCTGCCCCTCTCTGAGCCTCCCCTCAAGTGTTTTGTCCAGCTCTGGGTTCCCCAGTACAGGAGAGACGTGGAGCAGTTCCAGCAGGGATTTCATGGATTAATGCAATGGAGCATCTCAGTTTTGAGGTGAGGCTGAGGGAGTTGGGCACGTTTAGGCAGGAGATGGCTGAGAGGGGACCTCATCCCTGTGTGTCAGGGTCTGCGGGGAGTTAAAGGAGCCATTTGTGTCTGGATGAGCAAACTATGACCAAAGAACACTTAGAATAGGTGCCTGGTTTTTTCCTTTGCTTTTTTTCTTGTTTCTTCCACAAATTTATACCTCAAGAACTGACAGATGTTCCAAATGTGAAAGTGAGGGGGTTGTTTGGCTTTGGTTTTGTTCAACATTCGATACACTAAGGAGAAATAAGGAATAATAAATAAGATAGTTCAGCACAGGCCTCTTTACGTGAGCATTAACAAAACAGGGTGACAGAAGTTTCTGCAGATGTGGTGTATTTTATTGGGCTTGCAAACATCTATGTAGCCATATAAAAAATTCAGTTTTTCTGAACTGTTGAAACCTCAATAGCTAAGTTGAATATTAATCAGATAATACTTTGGTTATGAATGAGGAGATTTGGTACTAAAATCTTTTGGTGCCGAATTTGAACATAAGGATTCAGAGTCTACCTTTAGCAAGAGCAGAGTCTACAGGACCAGCTGCCAGCAGGGATGACTTGACTGAGAGACCAGAGTGGAGCAAGAGGACTTGAGATTGACTCATCTGAGACTAGGGATTCTGAAATGACACACTTAATCCCTGTGGGTGAGGTGCTTGACACTGCAGTTTACATATTCCCTCCTAGTAATCTGAAAAGTAGCCATGACATGGGCTCCGGAGGGAGCTGCTTGGCAGCTTTCCCTGTGTGAGAGAGAGAGAGAGAAGGTGCTGCAATTAGAGACAATAGGATGTGGAGCAGGAATGCAGAGGGAAATGCTGAATGTTATTAAACTGAATGTTTTCATCAATAGCTAAGCAACAGCCCCCATGCAGCACTGTGAATTAATTGGGGAGGATATTTGTTGTTCTGCCCCACGCTCGCTGTGTAAATGCTGCTACCAGCAGTACACCAGCTCTGTGCTGTGTTTTACATTGTTGGGTAATACAGGTGTGCGAAACGGGGACAGTACGATTTCTGCTCATTTTATTTCTCTCCTTGATAATTTTTCTTTCTCTTTGAACAGGAGAAAATAAGCTTCAGGCTCTTGGCTTTTCAAACGTGTGCACCGCACGTAGTTGCTCCATGTATCAAATCTCTACATTTTGAAGGGCTTGTGGGTTTTTGGTTGATTGCTTTGGGGTTTGTTTTGCTTTGGATTTTTTTGGGGGTTTTGTTTTTCCTTTAGGCATGGTAAATAGTACAAAGGTATTTGTAAATAATGGTTCCCCTGACATAAGTCCTAAAAATACAGCATGATTCATGACAAAAACTGGCAATGATTTTCATGGTAGGAAAATAGAAATGGCTTATAAGATAATTCAGAATTAAAATATATTTGAGATTGGAGGGTTGTTAAAGCTGTGATAGGGACATCATTCCATGTGTGCTGAAATACTGTTCGGTTTTTTGTGGTTTTGGGGGATTTTTTTCTGATTTTTAAATACTGAGTTCATTTTCCAAAGTAGCATCTGCACGGCAGGCCATGTATTTTTATGATGCTTATTTCAGTTCTCAGGCTTTATAACGCTACCCCAAGGCATGCTGTGCTAACCTAGAAATTCACTTTTTATATCTTGTTGTGTCTGAATAACTAGATGAACTAATAATAGCCTGAAAGTACATCAAAAGCGAGCTTAGGGTTAGCAAGGTAATGGGGCCTTTGTATTTTACCTGAAAAATTTTGATTTGTGAATTAAGCACATAAATAGTAGCTGGGATGTTTTATAGCAGGAGCCCTGTGAGCTTGGAATGGGCAGGCTGGGGGTACAGCACAGTTGGAGCTTTACATCTGCTACTGTCTTTCAGTGCAATAAAGAAATGAATGGGGTTTTCATCCTTCAGAGGAAGTGTCAGGACTTAAACTCTGGAAGTAGCTCTCAAATTAGGCTTCTCGAGTGAAAAATAAATGTAATCAAGAGCCTGATTCTGCATGTATGTGTTCTGAAAGCAGAGAGCATTGTTTGCACAGCGCTCTGTGTGAATGGAGCCCGGCAGGTTTTCTCTGTGTCCAGGAGATGTTAACCAGCAGCCAGGCTGGGATGGATGGCAAACAGCACCGAGGGTTTGCAGCCCACGTTTGGGACAGCATGGTGTGCAATAACTGCACTGCATCTCCTGTTTCTGTCTGAAGAATTGGCTCTGCTTTTCGCTCAGTCCCCTCTTTGCTCCCCAGGAAAACAGAGAAGGTCGTGCAGGTGGAATGTCGGTGTCTCACTTCCCTTCCCCACCCGACGCTGACTTTATGGGGTTTCTCACCCAGGCCAAAGTTACTGCTTGACCATCACAACCAGGACTTCTGAAATCTGTGACAAATAGTATAAGGCAAAATAAGAACCCCTTAATACAGTTCTCTAAGTGTAGCTATGGATGTCGAAGGAAGATTTGTAACTAATACTTCTGGAATGATGCTGTCTGTGGCTCTTGGAAGGATGCATTCCTCTTCACTTGGTCTGTTTGCAAACGATTTAAAAAATGTGGCACATCATCTGTTTCCCTGTCACCTCGAAATAAGTTTGAGAGGTGCAGGGGAGCAGAGATTGCTTTCCTTTTTATCACATGTATTTATTAAGACTATGGCTTCTCTAGCAAGTCTCATTTTTCTTCATGTTTTCCTGAAACACTTTTTTTATGCTTTTCAGCTGGAAATCTCCACTGTCATAAATAATATTTATATCATAATATAGTATTGATAGAGTATTTTTTAAATGTAGTGTAGCTTCGTGGTCTGAATGATTGAAACACACACCTGAATTTTATCCCTGTTGAGTTAGGTCAGATGTTTACTTGCTGATTTAGTGGGTGATTTCTGAAAGGCTTACTGACAATTCTTAGGAAACTACTAAATAAAATCCACGTAACACTGTCTCTTAGGATAAGCAGCTCTCAAGGTAAGGGTCCTGGGGGATAGGAACCCTCTACAATACGTGTCAGGAGTGACTTGTTCGTCCTCCATTGGGCCAGGCATCTTTCCACTGGCTTTTCATGGTGAAGATTAAATTGCTGTATCATCTGGCACACCATGCTGAAATCGTTTCCAAGAGTGCCAAATCCCTTTTAGCTAAAGAAACAGATTTGAATATGTTCTTAATTCACTCATAAAAAATTTATGTTGACTGTTCCTTATCTTCATTTCTTATCTCACAGAACTCATGTTTGGCAATTGGTTCCATGTCCTTTGCTATCAGGGTTAAGCTGACAGCTCTATTAATTTCTTTTTTCTTCCCCTACCCCTCATTTTGCAAAGGCAGGTATTGCTTTGTGTCCTCTGGGATGCTTCGTCCTCTCCAAGTGTTCTGAGATGATCCCAAAGTGGTTAGAATTTTTTTTGTTTGTTTGTTTTCTCAAGTGTTTTCTCAAAAGATGTAGGCTCAACTTTTGATATTCTTGATGTGAAGTTACCTGTGGTGCCAAAATATTAACTCATAAAAAAAATGTACACAATTTATATTTTAACTTTTAATTATAACAGTGTCTTTCTGAAGAAAAAAGCAAAATCTCTGTTAACAATTCATCCAGTTTTAGCACAACTTTGCTTCTTTTTTTCCTCCCTTATACTTAAGAGTTTTTTTTCCCCCTCTCCTTTACAGTTTCTGACTCATGTTGTGCTTTACATTTCTAATGATCAGGAATAAAAGTACAATGTATAATCTTATTCTGCTATTAACAGAATTAGCATAAAAAATGCACAAAGAAATCGTGAAAAAATTAATATAGATGTTGTCAAGATTGAAATGAAAAGCGTTTCTAACAATTAGAGTTCATAACACACAGCATGAATGTAGCAATTGTTCTGTTATGGCAGCTGACTTGATTTGATGTATATACAATTAAAACCCTGAAAAAACTAATTTTTAAACATTCTTCACATATGTGAAATACTTTGCTATCCACAGTGCTTTTGTTTGGACTTGCTAAAAAGCTCTCATGTATAGTAAAATAACTTTAATGGAAAGAAATAAAATGCAGAAAATTGTATTTTTTTTTAGCCAAGTCCCGAACGTGCGCATTTAATCCTCTTGTGATTAAAACACTTAAAGGTGCACTTACCTTCATGTGTGAGTATTCCCACTCTCTGAAATGAGGCTGCTTATGCTTAAAACCTTTAGCAAGGCCATATGAAAGAACAGGTTTTGTGCATTGTTAACTAAATAGTACCGATGACTCCATTAAAATGAACATGCATGCAATATCTTTGAATTTATACCCTTATTGCTCCCATTTTTCAAATCTGAAATATTAAAAGGAAGGCAAAGCTATCGCTGCCTTTAAAGTACAGCAAAAGAAAAGAAGCCTCTCATCATAAATATCATTACTTCAATTGCATTTTTCCACCCAACTGGGTAATTCTGAAGGCACATACTACAACTCATGCAAAGGAGAGGAGTGAAGAAAAGAAATCACACTTGGTCTGTTGTGCCAGCCATGCCACAGTAGTTTCAAGGTTGTATTTTATACACGTCTACTTGCTGTTTTTCAAACCTTACGTTTGTAATAAGGTTTTCATTCAGCTTCAGTGAAGTATTGCATGGCTCAGTTACCTGCCATACTCTACCTATTACGAATTGAAGGTTTTAATCCTTCTTTAGCTTTTTTTGTCAATGCATTGCTTCTGTATTATTTAAAAATATTCATAGCAGTGCTCAGGTACTTGTTGAGTTTCAGATAGGCTTTGAGGGAGAGTATTTTTGTTATGAACTGAATAAGCATAAGTTGTCATGGCATCCTATCAGAATGTGTAGCATTGATTCTCTACATAATCTTTCAGACTGTTTACAAGGGAAATGTAAATCACCTATACTTGGTATTGGCAGCATGGTGAGATTTTTCTAAAAATCTCTTCACTCTGGAAGTTTTGCATTGAGTTCTTAATACGTTTTTGAGGTCTGTGAGTTGTTAGTAATTATTACCTAAGTATATCAATCCATGTCAAAGCTTATAAATCCAGCCTCTACACTTGCACTCTTCTGCAGTAACTTAACACATATGAACATGTTGGTGATTTCCATGTGATTTTTCCCTTAATTATTATTTTGAGTTAGTCATGTCTGAAGTATTTAGTAGAGGTCTTGAAGTATCAGTGGCAAGAGAAGGCTCTGAGGAGATCATACCAACATTTTATCATGTGTTTATGAACAATGGAATTTTCTGTCCTTCTCTTATTGTTCTTTTTACTATGTACTCTAAAGTTTTGTCCTAGCCATACCAACATTGCTGCCTGACACCACTCTGTGAGCTGAAGGGCTGAGCTGGTGAGATCTTTGGCTGTTGGCTAAAATTGAGTGATATCCAGTGTGTTGTGGCTTCGTATTAACCAGTTAATTATGTGATGTGGGTTGCAGATTTTATAATTAGTTTGAAAATGTTAGTCTCACTCTAAAAAGTTGCTTCCTGACTGTTCTTTTTAAAGAAGAAAATTCCCTCATCTTTAAATTTCCAATAAAGATTCTCAGAGAGTAAGACTGTGCTTATCTTCCTCATGCTGCTGTACTCACAGTTGGAAACCTTTTTTTCGTCTTTTTCTTCTTTTGCAATCTGAATTGAAACATGCCCTTATGCAGGTATTCCAATATCCAGCAGTTTATGGTTTATTCCATATTTTCATCCAAAGCCTTAAATACTTTCCATCATGGTTTTGATTGGGACAGGGAGGTAGATGATCTTTGAATCCCTTCCTGCCCGAACCATTCTATAGCTGGTTGTGTGAAAAGAGGTTCAGTTTTCAGTCCTCATCTCATTTCTGTAGCATGTGGGGCTCTCAGGAAACTGCAGGGCAAGGAAAAAGGGCTTCATTCTCTTAAAACAGGTTTGCTCCCGTATTTGTTGGTGTTAACAATCAGGAATTCTTGCACACCTAGCAAGAATCAACTGTGTGGAAGAAAAGCACCACTGTTGCCATAAGATTTTAATTGCAGATTATAACATCCTAAGCAGGATGCAGTTCACAGAAGTACAGAAATGACCACAAAGTTGCATACACATCCGTAGATCTTGTTCCTTTTTCATCCCTATAACAGGTACTCAGCGGGGAATTAACTGCTGAATTTTAGAATCATTGTGTCACTTGGAAGAGCTCAAATGTCACTGTAAGGAAATAAACAGGAAGAGGTACTACAGAGAAGCAATATCAAATGAAAATGGGCTAAGAGGATATAAATGTAATTAGTGAAACACATTTTCATGACTGGTAAAATTAGCACCCATTTATACATGTTATACACTTGAACCCTTGTTGACACCTGAGGCTGGGAAAATATATCTGCTAATCAAAACATGTAATTATATCCTATGAAGCTGAAGTAACGCACCGAATCCTTGCTCTTCATGGTGTTAATGATTTGTGAAACTCATTTACCCGATCACCTCAGTTTGTCCTTTCCTGCTGTATTTCTGTTCCCCAAAATAGTGAGGTCAGGGACATTATAAAGCGATTAAATATTAGATCTGTGCAAGAGTGAACATTGCATAAATTGTTAGATGGTACTGATATTAGAGAAGAAGGTGCTCTCAACAGTGGGGGGAAAATCCTCTGGTTGTAAAGTAAGCAAAGCAAGATAAATTATTAACGTGCTGGAGAACTAAAATTCCTGTGGACCTTTAATGAAGTTGGGGGGTTGGTAACTTGTAATTTCCAACTGGCATGACCCTACTTTTCTGTCTCCAGAGGTTGTATCTACATCTAATTGAAGAACATGATGGTCTGACACAAACATCAAGGGGAAAAAGGTATAAATTATTGGTTTTGTAGTGGTTCGGGTCTATACAGGAGAATTGCTGAGGAAAAATGGGATATTAGAAATGCTTACTAAGTTTCATGATATGACAGCAGATGAATTTGTTTTGGTTTACAGCCCAGTTCTAAAGTAGTGTTGTGGAGATGTGAGAGATGAATCAGGCTAATGCAGAAGGACAATTTATTTAGTCTGGAAATGGTGAAGTGTGTCCCTTCAGTGAAAGGGGTGTGCCATGGCCCTGGGCACAGTTCTGCCGCTTGGAGTTTGTGTGTGAGCAGCACTAGTGAGAATGGGGAGGGAGGAAAGGGGCAAGGAGGGTTTAGGTAGAGGGTTTTTGATGGTGAAAAGTACAATCAGAAATTAACTTATTCACAAGAGCATTAAAATAATCTTTAGTTCTTTCAGTTCAACAAAATCTTCAGGCTGGTTAAATTATAAAGATGGTTGAAAAAGGGAGAAATCTTCTGCTGTAGCATGGATGTTATCAACTGGATTAAGCAGCTCTGGCAGGTACTTTTGAATAACCAGTCCCAAATACTCTTTTTAACCATTCTGGGTTTCTGTATCTGGCTGTCTTGGATGAACCAAACAAGGAGAAAACAAGAAGAGTTTTTAAAACAACACCACTTTACCATTCTTTGCTTGCACCACTTTTACAGACATTCAATGATAATGTTTCCTTTCTTTCTTTGAAAGCCAAGATAATTAAAATTTAAAACTGAATAAACATAGTATACTTAATGGTTATTAATCATGAGGTTCTGTAATGAACAGAGTAGTATAAAATGCATTAACTAGTACAGATGCATTAATATATTTAGTATTAAGAAATTTCTTAGAAAAGTGGAAATGAGCAGAAAATTTACTACTTCTAATATCTGAAGGCAAGTTAATTCAATGTATCATAGTTCCGTTGAAGTCATCTTCCTTTGTATCCTAATTTCATGTAAGGGAAACTGTGGCAATATTTACATGTTGTATTTGCTCTATGCAGTGTAGTTACTGTCCTAAATTTCCCACTTTCCCATTAATCTCATAGTTTTAGGGGAAGGCTCATGGAACACCATAGATGCTCTGGAAAAATCCACAATTCAAGTCAACAAAATTAGTTTTAAAAAACTTGCTGTGCTTACCTTGAGATAAAATTGGAGAGTCTAAATAGGTTATCAAATAAATAGAACTGATATGATAATATGTAATGTTGCATTGAATCTGTTTGTAAGTTGTATAGAGCAGGAATGTTCTTTAATTACTACTGTGCATCTTCTGGAGTTATTGTAGGTGTTTTTTCAGTATATTCTATTTGTGATGGGATATCTGACAAACCCTCTAAGTTGCAGCATTTACTGAAAAAATCAGTCTGTTACTTTGATATCAAGATGATTCTAGTTCTCGGTTTAAAGTCCTTAGGTATGATTTTTGAGTATGAATTTAAAACTTCCTGTCCCTTTATACAGCGCTTACCTCAAACCATGATGTGTGATGGAATCTGAATATCTGTGCAGTGAGTGGAGTGCCTGGGCATTCAGAATCCAGGAACAGTGCAACAGGAATTAGGTGAAAAGTTGTGGAAGCTCCACAGAGCCGTAGTTCTCTTCAGAGGGAGTTGTTGCCTGGGCTGAACTACTCACACCTTAGTGCAGCCAAGGGTTGTTCATGCTTAGTGACATTTAATTTGGCATTTTTCCTTACTTTATCAATTTATGTTACCCAGTCATGCAAGAATGTTTTTTAGGAAGGTTGGTTTTGTGCTCTGTTCCGATTATTAAAAGAGTGAAGTGTCCGAAGCACAGCTTTAATCTACTCAATTCTGTGCCTACACTGTACTTAATGAAGCCATTTTGCAATTCAAGTGCTTGATTTTCCTGTTGGAGTCAGCAGAGAATGGCAGATGTTTTTGGATACTTTCCAGAGGAAGACCATTCTGTTGTGACTTCCCTCATTTAAGTCAGGTGGACAAGACCTTCCTCTGAACACATCTCTGGAGCGCTTCCTTCTCTCCACTGACTGCAGAGGATAGGTTTGGCTTCTGTGACAAGAATCTGGCCATGGTCTGAGGGTGTAATTTAGGTAGAGAACATCCCACCCATATGGGTTTTTAATGCATGCTGGAGATGTTGACCAATAAGTAACATCTTAACAGGGTTTTGTCAGTGTTAGATGGTAAAAGGAAAGGTCATAAAGATGAGCTTGGCCATATTTGTTTGTGAAAAGGGTTTTTCAGCTGAGACACTGCTCCCCTGCACCTTCCAGAAGTGATATGTTCCACCCTGCAGCTGTCCCTGTTAGTGAAGCACAGCTAGAGCTGTGATTTGCCCCACGGTCTCCTTGTACCAGATGGTGTCTAGGGTTTGTCACAAGTGACAAATAGGTTTTGATATGTGGAAATTTAAATCGTTCCAAATGCTTGTGATGGAATAAAAGGCCAAGTAATTCCAAAAGAGCCTTTGATTTGGGAAGGCTCTTAAATTGGCCTTGGTTACTCCCTCAGTGAAAGGTGTAAGTTGCATCATGATACCCTCCTTGGTGAAATTCTTACATCCAGAGGTGAATTAGTGAATTGGCAACTTCCTTTACAAAACAGAGGTTCTGCTTTGCCATAATTGCCAAGCTCTGTTTGCTCTCTCCTTCAGAAGAGTGCTGGTTTTACAGCTCAGCATTTCTGTGTGTTGGAATGGGGTCAGCAGCTGTGTGGATTTTATCAGTGATAAACATAACTGCACCCAGTAAAGAATCAGGTTTAAATTCTATTTTCTAAAACACGCCTTTATTCCCAGATGGTTGAATACAGCTCTTGGCCATGGGTGACTGGTGGCATGTTTAATGTCCCAAATTAATGACCCCTCCATCCTTAGCTCGCTGCACCAGAGGTGGTGTGGCAAAAGCAGTGACAGCTGGGAGATTACTGCTGGGCTGAGGCACAGGCTGTCCACTTTGAGGAACCAGGTTTCTAGAGGTCCTCTCACTCACTGGCCTTGTCTCCTCCTGCCTTTGTGTCATCTTCTCTTATTTGGCAGATATACATTGAAAGCAGAATTTTATTTTTTTTTTCTGACTGATGTAACTTGATCCAGTGGCTAGTAGTGAAAAAGAAAGCCTAAAAAATTACTGCCATGTGAAAGTTTTGTTATGTTCTTGAGCTGATCTCTTGTCATGGTTTTACATCAGCTGGCAAACCAGAGTCTGCATGCAGCATTTCATACGTGAGCATGCTTTCCATCCATCCGAATGCGCTCTGTGGACCCACTGAACAAAGTGATGTGTTCAGGGTTTGTGCCCTGCACAAACAGACGGCAGAAGCTTCTACAGAGAGAGCCATGCCAGGAGTGCGGGGAAAGGAAATACAGGACAGGGCCAGCCCCATCCCTCCTGCATTCTAAAGAGAGCTGAGTGTTTGGACAGTATCTAACCCTCAATCTGAAAGGATGTGAGGTGATCAGTTTATTTACCTTGGAGGAATAAAATGCTCAGCTGCACCTTTTACAATCTGAATGTGTTTCTTCAGGACAGTCCTCTCTGGTTCTCCCCTGCAGATTTTGAGGGTGGTTTTTTTTTTCTGAGGTCTAACAGAATTGTAACCACTATGTTGTATGTTTGTTTTCTCACCTTCTTGTCTGTCTTTTCAAGTCTTTTACTCCAGCTTTTCCTGAAGGTTTTGTAGTTGGTTGTGCTGTTATGTGTGATCATGGAGTGTGCAATGGAAAATTGGCTGTGAACACAAGGTACAATTTTTGTAGGAACGTCTGAACTTGAAACTTGGATTTCTATTTACACCTAAGGTCATCCTCATGTTACTTGTATTTTTCTATCTCTGGCTTCTTCCTACTATTGCCTCCAGCTCTGCTTCTAAGGTCTCATGCTGGGATTGGCAATGAGACTCTGTGTTAAGGCAGTTTGATGGCTCCTGTTCATATCCTAATGATTTTTCTCTTATTTTTGAGATTACTCTGACCCATTTATTGCTTTGTCCTTTTTTATATGACATTTATGGACAATGATGGACACTTAAAAGATGGACAACAATTGAAAATTTTCAAATGTCAGCCTGTTTCAAATACTATTTAACACTTCTAAAGTTCAAGTCACTACTTGGCCTTTTTCTTGCTTCCTCTTTAATGAAGACTGAAACTTTCTTCATTCTGTTCCCTTTAAAGCAGAAGCATTTGATGTAGATTAACACTGCATCTACTTTTCAAACTCCTTTCTTCATTCCACAACAGACCACGTACAGGATCAAATGGCATCATTTTGATCAACTAAAATATTTGGAGATAAGATGTCTGTGAACTGTCTTATGCTTTTGGCATTTCCATGGTAATATATGTGGAGGAGGAGAAAATCTGACTTACACATGTTTTCCCAGTCATGATTTGTCATTGTAAGTGAAGATTCTTTCAGGTAATGTGATCAACACAATTAAAGCTAAAAGGCAAGTTTGGCATAATCCCAGTTTTAGCCTTTATGAAGTATCATTTATACAGCATGAGATTACATGAAGTTCTTAATTGCCAGGATTTATAAGAAAATACTTCATTATGCACCAATATCTCCCTATAGATGCAAATATTTGTGCATGATGCCATAATTTTGCATGTGTGTGTAACAAAGGGCAGAGTATTTTTCTGGAATTTTTGGTGGGAAGTCTGGAGATTCTGTGTTATAGCACTGTCTTGTGCTATGGCTTAGATGGCTTTTCTCTCTCCACTAGAAGCTATTTCAGGATAAATTGACAACCTGTGTCTTTTTACTCAATCACCTCTGTGTGCAGAGCGCCAGCAATGTTTTCAGAACAGCACTTATGATAAGGAAAAAGCAGGCATAAATGGGCTGCTGAGAATTTATTGGTAGTCCTCGTTCTGTTGATCAGGAGCTCTGCCAACACAGTGACTCAACTGCCTGTTTAGAGAACAGGTAGAGCCTTTTCTAGCCAGAGTATTTTTCCTCCTCAGAGATAAAAAGGGTAGAATGAACAGGAGCTGAGACAGCTTGTCACTGCTGAATCTTGTCCTGACAGCTGCCTTAGCAGAATGCATTTGATAAACTGTGATTGACAAAATACTTGAAAACTGCAGCTTAAAACTGAATTTCTGGAGAGTGTGAAAGTAGACAGGATAAAGTAAGAATAGTCTTATGAGCACGCAGAGCTGTCATCATGCACATAACTCTCTTTAAAGTTGAAAAATAGAAAGCTGTAGGGAAACCTAGACTGTCCTAATATAATTATCAAGATCATTACTGAAATGGAGCCTTCATTTGAAACTAGGTCCATATGCAGTATTTTCTGCTTGTTTACTACACGAAATCTAATGTTGTAACTTAATTCAGTGGTAGAGAGTGGGCAAAACAAATAAGAAAAAAAAAATCAGCTATGGATTGCTCTGAACCTTTGGAGTCCGTACATAAATTCTGAAGTTTTATGGTCCATTTTCATACTAAAGAAAGAATTGGCAACAGTGGACCTGCTTCCCCTGACTTTACATTTGTGGTCTGAGAACAATTAGTTTCCACTTACTGCAAATTAAGCTCACCATTTCCCAAAAAGAAAACCCTTCTAATGCATCTTCTGCGTGATTGGAGGCACTCAGAGGGCTCTTTTCTTAGGTGGGTTTTCTGTTCTATTGCAAATCAATACAGTCTCCTTAATTGTCTACATAAAATGTTATATGTCGTTCCACGAAACTCTGAAAATTAATTACATCACTCCTGTGTAAATACTGGGATGATTTTCGAAGTACTTCTGTGCATGTTCAGTTGCAAACAGAAGACAGAGCCACTGCCAGCGCCGCTGACTGCAGAGCGCTGGGCATGAGCAGAGCACTGACTGTTGGTTGTAGTCATGAGACTGCACTACCAGTTGATGCATTTGTTGGTGTTTGTTCTGGTTTTCATTTGCATTTCAATTCCTGTGAAGGAAAGATAAGATAGAGGTAAACAAATGACGCTTATTTGCTCTTCAGTTGAGCTCCTACTAGACATGGGACTTTAAGAAAAACATTGGGGGAAATGCCTGGGCATCCTTTGCAAAGCGTCACACCTCCATTCATTCTCCAGCAGACTTCAAAAGACATATCCCTCAGGTTTTAATGAAAACATAAATCAACAGGGAATAACTAAAAATACACTTAAAATTAACAGGAAACTAGGTCAATCACCACATGACTCAGTATTTGTAGCTTAGGTAAAATATATTGCAGTGTTTTTCAGATCATAAATATCCTTCTGGTACATGCAGAAAGTATTGTTTGTGTTTATTTCCTCCACAACATTATCCCTTTTGAGTCAGGGAGTGTAAAGCTTTCTCCCTAACTGTGCACAGCATGACCCTGTGGTGTGTTTGAGTGTGTCTGTCTCATCTGGGGCAGTTTTCCTGCCTCGTCCATTATGGTTTGCTTTTCTGTTGTTGGTGGGATTTGTGGAAGCAGGTAGAGAGGTCAGGCAGACAGGCTTCAAGATGGCGAAGAAGAAGGTTTTATTTACAAGAAGTTCTTTTTATACACAGTAATAAACAATTGTCTATTGGTCAAAGACAATCCACCCCTAAAGACCTATTGGTTATGGCTTGTACACCTCTAACACAAACACAGAGATTAAGAAAGTACAGTTTATCTATATTCTCCATGAGAGAGAAAGGAAAATTCTAAGACAATGCAACTACAGTCCATGAACTGCTTTTTGTGTAAATTGGGCACTGAGGGCTCCATTCCACCAGGAAACAGATGAGTGTATTTGTGGTCAGCCCATGTTGTGTGCAGAGGGAAGCAGCTGCCGTCATGTGTGAGGGAAAAGAACACAGAGCTGAATTTATCTGGGTTTTTCTGAGTGTTACAGCCTCTCCCTGCACTTTGTTGCTCTGTTCATGCAGGAAGCTCAATTTTGGTGGTTTTTAGAACGAGTTGGAAAAACAGAAGCCTACTGAAGTGATTGATTTCTGTATGGCAGTGTAGTGAAGGAGAAGATGTTGAAAATTTCCTGAATCATCTCGCCATGTGAATGGGTGGGATAGGAAACAGCAGGTGAAATGGCTTATTGTTGAGGAATTATGATGGTCTCTGAACTGCCTGCGAAGATTCAGGAAATGTATGTTAATATGTATGTTAATATACGTTAGTGCAACAGTGGACAATCCCGTGAAAGGATATCCATACAATATTAAAATAATGCAAGCAAACCCCTTCTTTTAACAAAAATAGGAACCAGTGGAAAGTTTATTTGAAGAATATAACCAGAAATAGAAGAATTTGAAGAATGCAACCAGAAAGTATTGTCACTGCCACTGTCCACATGCATTGAATATGTTAAATTCTCATTCTTTCATTTAAAGAATGATACAGTTGAACTGCAAGAGGTAGGAGCTGGTGAGATGAGTTACCCAAAGGATGGCATTGTTTCCTTTGGAAGAATAACTTTAATATTCTTTAGTGTAAAACAACCAGTGACATGACTGGAGCCTCTGCAGTGGTGATTGATATAAAGAATGTGAATAAGAAATGATTGCTCACTGTATGGAAACTATACAGCATCAAATTCCCAAATGGCAGATCCAAAATGAGTAAAAATCTGCTTCATATACATTAAGGACTTCTTGTCCCTGGACTTTGTAAATACTAACAATTTACGCTGGTTCAGAGCCAAACTTGAGAAACTGATGGAAGAAAATTCCAACCAGATCTGTTGAATAAAATTTTTAGGAAATTGGAGAGGCAAGCTCCTGGAGTTACAGAGGATATTCTCAAGTATTTCTTTCGTGTATTTATTCTAGTTTTGTACTTTTCCCTGGGCTAGAGAAGTGATAAAATGTCTTTGATGTGATTCGCCACAGGTTGTACTTACATTCTTTATCAAAGAGTACTGAGCATAGTTTTGTTTCAAGCTATAGGTGATCTCATTATAGAGGCTGAACAGATACTTGGTAAAGTTTGAGATGGAAATCTTGTTCTTCATATCTTTTTCCCCAGCAAAAACCACAGTGAAACTTGTCTTCTTGTGAGTTGTGTGTCAGTTCTTAGTTCTTCAAAATTGTTTACAGGCACGGATGACAAATAAGATTTTACCAACTAAATTACTTGAAAACTGTAATTTGATTTTTTTTTTTTCTTCCACTAATAGAACTTGCTGTAGAAAGAGAGATCAGTAAGTAAAAGCAGGTTTAAAGGTGGTTGAGGCTCATCAATTAATTAACTTGCCATAGTAATTTAAAAACAAACAGTAATTCTTAACAGCAAAGAACATAACTATAATGAGGAAGACAGATGCTCAAGTTACTGATTCAAGAGCTGTTTTGTTTTGTTTTGTGAGGCATTACTATTGCTAGAACACTGATCTCAATCACTTTATTTGTATTTTTAGGGGCTTCCTTGTTTTAAAATGCGGGATGAACTACAATGTTAGAAGCAGACAGGATGTTGTAGTGCCTGTGGAATATTCAGGTTGTTGGAAAAAAATCAAGAGAAGCAATCAAATTAGTTTTCCCCTAATTTTACGAAAGAAGCAGGAAATTAGTGTAGTCAGATAACTTTTACAGGTTGACCTACCCTTTCTTTACACTTTCAAGCTGAAAGATATATATCCCACAATGAGGAGAGAAATTATTTTTATGGAATTACTTCTAGGATTTAAACTGGTTTGAGCCTTCTCCATCAAGTATTTATGCAGTTCTGTGTGCTGCCAAAAGTGAGGAGGAACAGCAGTGGGTGCTTAAATTGCCTGGTTGTAGTGCAGTGCATGTAGTCTCCTCTACATTTTAAACTTTGTACCTGCCAGCTTCTGTTGTAAAACTTCATTCATGTGGATTTTGTCACCATATTTATGTAGGGATATCAGGTTTGGAGATTCAATTTTGTTTTTAACAGTTGGATTTGAAAAAGCGTTTTGTTTTTGGGTTGCCGGTTCTTCCCGGGGTTTGGTTTTTGATCCAAGAACAGTCATAGGCACAGAGGCTGACCTAAGGTACAGTGATTTATCTGTGAGAGGCTTGCATGGAAAAGATATTAAAGAAAGAAAAAGCAAGTGTAGAGAACCTTCACCTGCTGCTTGAAGGTTTTCTTAATTTTTAATAAATTATTCCTATGAGAATTTTGACTTATATCTCCATAATTACTAAATCATCACTCGTAGCTGCGTCATTGGTCTGTATGGGGTTAGTAAACCATTCCTAACAGTATGAAGTAATAGTTGTTGAATTGACCTTCACTTCAAAAGGCAAAGTAAAACCAGAAGGAAAAAATGTTGGGAAGTTTCAGCTGGAGTTTTACTTTTTGTGAGCCAATGACCATGTTGAATTATGAGGCAGTTATGAATATTTTAGATGTTAGGGCTTGGCTGTTCAGGGGAATTTGAGGAGATTTGTCAAAATAACCAGATGTGTAGTGGCATGTTCCTAAAGTGATCTCGTGAAATTGATTGACACTCCTATGTAGACATAATCATTTGGAATTAATGGGGCTGTATTTAATTCTTTTGGGAGATAAGACTAATAGAAATAATTTAATTTTACTTAAATAAATCTGCATGGAATTTAGGTTCAGTTAACTTTGACTTCATAGTTGTAACAGACTGCTACACAGAGAAATAGACACAGCTCTGCACTGTTCAGTGCTGATCTGAATTATGCACACCCCTGTGATTCTTACGGTACAAAGGCATCCCAATGCTTTTAGTACTCCATAGGAAATGAAAACAAAAAATGTAGGGATTTTTCATTTTACAACACATTATTCATGTGTTGTTGTCTCTAATGGAGTTAAATGCTTACTTTATTCTCTGTAAAAGGCATGGATAGTGCTCTTGGAAAACCGAGCTCCTGGTACAGTAGATGTGTTGCTGGTCATACTGGTAACATTTGGGAAGTTTTAAATTGCAATGCAAGCCAAAAATTCTTCTGATCCCATTTTGTAACCTTACCTTTAGGCTGAGGAGAGGGAAAATGGTGTATTTGCTGTTGAGTTCACTGAACTATAATACACTTTCAGATGCACTTGAACTGCATTAGAGATTTTCCTTTGTAGTGTTTGTCAATTCTGCGTGAATGTTTGGTGGTGCGTTAACATTTTATTTTGTGGAAGTGTATTCTTAAATATGTCTTGTGGGTGTTTTGCATTGGAGAATAATTGTCCTTGAGAGCTGCCAGTACACTATGAAGGTAAAGCTTTTAAAGTCTTATTTGACTTGTTGAATGCACTTCCGAGGAGAGAAAACTAAACACAAGTTTTATAAAAAATGAAACAAAACATTGGATATAAAAGGTGCAGTAGAACATAATAGAGTAATACAGCAGAGAGTAATTCTGTCAAGACAATATAGGAAAAGAAAAATTGTGTGGCCTTTTTGTTGTAGAACAATTCTTATTCCCATACCTTTGTACATGACTTTTGTATTACTGATTTTTTTTTCTAACTGGAAGGGGTGTGCGTAAAGGTTGAGCACCACACTTGTTACATCTGCCCACCAGGCATGGTCTGAAGTATTAGGGTAAATGTGATGGGGAAAAAACTGCTTTTTGAGGACCAAGCAAGAGCATTAACCTGCCTGGTACTGAGTGAGTGTGCTGTCAGTTGCTACAGGGTTTGTCCTATTCATCAAAAGTCATAATGATCAGCTATAAACATTGAGAAAATAGCGATGAAAATATCCTGAGACACCAACAGGGGAGCAACTGCTGCTCACAGAAAGTGGTCAGGAGAGAGGAAACCAGAGACATTTGGGACAGGTCTCAGCCACTCAGGTGTGACATGAGTGGAGCAAGTGTTCATTATTGGATGTTTTTGTGTAAATATTGGTGGGGAGGGAAAGCAGCATGAGAAATTCAGTCTACTTATTTGTAAGGCTTTTCTTCAAGGCTTCTAAAGTGCTATTTTATAAAAATAAACCCTCTTTTTATTGTATATTACTAGTAAAAATTGGGTTATGCCACTTTGATAAATAGAAGAGGAAAAATAAGAACAGAGCTTAGGAGCATATTTAGGCTCTGGACATATTTAATGTTCCACAGTTATTTTTTAGATCAGTGTTGACTGAGAGTCATAAGAATTATGGGTGGAGGAAGCAAGTCTTGTAAAACGTGAGGAAGTTTTCATAGGTACAAAAACCCCCAAACAATCCAGCCATAAACAATGCACTATCATCCTAAAGGGTGGTGCGCATCTTAGATTATTGGTAGCCAGGCTTTCAGTGATGCTTATTGGAAAATGCTAAAAAGCAAAATACCAGAATACCTGGGAACTCATAGTGCATAGCAGGAAGCATCTGTTTAAACTATGGAGGGGAGAATTTCACAGGAAAGAAAACAACTGGGGTTGAGGGAAGAGAGAAGGAAGAGAGAGGAGTGATGTTTGTTCCCTGAATTGATGGTTGTGAGTGGTTGCTAGGACAGCCCAAAAGAGAAGCTAGAATTAAGAACAACAGGATAGCTGGTGGTCAGCCTCTTTCCTGGGACAAAGACGTGTCCTGAGGGGCCCAGGCATGCGGGATCCTGAGGGTCAGGAATTGCAGTGGCTGCTTCCTCAGCTTTCAAAAGGTGCTGCCAGGATTTGTGCCGGTATCTCAAATCATCTGTATCTGTGTTGGTTTTCAGCTTAAACTGGGGCTGGAGACAGCGAGCCCAAAGCTGCTGCTTGCTCATCTTTGGAAGAGAAGGACAGAAAGCAGGTTTCTTTCTCCCTCCCAGTTACTGTGGGAGGAGTTGTATTTTAGGGGAAGGTATAGGAGGAGCACAGGAAATGCAGGCCCTTTCCAGATATAACTGTGCTGTCTGATAGGAACTAAAATTAACTTAAAGATCTGAAGATTTACTTATTAAAGATTTTTTTTTCCCCCTAATTTTTGTAAGGCCAAAGATTGTAGGTCATAGTCTGCTCTTTCCTGTCTGATAATTGCAAAATCCATTACTACCCCTTCGAGATGTTTTTTTTTATTATTTTATAAAAGGCTGTACTAAATCTGAATAAAAGCCTAATAAGTAGATTAGTTAGAACAATAGTCCTCCTGAGGATGGTTGATTCCAGTGTAGCTGCTAGAGATAACCCTAAATGCAATTAGGTTTAACTCCCTGTGAGTGTCAAAGGAAGGTAATACCCATGGAGACTTCCCTTCAGATGACACTATTTTAAAGTGTCTTAACATTTGAATATTCTTTCCTTTGGGCGTTGGTGACAAACTTCTCTCTTTTTTAAATAAAATTGTTGGAGAAACAGAGCTCGGAAACTTGAGCTTCAGTCATTAGTTTTAGGTGCTTCCCATTAAAAGAGGGATGGTTCAGCTTCCTTGGGTGAACAGTTTGTTGTCTTTGTCTGCATCCTTTATAAGGATCAAATATCCCAAGGTGGCCATAGACAGGTGAAAGAGAAAATAGCAGATTCAGTAACACACACAAGCTTAAAGGTTAATGTAATAAAATGTCAGTAGATGAACTGTTGATGGATTAATTCTGCTTTTCCTCATAAAAGAGAAATGGAAGTTCAAGCTTGTATTAAAACCGAAATAGACACAGTAAAGATTCAAAAACTTTGCATATTATAGGATGGGATATAACAGAAATAGTATAATTGCAAACTACTAAGATGGTTTAATTTAGTTGTAAGTACTGCAGAAGAAGTTCCTGAAAATCTGTTTTCCTTCCTTGTTTTTAAATCAAAAGTCTGTATCATCAAAATAAAGCTGAACTAATTAGATGTGAGCCCAAGTACCCAAAGATGCCTTACAGTCATACCTGATTAAAATTGAATTTCATGTGTGGCAAGGAGACATTGAGTCAGTTTAGTAAATTCTACCTGGATTTTATTCTTTGGAATTTGTCCCTTGAAATTCTTTTCCCCCCCAAAGCCAGAGATGTTCGCCTGAGGAGCTCTCATTCTTTCACATTATTCCAGTCAAGGCAAAGTATTTCTGCTCCTAACAAATAGCTGATTTGTTGTCCAGCATACAAAGTGGTTTATTTTCTGTTGTCTTGGTCAGCCCCTTTTTTACTTGTGTCAATGTGTTGCCTTTTTTCTTTGCACATAATAAATTGCTATGTTTAGAGAACATATTTTCATTGTTGATGTGTTTGAGTGTTGGGTGCAAGATGAAATTATTATCTTAAAAGTATTATGAAGGATTGGAACCTGAGATGCACCAAGTAGAATTATTTTCCAGTGAAAACTTAAAGACGGTGAAAAACAAGAATTAGAGTGACCACGCATTAATTATTAGGTTTCTTGTCTTGCTGGTTTTGTGCAAGGAAAATAATTTAAATAAATAAAAATAGGTTCTGTGTTTCCTGTTTACTACATCTGAAAATTCTCCTGATGTTATTATGAAATTCAGTAATAATTTTCAATTGATGTTGAGCTTTTCAAATGTAAGAGGACTCCATGATTATGTCATATTTTCCAAAATGCAGAATTATTTTGGTTCTTTTCTTTGTAGTCTGAGAGAGAGACAATTCAGAACTAAAGGGGGTTTTTTTGTATGTATGTATTAAAATCTGTTTTCCTAAACCTGGAAAAGTTTTAATGAGACACACCAAAAAAAAAAAATCTCCTTGCAACAGTGGCATTTCAGTGGTTCCTGTCTAGTTGAGATGCAGCAGAATGAGCCTGATTGTGTGAAGAATCAATGTAAAAGTCATAATGCTGCAATAAACATGCAGGAAGTGATTTATTACAGAGGAAAGTGTTCATTTTCCAAATATATCTTAAGATCTGTTTTTAGATGAAAAGGTTTTCTTTTAGAAGGATGTAATGATATGTATCTGGGTATAGGAGTAATAGCCAGTACACTGAAAATAAGTTAGTGTGAACTTAAGCACCTCCTGTACAGCAGGTATGGCGCCTCTGCTGGCTTTTGGGTTAAATTTTAAATTTTACCACATGTATTCTTGAGAGATTTTGATGCACTCAGGCCTTTTTGTGGTTAATGATGCTGACAGTGGCTACATGGACTATCTGCAAAGCAAGGTTGCACCAAACCACTGCTACTCAATATGCCTTTCTATATGTCATTGATTACAAGATCAAAGAATTCTTAATCTCTAGATAATAATGAGTGATGTATTTTGCTTCTTATTGAGGGATGCTTTGGGTGGGAGGTGGTGAAACGTTCTGTTGGCTGTATTGCACCAAAGGGGCGTGGAATGGAAGAAAAGGAGAAGAGCCATCTCTAAAATGTTATTTGTTTTATTTCATTTAGATTTTCACACACACCTTTCTGAGAAATTGAAAGACAGACAGACAAGCTGGCAGCAGCTGGCTGAGACAAAGAACTCTCTAATACGTAAGGTTTTTATTTTGCTTAAACTCTATTCCTTGTAAACTTAGAACCTAGTTTAGAACTTGTGTCTTGTGCAATGCTTAATTTTGTTCTGTGTATGTTCTGCTCATTTTGTGTTGTGGGATTTTGGTTGGTTGGTGGTTTTTTCCCTCGTGGGTGTTTATATTCTGTTGAATAAACCTGATCCCTCTCTACTTATTTCATTTCATTGTTGAATATTATCTTCCTGGTTGGATTGAGCTGATTTAGGGGTGGGTTTTTCCCTGGGAGATTTGGCTGGGTGTTGAAGGAGCTGTTTTCCCTGAGCTGATCATGTTGCTGGTGTGGGGATCCTTTCATGAGAGAAGGAGAGCCGAGACCAGTGAGAGGTGCTGGGTCTGGGTACACACAGGTATAATTTTAAAACAGAATGGTACCTGGACCTGCATTCTCACAAAGGCAATTGCATGTTGTATTCCATGGGTAAAAGCTTGCATGTGACACATGTTTCTTCAGAGATTCTTAAGTCAGGCTGTTGAGTGAAAGATTTGGTGATGACTGTTCATCTTCGGTCTTGATTTGTTTTTGATCTAAGAGTTTGACATTCAGACAGTCACATTGATGTGCCACTGAAGTTTTGAGTCTTAGGCGCTGTGCAAAACAAGCAGGGGGGGTGTGTTGGTTTTTGTGGGTTTGTAGGGATTTGTGCCATTGCTAGACAGGGATTTTTGAAGTACCACTGCTCCCCACACACACGCATGCTTTTGTTTCCCTGAGAGCAAAACTCGGGAAGAGGATGGTTGGGGAAAAAGCCTGCAATGTACTTTTTTAGCAAAGGGAAAAAATGCCAGGCTGTAGTAATATAAATCAAAAGACATCTCAAGGAATTTTTGTACGAAGATAATGATCCAGTGGCATCTTCCTCTTGATATTTCTTGAATTCACAAAATTATTTTCATTCACTGGATATGTGCACTTACATTAACGATAGTATCAGATAAATTAGCAAGGGGTGTTTTTTATAAAGTCTTTTGTCCTCATCATTGCAAATTTTACCTTGTATTTGATTACCTAATGAGATGAAAGATGTATTTTGTTATTTCATTTTTTTCTTCCATTGCACCTCTGACCTAGTACCTACATGAAAGATACCTTTCTGTTTGGGCTTTTTTTTAAAAGCCTTTAAGTTAAAAATTTAAAAGCATTTAAGCTTTGCAAGATGAGGGCTCTAACCAGGAATAATATTCTGCTTGCTTAATATTTAAATATGAGACCTAAACCAAGGTTTTTTCATCAACCCCATTTTCTGAGGTACTTCTTTCCATAATTGCTTGATTGTCGGTGAAAATTAGTGAATGGCATTGTTCTTTGAATTTCAAATAATGTGTGAGAAAATACCGGAGCAGTTTTTTTAATCAGATTCTGGAAAGTACTGAGCATCTGTGACCATTTCATAGTAAATGCAGCCCATGAGTGTTGGGTGTGTTTCCAAACTGGAGATAAGGACTGTTTGTTTTGTTTCCATGCTTCTTACAAGAGTGGGAGCCGGAGCTTTTGGTAGAGTAATTAAATTTCCATAATGCTGATGTATAATGCTAGGAACTGCCCAGGGTGGTGTGTGTGTGTGTGTGGTTGGTAATAAAGATGAAATTAATAAAGAACAGAAGTGATCCTGTAGATACCTCTGCATTTCTGAAGCATTCATGATTATTGGTGTTGCAGATGGATTTTGGCACAGGTGAAATAAGTGGGTTATGCAATTTAGGCAGTACTAAATCTCAAAGAATAATACTTGGAATGCATTTTCCAGGATAACAGAAAGGTTTTGCCTAACAAATTCCATCCAACTGAACAACGTCTTTCCTCATTTGAAGCTTTCAGGCTTTTCATCAAATATTGTTTCTCTTTGGTTTAGGTCTTCTTCCTTACAGCCTGATACTCTTCCCAATTCAAACAAATTTGATTGATATATTGCTTTCAATTTTTGGTGCTGTGTTTGTTCAGGGCTCTAGAAGTCAGGAAGAATACAGGAATGTATTAATAACTATATCACAACTCCAAAATACTTGATAGCATTAATCCTTGCTACTGGCTTGTTTAACATGCATTTAAGAAAATAATTGAACTGAGAGACAAGCAACAGAAAAACTTCACACCTTTTATGACAGATTCTGAGTCGTATTTCTTGGACATGCTAAGTCTGATCTGAGTAGTGAAATAGTTTGTGGTAAGGAAGGTGCAGTGAGCTTATTGACCCAGAAGTGCTGACTGGCAGTGGTATCAGCCCAATCTTTTATGTTAATAACTCGAGGGAATTGACCAAGAGCAAGCTTTATCTCTGCTCCTTTTAAACTGTGCCATAGGATTTTTTACATCAATCTGGATGCTGCCAAAACCAGACAGATGGCACTAACCTTGGTTTAAAGCCTCAGCTGGCTGAGAACGCATCCAAATAGTGTTGCAAGGCTTTCAGTGTGCATGTTGTGTCAACAGATGAGGACTCTTTGCATGGCCACGAGTAGAGCCCTCAGAGTTTGCATTTAAAAGGTACCCAGTTCTCATTGCGCTCGTCTAGTGCATGGATTGCTTTGCATGATAGGGTTCTTGATGTGCTCAGCCTTTGCTGTGCTAAGGACAAAGATGCCAGGAAAAAAAAGAGGTGAAGTGCTGAACACGGGTGTTGGAATGGTCAGTGGTTCGGAAATGCAAGCAGAAGGATTGCGTTCAAATTCTGGAAGGAAAGAGAACAGAATGTCTTACAGAAAAAATATCTCCCCTTTCCAGTATTTGGAGTAGTCCTAAATCTCACCATTTCCAAATACTGCTTTTCTGAAGGAAGAATGCTTAGCGGATTAAAAAAAAACTAAAACAAACAAGCCCCCAACCCCCAAATACCTCAAATCTATGTCATAATAAGAATTTAGAATTAAACAAAATCCAACAAACACAATAACCAGACCACCCTTGGTTTCTTTTCAGAGCTGTAAAATAATGGAACAAAAGTTCAGAGATTTATCAAAATAATTAATGCTAAGTATTCCAGAACTATGATGTTGAGTAGTATGTATATATAAAAGAAAAGTGTGCTGCTCAGAGTATGATTTGAATAGGACACTGAGAGGTCTCATTAAATGACAAAAGCAAAAGGATCAGCTTCTGGTATAGCGTGTGCAAGCCAGCCTTA
This sequence comes from Pardalotus punctatus, assembly GCA_013400915.1. NCBI lineage: Eukaryota > Metazoa > Chordata > Aves > Passeriformes > Pardalotidae > Pardalotus > Pardalotus punctatus. Next base: position 378,899 of record VZTX01005540.1, read on the forward strand.
ATGCTGAGTGCAATAGAATCTTGAGAGGGAGGGAGGAAGGGTTGAGTCAATTAAACCATATTGCAGTGCACTAATTGGGGATTTTTAGGTTCAAATTCCAGTGGACATTCTTTGAAAAACTACATGAGCAAGGCCTGGGTTTTTCATGGGATTTTAGCAGTGGTTTCTGTAAGCACCCAGGTCTGGGTTGTGCAGTTACTCTTCATGCAACTGTTTGGTTAAGAAAGTGTCACCAAAGAATGGAAACCACAAAGCCAAAAGTGTGTGATAAAATAAAAAAAATTAGCAAGAATGTAGAAAATTCTGAGGGAGAAGTAAAACTCTCTTGCATAGTGGGTCCTAGAAGAAAACAAGCTGACAGTTCTCTCTTCTAGGAGCAATGTTACAGAATTTGTCTGGACGCCAGCAGCATTGGAAATAAAGGATTTGAAATTTGCTTAAGAAAAAAAACAGGTTGTGTGATGAAAGGCTGAGCTGCTGGCAAAATACTTGATCACCTCAGATTTATACAAATCGATCTCTGGTGTAATGTACCGTGTCCTAAAAACTGGGAGCCATGCATGCAAGATGTTTTATTTTAAGGAGTTCTGTGACAGTTTATAAAGAATAGCTTTTCCACTTTTTGCCTGAAGCTTCTACCTTAAAGATACTGATGAAATAGGTGACAAATTTTAACACAAGCGGTGACAAAATAAACACCATCTGCTAGTGTTGGCTTATTCCATGGTCTTCTCATGCTGGGTGATTTTATTTCACCTCTTTTCAGAAATAGTTAATGACACATCTGTTGTGTGGTGGAGGCATATTTTCAGAGATTAAATGTGGACACAGGATTAGAGAAAACAATAACAAAACTTTCAGAAAACTGAAGAAAATATTAAAGTGCCTTAAGGAACTAACAAAATGTATAGCTGTGTTAATGCCTTTTATTTTTTTTATTTTGACCTGGTTTATAATTGGATCAAAAATGTTAAATGATGCTTGTTCTTTCAAAATGCATGTTTATTGTAGGAAACTTCCCATTTAGTCTTTATTTTACCAAAGCAGAAACCTTGCCACCATGACATTCTTAGTCTTCCTGATGCCTAAAACAGGGCTTCCTAATGCAGAAGGCTACACCAAGTTAGGAGAATAAAAAGCAGGTTAATTTATTAAAGGCCTTTAAGGTACATTTTGGGCAGACAAAACCTATTTGACAGACTACGCCCAAAATGGATGGCGAGTTATGAGTTCTTCACATTTTATAAGTTCTGTGTTATTAACACACTGGGGCTCAATTCTCCATCACAGCTTCAGGTGATGATGCCGACCACCCCAAGTCTGCTCCCCCCAGTTCACTGTTGGGTACGAATGTTGGGGCCCTGAGCCAGCGAAGCATCCTTGGATTTTCCAACTGAGAGCACTTGTTTTGTCTAAAATGCTGGGAACAGAGGTTTTTAGCACTTTATGTGAAGCCTAGAGCTACACACCAAAGCTAGGGATACATGAAAAATAGAAGCTAAACGTCCTTAAGGCATCACTCCAAGCAAGCCTGGTTTTGGAGCACATCTGTGAGTCTGGAGATGTGGAGTCAGAGCAGGTTTGGGTGTTGTGAGGGATCAGGGTCAGAGTTGTTTACGTACGAGAATGTATTTAAGGGGGAAAATGCGCAGTGCCACCGTGGGACCTGCAGAACCACAGGAGGTTGATCTCAAGCTCCAGTGGAATACCGGACAATATTGAATTGTACATATGTGCAGAGTTGTTTGCTTGTATAGAGTGTGTCTTTATCGTGTAAAGCTCCATGAATCCGCCTTCCTGCCAAGCCCCACGGGCCGTGTCCCTGTCTGGTGTCGCTGCCCTAGGCAGACAAAGTTGTAATTCCCTGTGGTTTGTGTCACACCACGCTTCCCTCCCTTTGGCAGAGCTCTGCAGTCCTGTGGGTTTGAAAATCCCTTTGCTGTGTCCCTGAAGAGCAGTCTCCTCCCATCACCCCAGGTTGTCCCAGCTTTCCCTCTCTGTCAGCTCCGAGAAGTCTTTGTGATGGGAATTCCGATTTAGCACTTTACTGCGGCGGCATTAGCATAATGATCCACAAAAAATCCAAGCAATTAGGCTGTTAAACCTGTGTTTACCGTGCCAAATCATACATCCCTGTGCTGTTATCAGTGTGAGTAGGTTTTAATAAATCCAAAAAACTAAATGTCTGCGTCTCCATATGGATGGGGGATATTTAATTCTAATATTTAATATTTGATTTTAAGGTTTTGCGATAGAAATTAAAGCCATGAAACCCTATGAAAAAACCCACATTTGGCTACTTTGTTCTCTGGTGGGTGAAAAACCAGGATGGAGTGCCAGAAATATTAATTCTGTCTCTGTCGAAAAGTTTCAAGTAGAAACAAATTCATTGTCTTCCCTTCCTGTCACCAAGGTCTGTTTCATGGTATGAAATCCTTGTCCTCATTTTACGGTTTCACAAAGCCACAAAAACTCAGTTATGTAAGTAAAACTGTATGCAGTCCAAGAGGAAAATTACATCTGGGAAAAACCCAGCATGCTATAAACATTTTTTAAACGATGTTTCTTTTTTTTCTTCCTCATTGTTTTTGTTGGTGGTTTTTTTGTTTGTTCATTTGGTTTGGGTTTTTTGTGGGTTTTTTTTCTGGTTGTATTTTTTTGGTTGTTGTTTTGGGTTGTGTTGGTTTTTTGGTTGTTTTCTTTGTGTTTTTTTTTTTTTTTTTTTTTGTTTAGTTTTGTTTTTTGTTTTGGGGCTTTTTTTGTTTGTTGTTTTGTTAAGCCTTGCATTAGCTCCTGATGAACAGTGGCTAAGGAAATACTGATAGAAATATGTTTAAGGGTAAACATCTCTGCATCTCTGCCCATAGTTATTTTAATGCTGTTGCTCAAACTTCATTCAATTCATTATTTTAATAATGAATGTGTAGAAAAGAAGTGCCTGTGAAGTAATATGTAATTAATGTTAATTGTTCAGATAAAAGAAAAAAAGAGCAATCTGACTCTTGATTTTTTGTCTTTACAGACTGCATAGTAATTAAAAATTGGAATGAGAATTCATGCAAGTTGCTCGAAATGTGTACCGAGTACATTCAATAGTGAATATTTGAAGTCATCCCATGTTCCTTAGCAGTGATAAACAGATTTACATAAGTTAAATACTTACATTACAAACCTTTTGGCTTGACCTCATCTGTGTAAACATTTCATTTATGAATTATCAAACCTCTTTGAAAGACAGCCTTATGTACGTGTATTATCGTTTATGGTAATCGGAAACATTTTTCAAGCTGCTGTGCATGAAGTTAGGGTGAAAAATCCCTTGCTTATTCATACCCATATGTATGCTGTGAAACTTGAATAAGGAGGGAGACAAAAAGGACTGATTTAAAAAATAAATAATATACATATTTTTTATGCTCAAGCCATATATCTATAGTTTAGGTTTACTTAAATCCAGTGGTAGGGGTGAAAGTGTGGCATGTCAAGCAGAGCTTTTTTTATCAATGTCCATAGCTTGCTTTTATAAAAACTTTTGTTTGGAGTATGAACTGGAAATAAAGGAGCTTTGCTCCATACTGGATTTGCATCTGTGACAAAACTTTTATAGGCTCTAACAGATTACATGTTATATTATGTGGTGGTTTTAATATGGAGAGGCAATGAGGAAATGATTTTAAACTGTGTTACTTGCAAACCCTTCTGCTTATTAAAGAATTTTACTTTTACCATGAATTAACTGCACTCGGGAGTTGTCAGTGGAAGGCCAAGCACTTTGATAGAAATGTAGTGGATGGTCTAAGTGAATCTGAAGATTTAAATCTGTTTGGGATAATAAGCAGAGGTGAAAAGCTGAGTCACACAGGACATGTCTTGATATCCATTTCCTTACTGGGGTAAGGGAGCTCAGTATTTGGAACCAACTTCAAAGTATTTCTCCTGTTGTTAAGACTTACAGACACAGGTGATAAAATGTTTTTATGCTTCTTCAAAATTTATTTCCTTAAACAGCATTTTGTTAGGAGTCAATGTTTGATCCTGTATAATTGTTTGGATTTTGAGTGATGGTTCAGCAATGTGAATGTGCTTCAGAGACAGGTTTTTCTGGAGTGCATGTGCTCAGAATCTGCCCATACTTGATTGTGCTTGGTTCCTTTTTCATTTAGAATTAAAGCTTTGCTTTCTCAGTTGAAGGCTCGGGTAGGGAAATATTGTGCCTCAAATCCCACGTGGCCTGAACTACCTGGTCCCAATTAATGAAAATATTGAATGTGGTGTTAATACCAGGAGGGGCCTGAAAGGACTTTGTGAAAATTACTGACATAATCCTTTTCTAAAATAAAGCATTATTTTTATATGATTGAATTGCATGTGGAAGTGAGAAATTGAGTGCATTCTGGAAAAGTAAACGATCTGCAATGGAGAAAAAAAAATTAAAAAATCAGGTGGCCTCTTTTTCATTACAAACCAAAAATCTCTTACCTATCCAGTGTGTAAAATCTTCAGGCTTCTTTGAGCACCGTAGAATATTCATTTTTAGAGAAAAACTGTGCTTCTGCCCTCCATGCTCTTTCCACTCAAAGGATAATTGGTAATTCTTAGGATTAGTTGGAGATGTTGCCCCTGAGTTTGGATTCTGGAACATGAGTGTTTATCCTGTGAGGAGATCCCCATTTAGGTGGACGTGTATTGGTGGTTTTTTTCAGCAGTGAAAACAGCTTGTGCACCCTCCCTGACAGTCAGCTCCTTCCAGCATGGGCAGAGCAGCCACAAGTGCCTGCTTTAGTCTCTAGAATTGACATATTCAGAGTAATAAAAGGCATCTCTCAGTCCTCATTCTCATGGAAAGCCTTATCAAAATAACAGCACTGCACTTGCAGTCAGACTTCTTGGGTTGTCTTCTACCCTTAGCAGTGAGGATTGGATCCTTCCCCTCTTACATCTCACTCAGAACGAGCTTCACTCTAGGTTGGTTTCTGAATATTATGTCTGATATAAATTTTGTAAAAAACACGTGAGCACCACGCCTCACAGGCAGCTATCAGCATTTTTATAGCTTAAATTTAGGGTTTGTATCAAGAGTCTCTTGAATACAGGAAGAAATAAAGACCAAACCAGGAAATCAAGGCCAGAAGTGCCATGATTGTGCAGTGTGGCTACATGTAATAAAGGCTCCAAGATGCTAATTCTGCAGAGGTAGAATTAAGATAAGTGTGTTTCGGATAGATTTAGGAATAAGATAGATACGGATAGATTTAGATAAGGAGGATGGATAGCATTGATGTGTTTTGTATTGATTAATTCATTTTCTAAGTCACTTGTGTGATATGCATTATTGACATTCCATTTCAGGTGACTCCGAGATGGCCAAGTCTGCAGGGTTAGGAAGCAATGTCATGCCAGGCGTGTGTAGTTCCCAGAGTGGTTAATACAATACTGCTGCTTAGGTAATGAAGCAGTAGTAATGTGAAAAGCACTGCAGATGTTAACGATTACAAAAAATGTAAATGGTATTTGCCTTCCTTGACTGTGCTTTTTCAGATCTGTTCTTCTAAATCTGTGGTGATAGAAGAAATCAAATTGTCTCGAAGTTAAATGTGAAGGGGAAAAGATAGAAATATCTCTTAGGTGTGGGTACACAGATACACCAAATACTTGTGGAGATTCATATAGACAAAATTTGAAATCAGTAAAAATCGAAGCACTTGAGCTGCTTCATATGAACCAAGAAATGTTATATAAAAGCCACTGCTGCTGTTACAGAATCCTTCTAGCTCTGTTTGCCTCATCAAATTAATACAGAAGAACATATTTTTGTATGCTGAATATGTGCACCTAGTTAAATTTCTTGTTCAGCTTTTAATTAATTTAAATGAAGTTCTAAATTTGGTTCCGTGTCCAGATTTATGCTTATGACCATTGTTTTACATGACAATCAAATTAGCATTTAGAAATTCCTTTTCCTTCATTGTTCTGAATATAGAAATACCTGCTTTAATTCTTCTTTAGTTCTTGCTTTTTTCTAACCTGAACCTGGTGTTCAGCTGTGCCGTGTGAGCCTGTGGGGACAGAAACCCTCCTTGCCTTGCGTGCTTAGAGCTGAGAAACACAGGCACTACTCTTGAAGTGCTTTCACTAAATAGTGACAGAGGAACACTTATTTTAGTTGGAGGGCAATGTCTAATAGGATTTCAGTTTTGTTTGTCAAATACATGTGCAATGAGTTCTGTTCTTGTGTAATTTCTGATAGAAAAACGTACAGAATGTAACTTTCTGAATTCCCAGAAAGACTTAAACTTTTGAACCGAGTCTCTGTCAGCTTTTTCTCTTTACTCCAAAGTAACTGCATGTCTCCTTTTCCACTGTATCTCGCATGTGGCAATTATTACTGTCTGTGACATTAGCTAATTAAGCTGGATTTCATATTGAGGGACACGGGCTAAAAATAAATAATTTTATTTCATAATTTGCATCTTGGTAAGCTCCAGCTATGAAAAGTCAGGGTTATTTTTTTTCTCTTTCACCTTGCATTTTTGGCCTCCCCGGTGCCATCCCATAGCTGGGTGCTGTCTTGCAGAGCTCAGCTGCTGCTCTGCAGGCAGAGTCTCCCAGCACAGCGCGTTTGTGAGTGTCAGCAAACGCCCGGCTGCGGTTCAGTGCGCGGCTAATTCTCACTCATTAATTTGTTGAAGCAGTGTTTGAACCTATCAGCTTAAACGTAAATCACTTCTCAGGCGTGAGGCACCAGAAGGTGCAATTAAAGAGGCAGTAAAATCAGATTGGGTTTAAACTGTTGCTTTTTCATAACTGAGAGGCGCAAACGCAAAGTTTTTCTTCTGTCATGGGGACAGGTTTTGTGTCCAGAAATACACGGAAGTGCGTTATGCTGAGTGTGCTTCCTAAAGAGAGCAAGGTAGTTCAGAAAGGTAGTTTCTTCAAGACCTTAACATTTCAGATGTGTTCTTTGAGTTCTTTGATAAATATTATGAAAAGGTAGAATCCAAGTAAGTTATGCTCTTTTAACAGGTGCTTTGTTGAAGGTTGGATAGGAAAAAATTCTGTGGCACTTCATTGTTAGCTCAAAACTAGCATCAATGCAGTATCCAAGAGACTGCGAGCACCCTAACACAAAAAATGAATGCCATTAAAGAGAAGCTAAGTTGTGGTTTCAGTGAATTTGCATTGTTAAACATGAGATGTGCATGTCCTTTATGAATTGTTTATGTCCCCCTCACAAAATCCACTGCCTCCGCAGTGCTTTGTCATTGCCCAGCACGGTTCATCTGATCCAAAGTCAGTGTGGTGTGTGGAGATGTTGAGTGTTCCCAAATGCCCACAATAAGGGGAGGCAAAGGGCACTGGTTGTGGTCTGCAGAACAAGTTCTGCCTTGCTGAGTGACCGTGCTGAGAGCCACAGAGTGTAAGCAATCTGTGATAAACATGCACAACATGCACGAGATATCAGCTGAGTGCTAAATGTACTCCAGCAGCTGTTCCAGTGGAATTCCTTCCTCAGTAAGCTGAAGGATTTGTGGGAAAGGAGTGCAGCATACACTTTGTATTGGGTTCTAATCAGCCAGTTAAGGCACTCAACAATTAGTAGTCTAGAGCTGAAAATTAATCAAAAGTGAACAAAACTGTGTTGAAAGAAAACAGTTTATGTATCAATTGAAAGAATACTGAAGGTTTTGGTTTTTTTTTTGCCTGGGAACATAATATATATGGTTCTGTCAGTTCTGTGCACAAGCAAAGCCCATAAATCCTTCTCCTGGATGTTTTTAAGGTCAGTATCTGCCCTTCCTGAGTGCTTCCTAGAGGGGCTTTATCTACACTGGTTTTTTGGTGTTCCAGAAGCCCTGAAAGCACAGGACATTTGATCCTCATGAGTCTTAACTACCTGCCAGATCTTAAATTAATCCAAGGTGTTCTATTCCTGCAGCTGGATCAGGATATGGTTTTCCTTGGCAGAATTTTTTGTGGGTTTTGGGGTTTTGTTATTGTTTGTTATTGTTATTTTTTTATTTTCTGTGTTGACTGAGATGTTTGTGCATTCAGTTATGTTGTTGACTGTGCTTTCAAATTTGAGCTTTCAAATATCCTCGGCACTGTTTTGATTTTTTTTTTTTTCCTAGAATGTTGCTATTTGCAATATTCCTATGAAGTTGCACCAGTTGGCTTTTGACAGGATAATATGTTTGGTATAACTGCAACTTTAATCATCTTCCTTCTAAATTTGTCTGTACTTAAACATCTGTAACCCTGGAGTTCCATAGCTTGGTGAGGTTGTTCAATCCCACTTTTAATTTTCATCTTGATGTATTATAAATTTTACCTGGCAAGTAATAGCAGGAGGGAGTACTTCAGGCAGCAGTGCACCTGCTGATCTGTGTTGGTGTAAGTGGCAATATTTCAGTCAAGTGATATGGCAAATTACTATTGTTTCATTTCTTTCTAAAGAAAAAAAAAATCTGACCTCAAAGAAATGTCAGTGTTACAATTTACAATTTATTGTAATTGTAATAGGTCATCTTGAAAAAAATGCAAAATTTTCATTTAGATACCAATAGAAAATTGAAGACAGAATATTTGTTAATGAACAAGAGTTGCTAAGAACATAATAAGTGGAGAAGGCAGATACTTATTTGTAAGTCACACTTTTCAAAGCTACTTTATTATGTTGAAATGACAACTATTTCTTTTATATTTGCTCATATTCATGTATGTTCACCTTTCCCCTCCTTCCCCCCATGTTGCACAGGGCTCAGAGCGTCAGGATTGCTCACAGATTTCTTGTTAGTGATAAGTGGTGACACTTCCTTTATGTTCCTTGAAGGCTTTCTTCTGAAGGAGATAAAGAGATAAATGACATGATTGGGGTTATCAGGAAAATGTGATTTCATCATTGAGTAAACAAGCTTTGAAACAATCTTCCTGATTTACGAGTAAGTTATGATCACGCCAGCTCTGACAAAGAGAAACATTTATTTGAACGCCTGAAGCTCTGACGCTGGAGTTGCTTGAACATTGTGTCTTGCTGTCAGTTATTTCAGATAGGTTTTGGTAAATAACAACTTTCTAAGTTCTAGAAATAGTCCCCATTATTCACATAAAGGCGCATTGCATAATTTGTCTAAACATAGAAACATAATGTACATAGAGTAGAAGACGGATTATTGCTTAGGTCTGCCTGTGTTCAGAGGATCTGATGTGCTTGTGCCAGCAAAATTTACACTCTGTATGTCATCAACAGCAACGATGAGGGCTCCCAGCTCGTCTCTTCCTCTTTCTGCTCCTATTTGAGGCACCCAAAATAGGTATCTGAAGCTGCAAAATGTGGGTATTCCTATCAAGAATGAAATTGAGTGAAGAGTTAAGCTTATGTAACTTAAAGATTGGCTTTTGAGGTTAGAGCGGTGTACTGGATGACCTCGAGAGGTCCCTTTCAAACTTAATTGTTCTACAAGTCTGTTTTAATATCTCCCTGTGACGTGGAAAGGAGATAATTAATTTGTGTGAGAGCTATAATTTGTTTCCTGAAATCCCAATAATCTTGACCTAAGGATAGGCACTTCTGTTATGGAGCCTTTTGACAGAATTTCTGGAACTTCTGTTCAGAACCCAGATCATTGCTTGCTCTGTTGTTCTGCTGCAGGTTATTCCAGCAGCACGAGTAGCAAGGAAGTAGAGACCCACCATTCTGAAATAAATCCCAAATTTCTAGTATTTCCCAGCACTGATCTTTAAAATACCACCAGAAAATCTCATCTGATCACTGAGTTCTGTGCTGCGCATGAGACAGCAGTACTGCAATTTCTGTTAAACATGCAAGTGTACGAGGATGCTGGATGACAAACAATTGTTTTTTCCTCGATCCACAGGCTCTAAAGGCAGCACCGTTATGGAGCCTGTTGCTCTTTGTACCAAAAGATTCGTTGCCTCAGAATGTGGTGCTGGTTCCGTACATAAATGAGAGTGAAAACACTAGAAATTACTCAGTAAGTAATTAACAAGCTGCAAATCCTCCTGTCCCTCCCATGTTGTAGTGGAGAGCATCAGCTGATCTTTGTGTGCGTGGCACATCTTTAGTACACGTGCAAGGTGTGAGGGGAGATCAGCAGTGATAATTGCTTTACAAACTGGCAGCTGCCAGCGCTGGAGCAAAATTTTAGCCTCGGAATGTTTTGTGTGAATTTGCAAAGCAGAGTTTGGTGCTGTGCTGTGTTTCACAAGACACTAACAAACTGTTTCCTTCATTCTCTTTACGTTCTGTGCCAGAGATGTTACTTTACATACCGGAATGTAAGAGGATTATGGCAAAGATTGCTCATGTCCTGTTGTTCATCAGACCACAGAACACAGCTGGTGGATCTGTCCGAAATGGATGTCCTGTGTACTTTTGGGAGGTGTTCCTGAAAAGATAATAGGGCTGTGGGAAATCAAGCCCAAATATTTTGCCTATGTTCTTCTTCCTTGCATTAGGAAGGTTTTCTTAGCTTTCAGGGTTTGGTGTGGTTCTTCAGAATGTATTTTATGGTTTCATTGTTATTCAGAGCAATTTATTTCTGTTGAAATGAGTAGCTATGGTTACTGGATGGCTACTGCAGTCCCATGCAGTGAGGCTGAGAGAGGGGTTAATTGTTGTAGGATGTATGTTTTCAAACTGTAGTAAGAATCCTTCAGCTTCTCGTCTGGAATCTTATTTCTTGGGGAAATAAAATGTGATCGCATAAGTTCCGTAAGCCTGCTTGAAACAAGGGAATTTGGTAAAACCTGATGTTTTAATCATGTTGTTAATCCTCTTGTGAAAAAGCATGCATTTTTTCCATATTCTGTTCTCTTGGCAAAAAGAAGTTGTTTTAGTAAACCCTGTCGCAGTCGCAGGTTACCGTGAGAAATTGAAAATTTTCTCAAAATAAATGCAGTAGTGGTTAGACTACAGTGGGACAGAGTTTTTGGGAGAACTCAGATTTGTCTGATGGGTAAAGGACTTGAGAGAAAACTGAATTAACAGTGTCCATGAGACATTCCTCAGTGCTTTTAAGTTTAGAAGATAAATTTGAGTTTAAATTGTTGGGCCATTAAAGCAAAACAGCTGTTAGGTATCCTATATGTAAAAGGTTTGGAATCAATTGTGGGAGCTCCTGTGTTCTGTCTTATATTTTGCCTACAGAGCCATGAGATCTATTTAAAAGGAAAATCAGGAATATTATGCAAACCACTAGGGCTCTTCTGCATTCCCTTGTGAGCAAAGCAGCCACAAACATCAGCATCCACATGGGGTGCCCGATAACACCAGATATTTTCCAGGATTAATCCTGTTCTGTCACAGTGAGTGTAAGGCTGCCGTTCTGTGCCACCCGGTTCTGATGCTTCTGATGCTTCTGGTGCGAGGTTGGCCTGACAGGGAAACGGGGTGTACCAGGGACTCGGCAGCATCGTGGTATTGTCTGGCTGCCAGAGCCCCTTGTTGGAGCTGCAGGAGTCTACACTGAAATCAAGGAAGTCATTAAGCTGTTACACGATAGAAGAGCAGCGAATAATTTCAGTGAATTTTATATTTTTACACCATGTACAGTGTACAGCACTATTACAAAATCCACACCAATCGAGTTCCTTTTATCTTGTTTTTATATATATTCCTGATTTTTATTTAAAAAGAAAATCCTGAGTAGTTAGTACATGTAATTTCATTCTTAGTCATTGATTAGTGGCTAGAAAACAGCAAAAGTAAACCATGAAATGTCTCATAATGACTATCTGTTGATTTATTGGAAATCAGCAAAGCAAATATTTGTAAGTTTAATTGTTGATAGATAACCTATATTATAGTTTTAATGCATCAGTTGATGTGTAGTGTTTTGCTGAAAGCTGCCTGATCAATGCCTTTCTGGTTTCAGTTTTTTAGACACATACAATGTGATGAGAAGGTAAGAAATTGAGAAAAGGAGATACACATATGCTGAAGGGACATAAATAAACTTGAGTTCAAGGGAGGGAGGGCTGTTCAGAAGCAGAACATATTGGATGTGGGACATTTTGTCAGAGGTAACGGTTACAGCAGTTGCGGAACACAAAGCTGCCTGGGACAAATAATAGAAGAGTTTTTATGGTGTTAGAGAAATCCTCCCATTAACTGAACACAATATGCAGGAACAAACATATGGATCGGTCTCATTAAGAACAAAGGCATTTGTTTGAGATGAGCCTCAAAGGGAAGAAGAGAAGTGGCATTTCACTTCAGGAAAGACGAAAGAATAATGAGGTTAAATTAGAGCAACATCACATTATCACACTGGTGGAGTTCGGACAAAGAGAGTACAATAGTCTCGCTCTGGGTGGAAGAAGAAGAAAAAAAAAGGATTGAGTTTTACAGGCATAATGAAGTTTTGTTTGGTTGGTTTTCAGTGTTTCAGTGTTAGAAAGCTTTCTCCAGTTTGTTTGGTGCTGTCATTCTGTGCAGGTTGGGCACTGCTGGTTCCATAGTCAGTGCTGTCACACAGAATATCCAGAAGAAATCCTGAGCATGGAGTGCAATCTTCTCTAGCTCCTCTCATGAATTTGCTTTTCTTTTCCTTTATCAAACACATTTGTTGTCAAAGCCTTTATGTAATCTTTGGTCCTGATTCTTGGAGCTGAATGCCTCAGCTTTAATTGGTGAACTGCAGGTTTTTCCTTGCTCTGCTTTTTTAGTTGCAGTAACTTGGGGATGTTGGTAACCTGTGTCAAAATGTATTGGCTGTTCTTGCTGAACTCCTGTCTCTGTGCCTGACTGAAGGCCTGTCTCTGTGCAGTATTCACACGTTATGTAGGGAATGTGGGTGCCTAGAGCAATCTTTAAGTGGCATCTTTAACATGGAGCACAAAAAAAAAATTAAAATTACAGGTTGCCATCTGACTTTCCACTGGTGCTAACTGTATGACTTGGTTATCTTGATGTTAGTAAATAAAACAGGGGAAAGAAGTAATACAATTAAAATACAAAAGAAGCTCCTGTGTTGCCTTTCTGTCTCCTCTTCAACATCTCTATGAATGCTGTTAGATCCTTGTAGGGGCACAACAAGACAGGTTTGCTGTGCCTGATGTAAGACAGAATCTCTCAGTCAGGTAGGCTTGCGTTTTTCACATTGATCCCTGAATCAAGCAGACAGGTACTCTTTATCATCCTCTGGTTAAAACAAATAAATTAGTCTCAGCTTTTCCTTCCCTGTGTTTTTTTTAGCTCCCTTGTCAACAAGCCCGGGTATCTTATGTGCTGTGTTCCTTTCTTTTGCTGAACTCTCCAGTTCACTTCTTCCTCTCCCGCTCCCCCACAGTTGTATTCCCCTGCATCTTAAATAGTTCATTTAAGAAGTAGCAGACTTACAGAGGAATTTTAATATGATCTCCCATTATGGAGATTTCAATCTGTTCCACAATCACGATTCAATCTGTTAGCTAGATAAGAGTTTAAGAAATTTTTTAGGCTTTGAGAACTTTGTAACAAAACGAAGCAGTTTAATATACAGTTAGCAATCAAGTATAATATTTACAGAAATGTAATGCCAAGGGAAGATATTGCTCAAATTGAGATAATAATTTAAAGGAATCAAAGATGTAACTTAAAAAATTAAAAACAAGTCAGTTACATTTAAGTCTTATATGAAATATATGCCTTTAATATTAAAAAGAAACTAGGGGAATGGTGGGAGAGAGATAAATTCTTTTCGTTCCTGAGAGTCCTGTGATGTGCAAAATCACTTTTCTGTAGCTGGGATACATGATGTAATATTACAGTGCAAGGTGCTGCAATATCATGCTGCATGCAGCAAGGCTGAACACTCAAAATAAGGTGCAAGGGGCACCTGTGCACCAGAGTAGTGCTGGTGTGGATCTACTGCCTGGCCTGAGACTGTGGCCATGAGGAATGATAGAAATGACTGGAGTCATTTATTTATTCACAGAAAACAGGAAGATGTTTTTTGGGGAGCACTAAGCAGAGTGGGAGGCTAATGAAGTCAAACTTCATCCGAAGTCCCTAAAATAATGTCACTTTTTGTATTCTGCAAGTGTAGGATACAGTTCACATAGTGATAATGTTTGAATGTCTTGGTCATCTGTTGGGTGAACATTTGATCATTTTGGTAGCTTCAGAATTAGCTGAATTTATGGTTACATTGTCCCTGGCACACAAACAGATTGTGTCAGGTAAGATCACAAACAGCTCAGATAAATAAACTTTATCAACCTTTTCCCAGTGTTAGGGTATTCACATCCCTGAAGGGACAGAGAGCCTGGAATCAGTCAGTTATGAAGAATTTGTTAAAACTTTTGGTAAACCTCTAAAACAGGCTAATCCAGAAGGTATCTCTGAGGAAAGAAAGCAGGGATAAAATATATCCACGATGTAGCCTAAGTCCTCCTGTCTGTAGCCAAAAACAATCACAAGCCCAGTCTGGCTGGAGAGTTGGAGTGGTAGTCGGGAAGGTGGGCAGCTCAGAACAGGGTGCCAGTGTTTGATCCCGAGAGGCTAAAAAAGGAATTCAGCTCTTGAAGAACATGTCTGCAATGGGATGCTGTCTTGGTCTTGAAGCTGAGGCCAGTGTGAAGCCACTCTGTCCTCTCTCACGTTTGCTTTTCTCCAAAACAGGCATTGAGCTGGGTGATCTTCTGTTAAATGGAATGATAAACTTCATTTCTGTTGTTGACTCATGAGAAATATTTTGAAATATTGTGATTTCATTTCAAGCAAGAAGTATTTTGATGACAGTGTTTGCCATCCTCCTTACAACTCTGTCAGTGTCTATTGTGAGTGAGAAGGAAAAATGAGTAGTTGTGGCTGGGTCAGATAGCAGGAATTCACAGAGAACTTGCTGTTCTGCGTTGCATCCAACAAGGTCTCTCTTCCTTTGAAGCAGGGGTGACCTCTCTGACTGAATACCAAGGAAGTTCAAAACCCTCTAATTTTCCTTGAAATCTATTTTTATCATGATCAGGGACAGGCAAAGTTAAAAAGTACAAGACTGACAGTTCAGAAAGGAAAAAAATGCCTCTAGTGAATGGTGCAGGTGTTCTATAGCAGAGTTGAAAATTCTTTTGGTTTCCTTGGCTTCATCACTTTTTTCATGTGCAGCACTTTACTGAGGATTCCTTATTTATTCAATTGAATTTCTAAAATAAATTATTGTAATTAATGAAACCCACTGCAAAATCATAAAATTTAATTAGCATCAGTGACTGTCATTGAAAATATCATAACTATTGAGAGAAAAAATGTATACTTCATGAGAAGAAAATACTTAAAATTTGAATGTGAAAGCATATATAAACCATATACGTAAATGTGTGTAGATATATGTGTGTATATTAGAATTATTTTATATGAAGCCAGGTGCAGAACAAGGGTCTCTCCTGGTGACTTAGATAAAATCCTTTTTCATGGAGTCACATTTTGAAGCTGAGCACTCACCTACTGTCCAGAAGCATTTTAGGAGTTCAGATAAAAATTCCTACAACGCCCATTGTGTGTCATGCCTGAAGCCTTGTGGAAGGTGTGCACAGAATGTGTTCAGCAGGAGTTGGTGCTGCACTTTTACAATGCTGTCTGCTGCTCTGAAGAAAAATTCTTGTAGCGACTCAACTGCAGTACTTGATGCACCAATTTTGTGTCTGTGCCAGAGCCCCTTTGGTTTTTAAAAGTTCCCAAGTGAGAATTCATACTGGCATGGGAAAAAAATAGAAGTGGGGAAGAAATTCCTTAAGTTTTGCTGATTTTCCAAAGGTCTCCTACTACAAAAATAACAACATTAAAGAAGGTAGGGTGTTAAAGTATTTTCAGTGCTGCCCATGTTAAATGTGTCAATCATGTTGAGTCTTCTCAGTTTTTCACAGTTCTGTTTGTTTGAAGAAGATCAAATTTGCACTTTTTATACCATCCATCAACTGAAATGTACCCATTGATTCCAAAAAGGTATTTGACCCTGAAAAAGCAATTACTTCTACTCAAATGAAAAGACAAACGTGGAGGTGTTTCCATGAGTAAAATAGCATTTTAAAGCATTATAAAGTGGAGATAGGAAGGTAGCAATAAAAACACATTTTAAAAGACATATATTTTTAAGCACTTGTCAGAAACATGAACCTGGTGAGATGTGGAAATGTCAGACACATTACATGTGCAGGACGTGCATTTGGCATTTTGCTGTCAGCAGGGGAGTTCTTCTACAACTAATTCCTCAGGAACCACACGCTGAGCCTGTCTGCAGGGAGGAAGGAGGGCTAGGGGTAGAAGTATATATTGTTTATTTTGTGGAGGTGTATTAACAGGATTTTTTTCTCTTTAAGAGAAGACCATGAGTTATGTCAGTCACGCTGTATGATAATTTTCTGGAGTTGGAATAAATTCCATATTTTATGCAAAACACGAGTCAAGCTGTGCAGCTCACTAGTACAGGTACAAATGGGCACTTCCTAGTACGCTGCATGTAAAAGGGATTAAAAATCCTATCTTGCAATCCGTGTATGTTTAATAAATATCTGCTGATGAATTAATGACTTTTGCAGAGGAAGCTGAATGGCCCTGCTGTATGGGGTCTCCTTTCAGACCCAAGTACGGGGTGCAGGGATTGATTCCTGGCTTTGCCATTTTAGCCATTTTCTCCCTTCTCCCCTCAGTTCTGCCCAATAATTGCCCCGTTTGCTGCGAGGCTGACTCGAGCAGGGGCTGCTGGCCCTCGGAGCACGTCCTGTCCTGCAGGGCCACTGAGGATGCTCCAGGTGCTGCTTTTGGCTGTGGGTGTTTCACTGACACAGCTGTTACACTGCAGAGCCTTCAGAGCGTGGCAGGGAAATGGAATTGCAGTGTCACTGTAATCTCAAAACCAGATTTCCTGCAGGACAGCATCACGTGAAACCAATACAGTAATGAAGGCACAGAATATAGGGGGTAGTTATAATCTAAGTTTATACAGTAATGTTTCCCATAGACACCTTCATAAATTCACCAAAAATGCAAATAGTTATGATTTTTATCCTCTTTTAGGCTATAAACTCTAAACAATGGAATCAATATTGTTCAAATTTAGCAGCAGTATTAACTAGAGAATCAACAATGAATGAAAATTCACATTCATAGCAAATAGTTTCTTTTCCTTATTGCATTTTTTTTTCCAAATTTATAATGTTTCTTATGGTTATTTCATACAGTTCTGGTTGCCCCTGATAGGCAGTTTTTTTGTAATATGGTCAGAATGCAGTGAAAAAATAAGACCTAGTTTATCTTAAGAAAAATTAGATATGGCATTTTAAGTGTGCCTTTGGTTCAGGTAGATGTGATTTTAAAGTTTACCCTGCATGAGCAAAAATTATCTAGACTGGAAAGTTGAAAAAATGCCTTTTTCTAGTTAGTGAGATGTTCTGTTACTAATTTTGTTCTCATTAAGACAGTGCTTTTCTTCTCTGAATAAAGTACCGTAATTGAGTGCTTCTTGCTATGAATCCAGAGAGGGCAGAAATGGAAAGGAAAAAAAAACCACCTCTTTTAGTTTGTTTTGGTGTTTTGTGGTTTTTTTCCGGATTAGGCAAAAATTCTGATTACTGTGCATTACAGCATCACTGACATCAAATAGATGCAAATACTGAACCACATTTACTCCAGCTGTAATCATTATTTGACTTTACATGTTCTGTAGCAGAATTGTTTTTTCTGTACTTGGCTATAGTTAACTACATAGGGAAATACAAGCAGAAGACAGTGAAATTTTTTAATCTTCCAAAAGAGTTCATTAGTAGATGAAGGAGAAATTCCCTCTTGCAGAATTTTTTAAAGCATGTACTTAGAGGTGTGTAACTTAGAACTGCACATCATTGTCAAAAGAGGATATAAAAGCTGAATTACCCCAGTGCTTCACTTGAGACAGCATCGCTGGTCCATATTAGTAAAAAGTGTTTGACATCCTTGGCAAAGTGCCCCGTGCATTGTGAAGCACTGATTTTCTGTTCAGTGAGTGCTCCCGGTCCCTGCACTCCACACTCCTGACCCCCTCTCTGCTACGCCAGTGGATGTGGAAAATACCAGGATTTGGGATGGGCTGTGGGGCTGCTGTGCCAGCTTCTCCTTGTGCAGCTCCTTCTGTCCTTGCGCTGAGCATCCCTTAAGGCTGGTGTGTGCAAGGGCAGCGCTCCCACATCCAGATGCCTCCTCTAGGACGTCACTGTGCTTTGTCTGTGCCGTCCTTCTGCCCAGGTCTGTGACTTGCTGTCCCTGCTGTCACTGTGTGCAGCAGGGACTGCAGAGGGACTGTGCCTTCTACAGCAGAGGTGACTCAAATATGAAGATACATTTAATTTTTATCCAGGGTTTGCAGTCATAGATCTCTGAACACCTGAGCAAAGGAAGGTGCAGGGTGGTGAAACAGGACCGCACGCTCCGTGTCATGCAGTAATTATTTGTAGCCTTACTGTGGAATAAGATTAATATCCTTTCAGTTACTCTTAAGTTTTCTTAAATGGAAAACAGTAGCAATTATTAATATTTTTCATTCTTATGTCACGTGAGGATGTAAAATGTAAGGCAAATGATTCTGTCCAAACTTTGTCGCTGCCTCTGAGCAGAGAAGGATGTGCAGTGAAACATAAGAGAAGGTGGGGAAAAGATTTAGTAATTGCATTTGATATATGAAATTATCATTTAATGGAAACACCTTTTTTTTTTTTTTTTTTTTTTTTTAATTGTGAGCTGCATAATTTTACTTTGGTTTATAGTCCTTCTCAAATGAAACCTAAGCACAACTGTGACTAGTGCACTTATCAAGGAAAAAATTCACCAGCTGTAGTTCTTCAGTGTGCTTGGGGCTAGCCTGAGGACCTGAGTGTTCCTTTGAACCATGCTTTGATTCCCACTCTGTCTGTTGGGTTCGGAAATGAAAGTAATTTTGACCATTTAGACATCTGGTTAGAGAAAAGTCTTTGTTCTTTGGTGCCGTAAAAGGAGGAAGAGAATTTGATCATTTTGGGATGCTTCCTGAGAACTTCAGTGGCACCTCCAGATCCTCTCAACCTTTTTATCTGGGTGTCGACATTTTTCATTGGGATCTTAATATTTGTTACAATGTGCAAATATGCTTACAGTAATATGAGAAATAAATGGTAGTGTATGGGGCTAGACTTTTTCAGTCGTTGGTTCTAGGTTTTTTTTTTTGTTTCTTATTTTTGAAAAAAACACCTAGTACTCCTATGCTGGTACATCAGCATGGAAATGCACTGTAGCTATGTGCTAGTAATGGACAGTGAGCACCAGTGAAGAGAAGGAATAAATGGAAAAGTGTTTTGAATCCTTTAATGTTTAAAAGTAGTGTCATTTTCATGAAGCTCTGTAACTTTTTCTGAATGATGGTCTGAGTCAGCTTTAATGGGATTTGAAGATGCGATTTCATGGTGCTCTAATTATTTCAATCCTCATTTTCAGACAATGTTTTATTAATGGCATTGTGTTAAAAGCCTGATAAGCTACTCTTAAGTGTGGCAGGAAGAGAGGCCTAATTAAAAAAAAAAAAAGAGAGAAATATTGTTTACACCAAAGATTTCATGGAGGGTTGTTTGTTTTTTTGGTTTTTTTTTTAGTGGGAAACATTACCATTTAAGACATTCAGTGTAAGAAAAAGAGAAAGAACTTCAGTGAGCACAACTTAACCCTAGTGCTCATTCCTTCACTTGCTCATGTTTGTGTCTCAAGTAGAGTGTTGGAGTGGCTGCTTTGCTCCTCCAGCCTCACAGCGCTGGTATCTGGTTTTTCCTTCCCTAGTTTTGTCTTTCTGCAACTTAGAACTTGCAGCATTGAGCTTACCAGATGATCAGTAAATGTCAAACAAATCAAAGTGTTGCTGCCAGCAGAGCTATTGAAGTGCCACATTCTGAATGCGACTGTTTTTAATTGATTCCTGAGAGGTCGAAATAGCAAGTGCCAAGGCAGGAGCACCAGGGATTCATGGGAACAGGCCCTGGCAGTCCAGCTTTTGTTCTCCAGGGACCTCTTTGTGTCCTGTTACCTTGAGCAGATGTGAGCATCTGTTTGTGCTCTGACACGTCATCACCCTAAGAAGTGCCTAACATTGGAATATAGCTTTGATTTTGGAGGAAATTACTTTATCTCACTTCTGGGAAGACATTTCAGGAAAACATTCCCTAAAATTGGGAGGGGAAGGCATTTAACCGAGCAGCATCCATCCTCCAGAAACAGCCGGGGTGTGCTGCAGGCTCTGAGCTACCAGCGCAGGGGGTCAGTGGTGTTCTCTGCTTTTCCCTCCCGCATCACCCCTTCATCTCAGCGCCTGCAGCTTCCTCCTCGCTCGTCTGCTGGGATGAGAAGGATTGCATGTGCTACGTGGGCCATGTTTTCTTCTCTTTGCCAATCTGGGAGTGTTTTTTTGGTAGGCCAGCTGTCAGGCAGAGCACTGTGGAATGTGGTGATGAGATTGCTGTGTTCCAGCCGCTGGATGCCAAGTGCAGTCCCATTGCTGTCCGGCCAGGGGATGTGCCCTGTGAGGCACCCACTGCCCCTAAAGATCTGAAAATGTGACATAATTATGGCTCAGCAGAGAAACAGGGGCAAGAAAAGGGTGGTATTTACTATTCTTTATATATAGCGTCCTTTGAATTGGTGGCAAATTGCTTCTGTGTTGGTTTTTTCCTAGAGTCCTTCCAAGATTTAACTCCTCTGCCTCTCTGTTGGCTCTCTCTATTCTTTTTTCTCTTTTAAACTCTGCATATAATTTTGTTTTTCCCAAGATTACAAAAATATTACTCCTAGGAGGTTTCAGTTTAAAGAGAAGAATTTTTGGTCCACCGTGCAAAACATGGTTTTCATGTTTTACATCTCCACTTTGCAACCTGCCTGTAGACAACAGATAATGATACAGTTCATCACAGCTTCCTTACTAAAAAAATGGTCAAATCATTTTAAGCTAAAATACAACTTTTTGTATTTTGATGCTGCCTCCCACTCTGATTTATCAGAATAGCTACATTTACATGTCAGATGCAGAAAGATGATGATCCCAAAAATCAGGCTTACTCATCTGTGTAATCATTTTTAAGCATTTTCTAATCAGAGATGCTTTCTGCATTAGCATTGGTGATTTCCAGTTGCACTGATATGTTTGTTCTGTATTTGTGATTAATAAGCTGCTTGGAATATTTTTCCACTTGACTGTGTGAGTTTTCACCTGTACAAAAAAAGCATTGTTACAGGGGCTCCAGAGTGTGCCCTGTGTGTGTTTGTTCTTAGTGATTTCATATTCCTGAAAAATACTTGGAAACCGTGGGTTTCTGAGGGTCTGTTTCACTACTCTTTGCTATTCTGGTCTCCACTTGCATTCTGGGATGGAGGAATGCATATTTATGATTGCTGGATAAATGTTCATGCTCAGTGTGTCAGTGGAGAGCTCTACCAATCCTCTGCTATTTTTTCTACAACTGACTGAAATGTGCTTGCAAATAGATATGTAGATGAATTCTTCAGCTCCACAGTAAACATCCACAGTGAGGTTTATCTGCTGCAGTCATAGAATGATAAAGCTTTGGCAGGGAAATCTCACCCGCAGCCTGAGATTACCATCTTGGCTCTTGTGCAGCGCCATGTGCATGCCCAGATTCCAAAGGTGCTGATGAAAGGAGCTGGGTTTGTAATTCCTGGTGTAGCAGCTCAGCCTTTGCCTTCAGTGGTGAGTGGAGTTTGGCAGGTGGGTGGAACTGTGCCTGGTAGAAGCTTCCCCACACAGAAAAACAGTGGAATGAAAAAATGGCCTAAAAATACCCAGAGCAGTCACTAATCGGCTCTGACACTGCCAGGGAGGTTACTGGGGAGAAGAAACCCTCATGTTTCAATGTATAATACTCGTAAACATGCAAATTAGATGTTGGTGTTTTGTCTAGATGATTCTGTGGCTGTCGTATTTCTTTCCATCAACAAGGTTAAAATATATGTACAGTTAAATAACAGATCTAAAAATAAGAAGAATTTTGAAGGGCCGGTTCTGGACTAAGTCTGACAATATCAATGAGCTTATTTTCTATAAATGGATTATTTTTAGAGGCCTTTTTATTTTACATCCTTAGGCTACACCCTCATCCTTTTTAAACAAGCCTTTTTGTGTTGTTTGGAGGATTGTAACACTGAGACTTTCAAATAATCAGCCCCTTCTAGGAGTGGGAGCTTGAAGAAAAATCCCAAAAAAGGGGGGTTAGTCATATTAACAGACCAGAACATACATGACCCAGTAGATGTAAATAGCACCAGATTCACCAGGGTAATAAAGACTGGCATATGCTAATATGGTAGGGATTAAAGGGAGGTGGCACAAATGACATGCTGAGGCAAATTACATTGTAGTGCCTTTCTATCGGCTCCCAATAACCTCTGGCCCGAGGGCTTAAGATTTTTACTACTTGAAAATAAGGAAATAAAGGTAGAATTAATCTTGTCTAATTTACACTAATACAAATGATATGCTATTAATCAAAGTTAATCATCAGGAAAATAAGACAAGCACTTACAGAGTGATCCATCCTGCATGTTTCATCTGGGGATGGCATGGTAGAAATGTCCCTGCTTCAGTGTGAATCTCTGTCCATTAACTGCAGAGGGAACGACTGGACTAGTTATGATTAGATAACCATTTTAAAATTAGTTGAATTAGTAAAATTAGTTGAAGCCTATCCTAAACATCTAAGATCAGACAGAAAAGTGTGTTTCATTTGGAATTCTCTCCCTACTTAATTGCTCTGCTCTGTCCTTTGGCATCAGTCACCTTCTTGTCTCCTGCTTCTCCGTGGAGGGCACCGGGAGGCCAGAGGTGCTGATTTTTCACTTTATCACTTGAAGGCTCTTTGGATTCATAGCCTACATTTGGATATTCTCAAGACTTGTCTCACCTTGCAGATATTCTCAGGAAACTGGATAAGAAATAGTAATCCTACCTGCAATCTTCTCTTGACTTAGCTTTTATGATAGATAAGTTTAACAATTGCAACAAACAATTTTCAAAGCAGCAGGATTGCTAACCTAGAAATGGATTTCTTAAAGTGAGGAATTAAAACACTGTTGGACAACAGCATTGATTGTGGTTGTCATTTAAAGATTTTTTTGAAACAAACCTTGACCACAGCAGCAGTATCTTGGCAATGTTTCAAGAAGTCTTGTGCTGGGGCATGAACTCTGCAGTTGTGCTTCTCAAAGAGCACTCGGGCTAATGCAGGGCAGTTCTGAAGAAGTTTTTTGCAGCTTGAAGACAATATAGACACACATAACTCTCCCTGAGTTATCTGACAGCCTGCCCCCGTAAGTTTAGCTGAGAATTCTTTGAAGAAATGTTTTCAGTGGTTTGGGGCTGTTTTGTCTTCGAGGTGTTTACGTATTGGGAGTTCTGGACTCAGGCTGGCTGCAAAGGCTCAGGTCACAGAGTAGAGTTCTCTGAATTTCACAGAACTAAAGAAAATAGACTTTAGTAGGGCTGCCACTCCACTGCTCACTTCCGGTTTGTCCCTGGCAGTGATTGTTCCCGAATGAGTGTCACTTTACCCGTCCTTTTCCTCAGCAATCTTATCAAACCCTATCCAGTCCTGTGCGTCCATCCCTGCCCCTCGCTGTGTGCCACAGCTCTGCCCCAGGACATTCTATGCAGCAATTCCTCCACTACACCAAAGCCTGCACTCAGCAGCCCCAAATCTTGGCTAGTTGACTTCCCAGGCTTCCTCACCTTTACAAACTCAGTCATTTCAGGATCTCTTCGAACTGATTCTTTGCGTGGTCAAATGGAATTCCCTCCCTTCCTCATCCTTGCCCTTCCTCTGTAAATCGATGGACCTTTTTTTGCAGTCATGCACATCTTTCTGATCATGGTCATGTCACAGATTACTGAATTGACTTGAATTTCTTCCCGATTGTTACCCAAACTCTGCACAGCAGTAGACAGACACCTGAGGAAGGTGTTGAAGACCCTCCTTTAAGAACAGGAATGTGGAAATTTCCTCTTCTTCTCCCTCATTGATGACTCCTCCACTCGCAGCTCCTCCTCCTTTACATTTGTTTCCCTCTGTGTTGTGTGCTTGTACCCCCGGGGCTATGTTAATATATTTACTGACAGCTATGGTAAAAATCAAGTTTTACAGATGTGCATGAGCACATATGCACATATAACATTGTACTGTATTATTTCAGTTTTTCATTTTCAGCCTTGTATTATCTATAAACAAACACACAGCTCATACTTAGTTGCTTGACAAATTTTAGTTGCAATTATAAAGCATAAATGTAATTGTCATATAGTCTTGGCTATGAATTTTTAAGGCAGGTGTCAGGCACTGCTATTTTGCATTCCTTCACTCCACCCAAACCAGACACAGCTCTTGGGATGGAAATGTGTATCAGAAGCAGTGGCAGCATTTCCAAATGCTTCTCTGGAGCCTTTTAGCACTTAGAGAAGTTTTATCACTGGAAATTAAGCTTTGAAAGGAGAAATTGTATTTTATTTGAAAGTCTTTTAGTGCATTTAAGAGTCTGGAATAATTTTTTGGAGTTCAATAAAAATGAAATATCTCTGCTTTATAAACCTACTTCAGGGGTTTTTTTATTTGTGGGTTTTTCTTTCCTCCCCAACATTCCCCTTGAAGCTTACCACTTGATAGATGAGCCCAGTGCTAAATAAAATGCCCTTTTTTATGTGTGGAAGCTTGATAATTATTGCAAAAAAGATTCTTAGTGGCTCGTAATATACCAATAATCAGATTAGTCTTGAATTCTGTCTCAGCTGAGGCTGTAGGAGTAATCCAATGGGTGGTTGTTTACCTCTGATTTCCTGGTGCCTCCAGGGGTGCCTGTGCTGTGGGGTAGCAGTGGGGCTGAGCAGGGAGCAGAGACAATCCCAGAGGAGCTGGTGTCCATCTCCGAGCTCCCAGGCCTGGCTGGGCAGTTCCAGAAGTCAGGAACCCTTCCCAAAGCCGGCAGTGCGGGGCTGTCTGTGCTCCACAGCGGAGCCCGTGGTGCAGGACTGGCAGATGCTGCTCTCCAGGAGAACAAGGGTCCCACGTGGGTTTCAAACCCAGCCGGGCAGAGATCAAACTGCTGCAGTGTTAAAAACGAGGTCCACTCTCCTGCTGAATGTAAAGGTTTTTAATAGGGAATAACAATAAGGGACTAAGGATAGAGCAAAAGGATTACAGCGTCCAGGGAACGCTGGGCAACCCTTGGCACCGAGCCAAGAGCGCGCCGGCCCTGGTGAGACATTCTCTTTATATACATTTTTTATTGCATCAGCCTGTTACATAGTCATAGGTAAATATGTATATTCATACTTCTTCCAAAAAACACATGGCCTTTTAGGTATGTGAGGAGTTCCTCCGTATGTTGATTCTTGGAAGATTTGTGGATGGGATGTCTGGTAACAGGAGTCTGTCTTATCGTGGTTATCTGAGATTGCCTGAGAAGTTATCACCTCTGTGTTTATTTGAGATGGTCCTGGGGCTGGAGTTATCACTTCTGTGTTTATCTGAGGTTGTCCTTGGGGCTGGAGTTATGGCTTCCTGGGGCTGAAGTCATCACATCTGTGCTTATCTAGTTAAGCTTTTAATTTGTTAGTTGTATTTTAACATATCTTTGGTTAGTTATTTTTCAGCTATCTCTAAGGTAGAACAAAAGAAAAGCATTTAATAATGGTTACATTCCTACAACATAAAGGTTAGTATTATACACATAGCACTCATTATTTGTGAAAAGCCAACACTTTTATATGTATTTATAACATGCAGGTTTTGGGCTCTCCGTGTGTGATGGGGAGTTTGAGGAAAGACCAAACCCATGGCATCTCTGGGTCTTTCAATAACACTTTTACTGCTTTCCTGGGATTTATGCCTTTATGGTAATAGGAGATTGAGGGGAGCTCAAAGGTCAGCTATAGCTTTTAAAGTGTTCTATTTTCTTCTCCAGCTCCTTCAAAGGAGTCCCACGCTTCACAGGATTTAAAAGAACTTAGCAATTCTTTCTTTTAGTAGTTCTCTTGCATCTTGCTCGTCTTCATGTTTTGTTAGTTGCAGCTTCTTCTATTGCAGCACAATGTTGATTGTTTCAGGTGCTGATCTTATAATTAAATGAAATTAGGATTACAGCAGGGGAAAGGCAGACAGGAAGTAGCCATTTTATCATGCTAGCATAATAGATTTAAATGAAATTCAAACTGTAAATATCCAGTCCTCATTAATGATTCAATCTGCCTTCAGTAATAATCAAATGTATATGTATTTATTAAATTTGTGTGAATTTATATGCATCAGCACCTGTATACAGTGATGTTTAATGCCTTTTGAAACTTACATATTGGGCATCTGTTCCCATTACTTCAGGATTACACCCCGAGGAATATATTGGTGTACTTGCATTTTTATAAATTCCCATTCTTTGTAAGTTTCTATGAAATGTTTGGTGAAAGAAGAGCTCTCTGGCTGTCAGTGGTAACTGTGAGGTGTCATAATCAGGATTACACCCTGAGGAATATACTGGTGTATTTGTATTTTTATAAATTCCCATTCTTTGTAAGTTTCTATGAAATGTTTGGTGAAAGAAGAGCTCTCTGGCTGTCAGTGGTAACTGTGAGGTGTCATAATGTGATTGCTGCAGGTGACCCCAGTACTGCCCACAAGGCCAGTACAGGCACGTGTCCTAGCAAGGTGTGCCTGAGGGGATCTGTTATGATTTCTGGAAAGCAAATATTTTCACATACCTGTTTTTCAGAGTGCCAATAGGTGATTTATTTAAAAATTTACTACGAAAATTTTTAGTTTTTCTTGAACAGTGAGTTTTTAAAACATGTGAAATTTTAGCTGTTGCCAATTGTTTGGCAGTGTAGAAACTAAAATCACGAAATGTAAAATTAAAATGTCACGGTAAATATCTGCTTCACTGTGTTTCGTGTTCATTAAGAGATAAAATAAGTCTTTCATAAGGATAAAGGGATTCATTGTTTCAGTTTACTTGTTATGCTAGCCAAAAACATTTCAGCAGGTACTTGAAACATTCTTTATAATGCTTGAGGAGGAACATGTGGTTTTTGTAGTAAAATTTCGTTTTTCAAACTTGCTTAGACTTCTTGCATAATTTGAAGTTACTTAAATTGGATTTTTAAAAAAAATACAGGAATTTATATTCTGCCTACGTGGACTATATTTTAAAGATACCAGCACTTCAAAGGAAATTATTGCAAGGTACCAACCTGTATCCAGCCTAGCAAAATTAGTTCAAGGTATCCTGGGGTAATGCTAAATGAAAATGCTATTTGTGGTGTCAGAGCAGACAAAAATGGTTACTAATATGTTCTTTCTTTTAGGAAAGATGTAAAGGTATTTCCTTTTAGGTAGGAAGATAACATTAGACATAACTCGATAGATGTTTGGTGGAGATACTCAGTGTAAGATTCCTGTCTGACTGAAGATGTGCTGATTTTCAGGCTGCTGGAACTGCTGTGTTTGACACAGGGGGTCTCTTTTAGCAGCCCAAAATCTCTTTCCTTACTTCAAGATAAATCAGAAACAGTGACGTATGCACGAGTTCTGGATGTGGGAAGCATTTTGGGGGTGGGGTGAGGAGTCAGGTTCTGTGGATTTTTTTTAATGAAGCCAGGGAGATGGAGAGATCTGCTTGATAATAAAGCTTAACTTCAGTGCCAGCTCCGTGCTGTTACAGCATATTACTACACAGCAAGAAATGTGGCACAGATGTTGTGGCAGCCATATTTTACACCCTCCAAAAGGTCATGTCGCTTGTTATTACATTCAGAATCAATATTAAGTGAGCGTTCCAAATTTCAGCTGTCAGTTGAATTTATTGCTGCAAACCAAGGCTGAAAGGTTTTCAACTGTGATTCGAGCAAGCTAACAAATTAATAATACAGAAGTATGCGAGGTGGAGCAGGTGATCCATGTTCCAGCAGAAAAAGAAGTTTAATTGAAAATCATAGAAATCAGATCTGAGGTGTTCAGTCCATTCACTCTACACGGGGGACTTGTAGTGTCTGTGAGGACTCGTCTGATGGTCACTGGCAGGGAGGGTTTGCAAACAGAGTCGGGTGTGTTCTGCATGGTGAGGCATTGCCTGTGTGTGTGTGCTACCTGTACGTGTCTGTCTTGGAAATATTTTCATCTCTGACATGTGGAAGTCATTTTCATATTCCTGTGTTCTGTGCATGTGTGATAACTGTGGCTTTTTGTTGCTGTTTCTGGGAGCAGCAGCAGGGAATGGGTGGGGAAGGTGGCCGGCAGTGGTCCAGGAGAGCTGCAGCTCTGAAGGCTGAGGTTGTACCTGTGTTCCCACTTTCTCCAGGGTAAAGGGAAATTGCAACACCAAAATGCGTTTTGGAACAGAAAATTTCCCGTCCTTCAGTGGGGATTGGCTTCTGGGAAGGGATCTTGTGCTCTTCAGTAACCACAGCGCTCACCATTCAAAGGTCTCCAGTTTTGGTAGCATGTTTGAAATTTTTTAAGCTTCTAGATGTTCTGTATTTTTGGTGCTGCTTACAGTATCAGATGCTCAGTGAGGAGAATGATGAAAAGCCCTTGCAGTCTGGAATGTCTCTCTTGTTTTCAGTAGGTGCTGAAGTGACCTTAGCTGGATGAACAGCGTGATTTTCATCTGATCTTTCTCATTTTGTTCTTTCTTCACTGTATTCAGATAGTTTCATTCTGCCAGTTTGCATTTGCTTAAAGACTTTTCTACAATATGTGCAGCACCTCTGTGGCTTTGTTGCTTTTCCTCCTTCTGTTCCAGAAATAGTGGATTTTGTTTCACATATCTGTGAAGGATTTTCCTCCATTTTAGAGTACAACTGATCAAAATTACGGCTAATCTGCAGCAATTCTCATGCATGTCGCATAAATTTGACATTATTCATGCTACTTAATGTAAATTCTTCAGATAGAAGTTTATGGTTCTTGAAACTAAACATGTGAAAACAAGGAAAAATTGTAAAGGAAGTGTCAAATTTAAATGAAACCAACAAGAGAGACAACATGCCTCCACATCTGCCTTTTGTGTACTTTTTTCCCTCTTCCCCATTTGTGGGGGCGTTTTCCACCTTTAAATTTTAAACTGCCTTCTTCTCATTTGTGCTAGTGCCAAGAAAAAAGCAACAATGCAAAACTGTAAATACTGTTGGACATTCCTGGTTTTAATGACAAAAAAGTCTTTTTTCTTAAAAATAATTAACAGATATAGGGAAAGCTTATTATCAGTTTATTCAGTACAGAGTTTTGAGGAAAAAAGGGGTTAATATGCAGGAGATCAAAGGACTGAATGGGGCAAATGTATTCATATGCCAAGGATATTTTGCTGCACCACTGTGCACTATTTTGGACAAGGCATAAATCATGGTTATTTAAAATTGACTGTGAGGCTCAGAGAGCTGATTGAAGTTATCCTCAGTGTTACGTGACTTACTATTGCGAAACAGAGCCAGGTTCCAGCCTTGCTGCTGCAGGGAAGATAATTTCTGTCACCGCCACTGCCATTCTTATTCTTCTCATTGTTTCTGTTTCCTCAGTAACAACTGTAGCTATTTGCATTTGCAGTGGTCTTTTGAGACTACAAGCCCTGAAAGGATCAGGCATTTGTGTGTACCTTCAGTTTTAGTGAAATGGCATTTGCAAACCTTAGTAAAAATCCACAGGCTTGTTTTCTTCTAAAATGCAGGAAGGAAGCTATGGAGACATCACAAGACAATCAGGGCTTGGGTTTTTTTCATCAGAACATCTCTATGTAGATGAGAAATTTACTTCAATGCTTAAGTTTAAATGGTGAAACAGTAGCATAAACTGATTTTCTCTAGTGCTGTCACTTAAATATAGATAAAAACTTCTTATGTCCTTTTTTCCTTCTGTGTACCTCAGTGAAGTAAATACTTTAAGCTGCATGGCAGCCAAAATCTGGTACATTAAATTTTACAGATGGTAAAAGGCATGTCTTTTCATCTGCCAATGTGTGATTCAGATAGCACAAGCAGACTTCCATCCACTTGACCGCAGCAGAGTTGGCACAGGCTTCCTTCTCACTCCATTCCCAGGCTTGTTTGGTAAAGCAAAAGCAGGGATGCTTCTCTGGGAAGAGGAGTGTAGCTTTTAGATTTAAGGTAATTAAAAATACTTTTAGAAGTATTTATAGAAAGATTAATTTTTGCGTATTTTGAATTCTGTGTTTGCCAGGAGAACGCATCGTGACTGGTTTGAATCACTGTCTTTCTTAGAAGATAATACCATCTTCTAAGTAATTGACATGTCAGAATCTGAGGTCAGGTACACGTTAAAATAGAACTTCTTAATTCTACCAAATTAAGTCAGAATTGTGGAGCTAAAACTATAACAATATTGAATAATTTAATCTGTGTTAGTTTACAGAATGCATGTTTAACCCTATTAGAATAACCAGAGACTGTAGTGACATCCAGTTATGAGGCTACAAAAAGAAAAGCTTGTGGTGGTTTGTTTTTTTTGTTTGTTTGCTTAAGAAATTGATAGAAATTTTGTGAGAAAATTTTTTGCGCTATGGGGTTTTTGTATGTTCAGGAAAAAGGTGTTCTTTAAGCACTGGAGGATAAGCACACGGATTATTATAGTTCCAAAGGACTCTGCACAGCATAATGCATTCTTAGAGCCTTGAAGTTCTTTTCACAAAGGTCAATTGTTCATTCAGCAATACACATCAGTCTCTATGGTCTGATTTGTGTGAGGAATTGAGATTTCTAAGAGGTAGACTTTTATTTGATGGAGCCCAATGGGGTGCTTGTATCACGTAGAGCAGCCCTTCTCAAGGTTTAATAATCAGCATGCCACATGGAAAATTCAGAAGCACTTATTATACCACCTGTAAGATTTTGATTAGTTTAATTGTAAATCATTCTTGTTCTGATTTTTACTAGCTTGCACACGGGCTGATTGCAGCTCAGCACTAGTGTGTGTAGTACAGTGATATATTGTACTCTAAATTCTGATAACCACTTTTGCAAAAAGACCTGTCTGCCTGCTTTGGGCAATTACATATGTTGGTAATCTGCTCTTTCTGGTTTTCTTTTTGTTACTTAAATAGCTCCGTGATAACAATGCATTTTTATTAGATCAGAGGTGTACCTAAGTGGTAGTAGGACCCTGAGCAGGAAATCTTGAGAAAATGAGACTAAATTAAATTTAAAAGGCAAAAAGCAAGAGGACTGTGGTGTCTGAAGTCCTGATCATGTTGAATCTAGGGGCAGGAACCAGAGTCCCTACTGCTTCCTCTGTTTTTCATGTTCTTGGAGGCAAAAGTGTTCTCCTTCCTCCTGCCAACCAGCTTCTGCCTCCCTGCCTCTCCTCCTGCGTAGGAAAGCTCTTTGATGAATCTTTGTCCCTACATTTTCCAAGCAAAACACCAATTTCCACCTGTTTATACACGGCCTCAAGGCCAGTAATTCCACCCTTCATGACAGAGTTTGGTAGAGGTCAGTCAGTCCTTTAAAGAAACCATTTGGACACGAGATGGAATAAACTCTGGTGAAACACTGAAGTTTTCTCATTCCAGGAAGTGCTGGACTTGAGTCAGGAATTGTGCATCAAGAGTTGGGTTTTTTCTGTTCTTTTCTTCTAAACTTTCCCTGAAGAGAATCCAGGAACCCCACCCCCCTCATTCTGGAAGCAGTTCCTGGTTTTATAGGGTTTTTTAGGAGCTAAGGTTTTACCAGCCCGGGAGCCCCATTGTTCACAGGAGCACGGACTGCTCCACTGTAGTTGCACTGTTTTAGAAATTTTCTTTCTCTCTCATGGAGAATATAGATAAACTGCACTTCTAGTAATCTCTGTGTTTTGTGTTAGAGGTGTACAAGCCATAACCAATAGGTCTTTGGGGTGGATTATCTTTGGCCAATAGACACTTGTTTATTACTGTGTATAAAAAGAACTTCTTGTAAATAAAACCTTCTTCTTCGCCATCTTGAAGCCTGTCTGCCTGACTTCCCTACCTGCTTCCACAAATCCCACGAACAACAGAAAAGCAAACCATACTCCACAGCAGGCTTTCTTCAAGAATTCTGTGATTAAAGATAATTTATTCTTTAGGAAGATTTGATAAGTATGGCTCTTAGTATGCATGCTCAGATTTGCATAGGGCTTTCAAAGAGGGGATTCCATACAGTTTTCAGAAAAATTGTGTCATTTACCGCCCATCCTCAGGTTGCATCTCCAAAAGCATGACAAAACAGATTAAAAACACCATTGTTTTTCAGTAAATGTCATCACTTGTGCTTTCTTTTTTAATTAGAATTGTTCTTCAGTTTCGTGCTGGTGAGTTCAGTGTTTAGGCTGATCTGATTTCAAACTCTTGACCCTGCTCTCGTGCCATTGACTGGCAGCATTGTTACAGCAGGTGGTGAAGGGACACCATCAATTTATGGGAACTTGGGAACTTTGCGGGTTATCCTGTAGCTAATGCCTATAAATGATTGAAAGAAAAAATTTAACTGGGTGATGTCAATGTGGTGTTCTGGAAGTTCCTGTATTACTGTATTTCCATACTAATTTTGAATATTCTGGGGGGGTTTCAATCTTTTCAGGGTTTTTTTTGTTTGTTTTCCCAAATTCACTCAATGTTTTCTCAACTAAATCACACAAACATTCTGTTTTTGACAGTTCAGCACTAGACATTCACCTCATTTCTTGAGGTGTTTATAGGCAACACTCCATGCCAAGCTTCTAGCAGCCTGTGTTGTGGCAGTAGTAGTTTTGTTGCCAAAAAATTCACCACTGTCAGCCTGTCAAGAGCAAGATGAGATTACTCATAGTTCCCTGTCTGTAGGAAAGTCAAATGCCAAAGATCACTGGGAGGATTTGGAAGGAGAAAGGAAAGCAAATGTCTTTTTTAATTTTTTTATTTTTTTCAATTAGAGTTTCACAAAAAAGGGTGTGAAGCAAGAAATTAGAAACAAATAACTAATTGAAAATACAGTTGTCTCTTCATAGGGGTTTAGCAATCTAATGGTAGCTGTGACACTGCATAGAAAATGGCCAGTGACCATTGGTTGCAATTAAATAGCTAATGTAATAATGTGGTAGTAAAAATAAATATATATTTGTATAGTGTACAGGGAGAGGGAAAGAAATTATCAAAACCTCTAAGAAATGTCTGGGGACAAAAAAAAGAAAAGAAATTAAGCTTGCTGCCAGTAATGTTATTATTCAGAGACAGTCCAAAATTCTTTCTGTCCCCAGATTGCATTAAAGGACTCATAAAAGCAATTAACATGTAGACTATTTTTCTAAGTCACTGGAAGTTTCAGCATCTAATTACCCATTATATAATAGCTGGAAGCCAGCAGATAATCTCAAATTGTTGATGCCCTAGGATAATTTAAAATACTTTGGTACTAGTTGGGTTTAAAAAAAACCAAACCAAAAAACCCCAAAAAACAACAACTAAAAGTTGTTTTTTTTTAAATGCATAGACATTCCTTGAGCATGAATGTGTGTTCATTTGAAATTATTTAGTCTCAAGCTGAACATAAAATAATTCTGATTACCTTGGTGTTACCGCCTTTTGATTTTGTTCTGGTGAATTGGAACTGATGCCTTGTGGAAATGGACTGCTCCTGCAAAAGGAGCAGGAAAAACAAGAGCTTGCTGAACTGGTATCAGAAATGGATAGAATGCAGCTGGGTAAAAATTGCTCTGCGCCGTGCACTCTATTTAGTACCTGAAACAGGGTGAGGGAGTTCAGTGGGTTATTCTGGCTGGAAGTTTTAGCCTGGTAGTATCATTATATGGTAGGCCTTGTCTCTCTGATGGCATAAAAGAGAGAGAAAGAAATGATCTAATGACAAACTCGGTAAATCAAAAAGGTAATTGAAGTGATAAAACTCATTTTGTCATCTTTTTCAATACTCATGGTCCAATTTGCCAGCTTTCCTTAGTGTATTTTTGTTAGGAAGATCCTCTTCATCCTCAATGAAATGTTATTTTGTTGGTTTCATTCTAAAGAGCAGTTTTCATCTCAGTGCTTATAAACAGTATTTTTTCAATCACCTGTAGTTTGTTACGTTTGGATTAGTGCTACTATTGCCCTCATTCACTGAACTATTTTAGTATGTTATAAATATATTCCAAAAGTTTAATAAATGCTTACATTCTTGCTGAATATGAGCAAAAGCTACCTTGCTTGTTAATTTAATACATAAAACAACCTCATCCTGAATTGCCAAGAACCATTTCTTTTCCTTGATGTTTTGTGGTTTTCCAGTCCTTTTTCATGCCATATTGTAATAAGTTCCTAAGTCACTTTTTTCCCCCCTATCTAAAAGTAAAGCTTTGCAAATAACAAAGACGAATGAGCCTGATAGTGGTAATTTATTTCCTATTTAAGCCTTTGTTTTCTCATTAGATTTCTGTCTAATAGAGTAGAGCAAAGAGGTGATGATGTCCAAAGATGAAGATGCTTGTCTGGGGGTCTGAAGACGTTTTCTGCCCGTGTGTAAGGATCCCTAATGGCAGGGTGCACGTGGGGTTTTCTAGCGGAAGCAGTGATGTGGCAGCCAGGAGCTGGACTGTTCTCCTGCTGGGTCCATCCCAGCTCAGCACATTCTCTGACTCTGTGAGGTGCTGCCCTGCCACCCGGCTTCACAGGCATGAGGAGTTGGCTTTCAATTTTTTTCATCAGCTCTACAAGTGAAAAATAGGAGGCTTTCAAAGTAATGGATAAGGATTAATATTTATTGTAACACTTAGTCACTCTGTATTTAAAACTTTGGCTTAGGTTGTGTACTGAAGGTCAGTTCATTAAATCAGTTGTTTCCTTTCTGCTTCTGATTTTTTCTTGCATCTTCACACAACTGAATTCCCAAATGTCAGAATGCTGATGGAAACTTCCCAGTTCCCAATGTGTCATCCTCCAGTGGGATGGCACATGTAGGAGAGGTCCAGAAGAGGATCTTCAGCCTCTCTGGACTGATGATGTGAACAAGTGCATTGGTTTATTTTAGGAGCAGTGCAGTGCTGGTGGCTGCTGTGGAGAACGGCATTGCTGCACATTTCGTGTTCAGAAACACACTGAGGACAGACACTTGCTCCAACGAAAAAGCAGACAGGGGGATAAGGTGTATTTGTGAAGTATCTCACAAAGGCCAAAGTGAATCAAGGAACTGTTAAATGTTCTTGTTTGAGTGCTAAGGTTTGGATTAATTTGAATTAGTGTAAATATCGATTTATTATTTGTTTTTAAACCACTACTCCTGAAAGGTCAGTACTCGCACAGCTTCCATCTTGACTTCTATTTTTTCATGATCTCTGCTTCATGAAGGTAACTAAGGTCCAAGCTCACGTTAATGTTCCTCAGCTAAATCTTGTTTTCACCTCATGACCTTAAGAGCTGTTGCATTCTTTATTCATCCTGTATACAGAATATATACATCCTGTGTACAGCTTTTCAGGGGCTGATCCCTGCCCTGGTGGGCTGGTGGGCCACATCAGACATAGGGACAGGAGGAGGACGGGTTCCAGACTACCTAGGAACATCTGGAATTGATTTCATAGCAGAAGGTTCCAATGAGTTGGTTTATTTGATTCTCCATCTCTTTCTTTTTGATGGCTGTGTTTTGTGAACAGTTGTGAAAAGACAAGAACAGGGTTATTAAAAAAAAAAACCAACAAAGAAAACCAAACAAAACTGCCTTTGTTGCAAATGATTAAGATCCAGTGGAAGAGATGGCTATTCAATTTTCTGCCAGAATGTCTGTTGCTTTCTATGAGGCAGAATAATACCAATTTTAATATAAACTTCAGTTACAATATTGACAAAGACCATGGAGTCGTGTTCCTTGTTTGAAACATTCTTATGAGCATTACAGTGGTTCTAACACTTCAATATTAAATTTCTTGAGTTGGATTGATTCAAAGGGATCATAATAGTTTATGTTTTCAGGGTTTTGGGAGAAGCTGGTGAATTTAGCTTAGCATTTGCTACTGTTAATAAGTTCCAAATAAGATTTCATTAGTTCTAAAATAAAATCCTTGTGATTAATTTTAAGCCTAGAACAGTAAACTTTCATATAATTAACAGTCAAATCAGAAATTAAATGAATCCCCATATTTAAAACCTGGGACTGTATCCAGCTGCAAACATAACAGTAATTGTTCCGTGCCTTGCTGGGGCTGCAGGGTACCTGTGCAGGTTAATATATCTTAGTCACACACGTTCACATGGACTATGATATTATGACCTGTTTAGGGAAGAAAATGCTGCTCCTATTGAGAAGTAAAAATTTATGATTAAAGCAAGAAGTTTGTACTTGAGCTGGAAGTTTGTAGTGCATAATGACACCAACTATGCAAGGAGAATTTTGAGATTAAATTTTGAGTTGGTAGAGGTTGCATTATGGTGGCAGTAAACATTCTGAGACATAGACTGAGAAAGATGCAAAAAAAGAGAATAGATCCCTGGAAGCAAAATAAAATGCAGATTTGAGAAGGTTGGGAATCTCTACATTATCCAAGTGCCACGTTTACAAGTTCCTCTCCATCTGTGAGCAGTGGATGTAGGATGCTGGTCAGATCTCTGGCAGACAGCAGCTCTCAGGAACCAGTAATCCCCTCTGTCACTCTTCTCTAAACGCTATTGTTCATCTAAACTAAAATGGTGCTAAACTACAGCCTGCCGGCATTTCAAATATAAAGATTATCAAAAGATCTTAAGCTAAAGACTGGAGAAGATTGACAAGTGCAAAAGCACACATCATTCAGGATTCGTTCCTCCAGGCAGTCACTCGTAAACTATTTTCTATTAAAAGAATGAAACATAAGCTGACAACATGAAGACAGGAAATGGCACGGATAAGCACAACAAATGAAGCCAAAATTACAAAGGTACATACACATCAATAATGAGATTGAGAAGAGGCGTGGCAGTATTTCTGTATAATCTCAGAGGCCTCCGGTGAGAACATTTAGAACATTTGTCAGCCTCTCTGTAAACAGATACAGAACGTGGATTTTCTGAGTTTCAGGTCGTGATGGGGCTATGACAGCCAGGAGGTTCTTCAGCTCTTTGTCATGGTTTCACCTTAAGGGAGGTGCAGAACTGTTATATTCATCTGTGCAAGTGTTCTGCAGGGTCAGCATTCAGCAGTGTCAGTTAAAAATGCAAGTTTTGAGCAGAAAACAAGTAGCACGCTAGCAGGCATAGAGTGAGGCCTGAACAGAACTAATTCATTGAGTAAGAGGATGTCAGGGGATAAAGAGGGTAACAAGTCTCATATGAAAGCAAGAGCAGCTCTGTAAAGCACTTTAAGGCAAAGCACAGAACTGGGCCCAGTTTGTGTCATTTTATCTACGTGACTTGAAATTTCTTGCTCAAGTCCTAAGCACGAAGGGTGAGGGCTGTGCTTCTGCCATGTGACCAGCATGAGGATTGACTGCTAAATGTCAAGGAAGATCCGAGACTTCTGTGCAGGTGGAAAGCGCAGTAATGATGGGTTGTCATACACTCTAGATTAAGTCTCAAATGATACAAAGACTGGGCATTTTTAGATGCCCCAGATTTCTGTTTCTTGGAATCTGATGAAGCTTTTGCTTTAGCTCTGGGTTGTGTTTGAGCTGCCTCAAGGTGGGGTATGACAGATAGGGAAGCTGTCGTGGTGGCTGCACCTTGCTTAAGCAGTCTTTATTTCAAGATGGTTTTACATGTTCCCAGAACTCTTTAACAGCCTCACACAGGTTTAAGGGCCTTAGCTTGGAGACTCATTTGTTGATTGATGAGGAGCAGGAAGGTAAAAAGGGGTTACTAGCAGCAGTGGGGTAGGGAGGGGATGGGCTGGAGGAGTTGTGATGGTCAGCTGCAGTCCACTCTTCTGTCACCAACTACTCCATCAGCTGAAGGAATTGCAGCTGAAGAACTCGAGGTGATGCCTTCTAAGTGCAGCAAATCTTTTATAGTTCCACACAGCTCTGCTGACAGCACCACTGAAGAAATTGGCTGTGACTGTGAGCACCTCTGTGGAGGTGAGCAGGGTAAAATATGCGCATATTTCTCGTGATCCCATTTCAGTATAAAGTCTTCTAGAGAAAAGGATGCCCTGTGGTTTTTTAGGACTTTATGTCAAGGATCTTTGAAGAAATGGGTACCTCTGCATTCTGTTTCATTCTTATTTTTCTGCTAGAAATGTCTCCATGTAGCACAGGCTTCAAGTGACTGCAGTGAAAAGCAGGGCTTCTCAAAGAGCTCATTGTCAAAAGCTGAACTTTGCTGATTAAGATCATCTAATCAAAATCCAAAACTGCTTGTTTCTCCTAGAATATACAGGGTGAAATAAAAGAATGATGATTTTGCATGGGTTTTTTTCTAGTTGTGGCACTACTAACACTTTGTCATTAATACTTCTCCTAATGAAAGTATTAGATTGTGTTTACAAAGTGAAATTCCTCCTGGGGAACCCTTTCCATTTTCAATTCACACACCTTTTATTATGCTTCTAACAAATCCCTACCATATATGTTAACTGTGTAACAGAGCTGAGATATAAAATCAAGAATGCTCACCTCTTGTGCTGCTCCTTAATTTGGGAAAAATAAGAAGGAGCCACAACAAGGCAGTAGAAGTTCAGAGCATATCCAGTGAAATACCTGGTTCTCTGTGTTGCCTTCTCAGCAGAAGCTTTGCGTAGCTGGAACCATGTCTCTTGTTTAATAATTTTTAAATTTTTTAGAAGTTTATTTTTAATAATACCTCTGGCTATCTAAGAGTCACTTTTTGAGTGTAAGACATTATAAATGTGAGTTTTTACTCAACTATATGATGAAATCAAATAATATGGCTGCAGAAATAATTATATTGTAGGCATTCTTTGAAAATTTGATGTAATGATAATAAGTTATTTGCTGTCAATTGCTGTTGTTGTAGGAAGTCCAATTTCTTCCAGGATATTGTTCAGCTCTTTTTTTCTCATCTGTGCATAGGTACATATATTTATGAATAAAAAGTTGTCACTATGGAATTGCGTGATATTAGTACCAAACTGTTATTAGGAAAAATTACGAAGTTAATAAGCAACACAACACTAGAAAGATAGGTCAGATCTGCTCTTTGTTCAGCCATGGGGTGGTTTGGCATCCTTGGCCTAGTCTTTTTTTCCTTTTTATACAAAACGAAGGTAGCAAAGTATATGTACCAGAGGGATACAGAAATAGCAGCTCTCAAAAGACTTTTTAAAGCAGTCACAGCCTCAGTACCTTTTAAACTAAAGTACCATTCTACTGCAATTCTTCAGCTGAAGAGAAGAAAAACAGTTTTCTTTTTTAAATGGGAGAGGAAGAGCAATTTTCCTTCCTGGGTAGAGCTGGTTGGAAAACTATGAAACTTCATCAGTTGGATGAACTTCATGCTTTTGAGTAATACTGTACAATTTCTTTATTCCCATGTATTTCCAAAAGCTGCAACTAAAGGGCAAAATCAACACTTCTGACTAGCATTAATTTGTTAGTAATTGTGTGGAAATACTAATTAAATACAGTCTAAAGAGCTTATTTTTCATTTTACACGCATATATCCCTTAGTGTTTTTTTAGACTTCTGGTGCACAGCATGAGCAAGTTCTGTGTGTGTCAGCGGAGCAGCAACCTCATCACTGGTGTGAAACTGAGTAATTGTTGGTTTGTTTATAGAACATGTTTCTGTTTGCAGGTTTTCTGGCAGATTTATGTTGGCCTTGTTATGTTTTGACCATAAACCCCCAGATAATTGTTAGGTAATGAGAAAAGTACAAATAATATGAAAAAAAACCCAAACCCACACACAAAAAAAGTGACTGTTATAATATCATTCTGTGAGTGCTGCTGTATCGTTGTGCCCTTGACCCACAGAAAACAGGTTTGATGTGTTTGACATTGCATTGACTCGGAGCTTTCATCATCCGACCAATAATTGCCTTTCAGATATTCATGATTTAGTTCTGCATTCCTTGGTGCTTTCTGGCTCATGGAAAAGAAGGTGGGAAGGGAAGGTGGGCTATGGAGATGTGTCCGTGTGGATTGTGCTGGGTGTATTTTTCTGAGAGGTCACAAAGGCAGTGGTATAAAATTTAAAACAGAAGTTGTGCCGTAAACTGCTGGCTCACAGACCAGCCATGTTTCATTGCAACTCATCCTGAAAGGGTCTTCCTGCATCTGAGCATTCTTTTATTTTGCAGAAAACATACTTTATTTTGCAGAAAAGCCACACGTGAGATCCTCTAACAGAAACTTACTGAAAAGGATAATCACAGGGTCCTGAGGTGAGGAGAGCAGGTGACACCAAAGACAGACAGCAAATGTGTCTGTTGTGTGCAGGTTTTCCTTCCCCCTCATGCCATCTCTCTTTAATTCTGACTGGCATCAATAACACTCTAGATGATGCAAACAGTGTAGCAATCAGTTCAAAAATAATAATAATGAAAAATCAGCAGTTTCCTTCTTGAAAATCAGGTTTGAGACGTTCTTTACAAGAATGGTAGTGGTTACACTTGCTCAGTTTGCAGAGGCATCTGGGGGAGCACCACGTTCCCACTTCCAAGTTTCAGAAGGATTTTGTGTGAGCAAAGTGCTCATGTGGTATAACTTTAATTTACTTCAGTCAGCTTTACAGATACAGAATGAGATATCTCAGTCTCAGGGGCGGTAAATAGCTGCAGAAATGTGGCAAAGATAATTTATTGTTGTATCTTAATTAAAACTATAATTAACAAATAAACATTTTGCTAATAACATGCTAACAAATTTTCTGAAAGGTAATATAATCAGAGACTTGATTCCTATTTTTCCTTTACAGTCATGTGTTTCCACTGGCATAGATGAAAAGACTTGTAGGTTTGGGTTTGGGTTTTTTCCTTAATATTATCATAGTTAGACTCTGGACGAGAATTTCAATGTAAAGATTTGGAAGTTTCTTGGACCTGGAGCAACTCTTGGCTTTTTCTCTCTGCAGTGTGTGTTTTGAATGAGTAGTAAATGGTTTTCAGCCTTAAGTCACAATATATGTAGCGTCTTTACATACTTTGAACAGAAATAGAAGGAATGGGTATCTGTTCTGCACTACAGTAACAGTAGAAAATGTGAAAATAAGATAGTTCAAGGTGTCTCAGTTAACTGACAATTAGAAATTTGCAGTAATTTATAAAAAAAGGAGTTGTATTCTAAGGTTTTTACATAAATTATATTTTGAAACAGTAGGAGACTTGGATAACGTGATCCATTTGCACAGTGGCTGCAAACACAAATTGGTAAATCAGACTTTTTCCATACTACAGTCTTATCTGATTTTCACAGATTTTTTCATTTTAAAAATACAGTTGTTCAATTAAGCCACTTAGAACTGTTTATTTTGAAAATCTTTTACATGTGTAAATGGCTTTGTGATTCTAAGCAAATTGGAGCTCTGGGAGTGTAATGCATATTTATTAAATGTTTTGGCCTGTAGAAAATGTTTTCAAAGGCCTTGTTCTCCCACAGCATCCTGAAAGTACAGGCCAATAGAAAAACATCATCCTCTGACTGCATGGAGCTAAGAAAAGAAGTGACCTGGAGGAATTAGAAGAGGTGATGGAAGGACATATTTTGGCTGGCAAAGTCAGGGCTTCATGTTTAATTTACAAAAACATTAAACTTTTCATGTTTAATTGAAAGGAACAGTAGAATGTTGGGATTTATAATCCCAGTGATGCTATGCCAGAGCTCCACGGCGTTGGTGGCAAGGCTGCTGTAGGGGCTGCAGATGTATAGAAACATTTTACTAAAAATGCCTTTATTTTTGTTTCTGAGGGGAAAACATGGAGAAAACAGCTAAGGCAGCACCAACAAAAACAACACATTAGGCATGCACTACTAGTCTAGCTAATTCTAGCTGTGCTATTAGCAGACATTTAGGCAAATCTATTAACATTTAGCATCAGCACAAATGCGATCGCGTTGCTACTTTTCCTTTTTCTGGCAAAATATGCATGGCCATTCAAGGGAGAAAAAGGATATTGAAGCTGTTTCTTAGGTAGCACAGCCTAAATGGGGAAAGAGGTTTGAGGAAACTGTGGACTTGAAAAGGAAACTTGACTCAAAAACGTTACTTAAAAAGGGAGTGCGGTGTCCTAAAAAATAATTGCAGATCAGGTGTTTGGGTGCCGTGTTCTGTGCATCATCTCTGGTTTTAATTTTTAAGCAGGTCTTCAGCTTTCAACTTTTCTATCTAAGTCTTATTTTCTTTTTTTATTCTTGGAATTTGGGAATACCTTTTCCAGCTGTATGCAAAGTAGTCTTTTTTAACTGCATCCATCGTGCGGTTCAAGTTAAAAATATTTTTCAAGTTAAAAGTTCATGTTCCAAGATATACCAGACAACCATACAGCAGGACAAGCTGAATTTGTAGCTGCAGTAATTATCTTATTTTTGACAGTGACAAAGGGCAAATGCTTTATTATAAGTCATAAAAAATCAATAGAGTACACATATTGTAATGTGATGCTGTAAATGGGAAAATTCTTCCTATCCCGAGCTAAGGTTTTTTGTGGGGTGACTGACATAAAAAATAATATGATAGAAAATTCCTCTTAGACTTTGCAATTAAAGGAAAATATTTGGAAAAAAGTTGTCACGAATTCTAAGTATTACAATTTTTTTAAGGGCTGAAGTGCATATTTTTTACTCAAGGACTCAATATTTTTTTAGATGGCTGTCTGTGCAGTCTTTATAAATTTTTCATCACTGATATTACAGATCCTGTTTAAAAAAGAAAACAAACAAATCATCATTATTCAACTGTTGCTACTCTAAATAATTTCAGTGTGCATTTTATTGGCTATCTGCTGCTTTGAGCTACCCGAGTAGCAACTTGCCATCAGGAAGGAAGGAGACTTTGTGAGCCAAAATGGAAGAGTCCCTGTGTGAAGTGAGTTATTATAGACACTTCTGTCACCTGCTCCCCTGCCCCTCTCCTCAGTGGCTGTAAATGGTGTTAATTCAGTGTCACCTCTTGGAGAGGTCACAATGGGGTGTCCTTTGGAGACCCCAGAGCACCCAGGGACATCCATAAAGCTTGGTTCCTGCTCAGGCCCTTCCGTTTTTTCCAGCTGTGTAAAACATCAATTGTGGAGAAAAGACTTCTGACCAAATGTAGCATGAATTTTTCCTTCTAGTGAGAGTACTCTGTATTAATTTCTGCTATTTTTCTCTGTCTCCTACTCCAGTATGTGGGCAGGCCTGATTTTCCTCTTCATTTCAGTTCTGTACATTGAGTCTAGTCAGTAAGTTTGCAGCAAATGAAATACCAAGTCTTGTCTGGGGTTTTTCTTACGTTGATGTAGAAACACGTTTATTGTAGGACTATGCTGTTAGAATGCCTGAGGTCTATTATAGCAGAATATCATGAATTTTGACTGATTTTACAACTCTACACTTTTGTTTTGTCTTTTTCACCTTTACTGTTGTGGTTTGCAAGTCTTTCCTCCGCTCACCACGCCTTTGCATCCTCCAGCCCCAAGGAAAGTTTCATGGTTCGGGATAACCCAGATCTCGAGGGCCGTCACCTGCAGGGGCCTGTGGCCAGCAAAGGGGGCATCCCTTGGTGCTCTGTCACCATGTCCCCACCCAGCTCGGCTGCCTGGTCCTGTCCCACCTGCAGGGTCACACCAGGGGCCCAGCTGCAGGAGGAAGGGCTGGTACCCGGCAGGGAAAAGGGAGCAGGAGCTCAGGGATGTGCTGTGAGCCCCTGCGGGTCTGAAATTCCCACAGCCACGGGAGGGTCCCGGGGTCACTGACAGCTGCAGGGGGAGGCACTGCAGGGTTTCTGAGCTGAACTGAGGGGCTGCACTCCCTGCATCTTCTTTCACCTGGCCTTAGGTCCTTACTCACCTTGTTAAACTTTCATCACTGCAGTTCTGTGTGACTTGTGGGTACAAGATGCTGTAGCCGTATTTTTAGTAAATATACTGCTTTTGTGTGTTTAGCTATTTAATTCCTCAAGCCATTGCTTTGTTTTGTTTTTTTTTTAAATAGTTTCTTGTCTTTGAGTGAGGAAGGCAAGAATCACATTTATATGAACCAGATACTTTGTTACGCTAACACATATTTTGTACTTAACAAGTACAGATTTAAGTGATTATTTATATAAAACGTGTGAGAATAAATTCCTTCTCTGCTTGTCTCTTGAGACTGAAATTCACAATTCTGAATCTTTCTTCATCTAGCAGCTAATGATTTAATTTGTATCGGTGGCAGTTTAAATCCTGTCACTGCTCAAATGGCATTGACTGCTGCTACAAAAATACACAACCATCAAACTATCCCAGATTGTTGTTTAAAAAAAAAGTAAAGATTTCAATACTTAATTTCTCAATTAGACATTAATCTTGTAAAGTTAACTTGAAATGTAAAAGAAGAGTAAACTATTCTTCTACAGAATCCTTCAATATATCTCTCAAAAGTCAAATTTGTTCTGCAATGCTAATGTTATATTTCTGAGTTTCAGAGGATTTGGGACCTTTTAAGCTGTCTTAAATTTTCTCTGCTACCTTTTGACACATTTTGGAAAGGCATAATGAACTTCTGTTGAAAGCAGCAGAATTCAAAAGTGTTCAGCAGTGTC
This sequence comes from Pardalotus punctatus, assembly GCA_013400915.1. Classification (NCBI taxonomy): domain Eukaryota; kingdom Metazoa; phylum Chordata; class Aves; order Passeriformes; family Pardalotidae; genus Pardalotus; species Pardalotus punctatus. The sequence goes on from VZTX01005540.1 coordinate 423,515, forward strand.
AAGCATGATGCCAGAAAGAGTGCAAAGTCTTTTAAGTGATCATAACAAAAGTTGATCTAGAAGTCCCCCAAAAGTTTTCTGAATTTTTTTTTTCCGAGGCATATTTCCCATTGGAGCTGATTTTCTTCCAGCACATCGTCTTGTATTTCAGGGATTGTTCTGACACCATCATAGAGACCCCAGAAACTGAAGCCCACCTGAGAGCATGGTGTGGCAGTGGACCATACCAATTCTACCACTGCGGGTCCTAATACAGCAGGACCTTACTGGTGGAAAACCTCCTGATCTAAGCACCCCCTGGAAAACNACCAGCTCGGGTGTGAGGAAAGCCTTTCTGTACAGCACCAGAGCAGTGCTGGCTGCAGTGATCTCTCAAAGCCATAGAGACACTTTCGGTAAATGCAGAGGCTGTTCCACCCCTCCTCAACACTCAGCATTAGCATGGGACAAAGTTATTGCTGGTTTTAAAACTTTTGAAGAAGTAAGAGGGAACTTTGGGGAAAAATCCTTATTCTCGTGGGAAGGCAGTATCTGCAGCGCTCCCCGCACGGCTGAACATCGGCAGCCGGCCAAGGCTGTGCTGTCATCATGGGCACAGGCAGCACCTGGAGCTGGCTCAGGGTCACAATGGCTTTCATCTGCTCCTTGAACCTGCTTGTTGTCTGCCAGCACAAAAATGTTCAAGCAGTGATTGTCCTCAGTGAGAACTCAATGGATAAAATTTTAAGCACGTCAGAAGTTTGAAATGTCGGCTCGATGCCGTTGTTCGGCTGGCTCAGACCCCAGCAGACCCAAAGGGTGGTGTTAGGCCGGGCTCTACCTGCTCTCTTTAGGGTGGCCAGACCCTGGAACATGTTCCCAGAGAGCCCCGAGCCTGGCCTGCTTGGGGCACCAGGACAATGCCCTCGAGACCCTGGGCACTTGGGCCAGAGGGGCGCTGACTTCCCATGGAATCATCCCGTCCATTGGAGTGCTCCTCACTTTGCGGTCACCTGGCTCCTAGTGACAGGGAGGGACCCCCTGGAGCACATCTGGGGTTCCACAGCTGTCCAGCAGCAGCAGTGAGCAGGCTAATGCACAAAGGCGTCCTTAGTTCCTTTTAGGTTGGGGAAAGGCTGTGAATGGGCTTGCTCCAGGAAAATATCGCCAATTTTCACTTGTTTGTATGGATATTTAAATGTGAATGTTGCTCTGTTAGAGCTTGTTCAGGTTGATGGAGCAAACTGAGCTTTGACTTTCATCAGAGGCAAACTCTGGCTGAATGTTACCAATGTAAATATTCTCATATCAGAATAGTCCTGCAATCACAGGTGTCAGCTTTTCCTCGGTCATGTACTGTAATATTCACCATAATATCATTCTAATAATGAAGCTTCTTTTCTGCCTGCTGTCTTTGAGCTGGTCTGTGGTAGCAGCAGAAGTCAAATATGCATGGATAAATTTTAATAATACTGGGCAAAGAATGAGCTGGATACTATAAACATTTTCTGTCCTAATAATTTGTGTAGATAGGAAGGCTATAGCTATTGATGTGGTTGTTAATTACTTTGGGGTTTTTAAACCCGTATCAGGGGTATAGTTACTTTAACAAATCTTAATCAAGTCTTTCAGTGGCAATATTGAATTTTAAAAGTAGTAGTTACTGGTTGCAGCATGACTTCGTTAGTATACAGGAAAATCATTCCACGGTGATTAACATCTATTCACATCTTGGAATGCATTATGGGCTCTAAATTATCATAGAAATTAATGCAATCTTCTTAAAAGGGTTTAAAATATGGTAATAGATACAGCATACCAGCACCTGCAGCTCAAGGTTCCAAAGTTATTTAAGTTGGATATAATTATATTTATTTTGCAAGCATCTAAATGAGGGGGAGAATAAGACACAAAGTTTAATAAAAATTGAAAATACAGGCACTTAATTAGAGGTCAAGACAGACTTTTAAAATTCTTTTATTTAACCAATATATTGCTATTCCAGATGCATATGAAACGCTTTGTCCATTTTAAAGTTTGAAACCTATGGCAGAATTGTGACATTCCCTGTACTGGCTTCATATTAGCAAATTCATTCAACTGGATTTCTTGTGATTTTCACCAGTAAATGAAGGAGGAAAATGTATTACGCAAGTTTAATTTTTCAAGGCTGCTGCTTCTCACCTGTGCATTTTACTCATATTTATTTATTTTTTTAAGGGTCATTTGCAGATTAATTTCCCAGCAGTCTAAAAGAACAGGGTGCATGAAAAACAAAATAGAATAGTTGCTTGAAACTCAGTTTCTGGTTTATCCTGTTGGAGTAGCAGGGAGCAAAGAGTGGTACCTGAAAATGAGCAGGTACAATTAACCTGGGGCCAGTGTGCTGTAGAGATGGGGTAAATGGACACATAAGTAACTTGATTTAAACTTGACTTCAGCCCCCATTCTGCAATTACATTAATGGAGCTAGCCAAGAAATAATAGTGGGTGTTTTTTGCAGAAGACTATGATTATTTCCCCAGCGTAAAAGAAAAAAAGGCATGTATATATATATATATATATATATATATACATAGCTATGTGTGTGTGTGTTGGTGTTGAACATCTGTGGCACAATAAGTAAATATCTGCTTATTCCTTATCTTCTTACTCTCTAGCTGTTTCATTGAGTGAATCCCTGCCTATCTTTAAGATAACAAGAAGACATGCTGACATTTGATGGCAGTGTTCATTGTGCATAAAGAGGAGCGTGTACAGCACGTTAAGTGCAGAGTTGGAATGCCAAGAGAGATTTACAGATAACAGAAATTAGCAGAAAATGCTTCCTTTTGCTAGTAGAGAAAAGCTGTATTTTAAATGACAGCCAGATGCTTGTTTACTGTGATTATAATGTAATGGTAATATTCTGCTGGCAGTTCTGAGGGCATGGCAGCCACTGAGGGCGTGGGGAATTTGGGGACACTTCCACTCCAGCCTTTTTTTAAATTATTTTTACTTTCCCTGAAGTAAAATGATGAACTCCTGCTGACTGTGCCAAACAGTAAGAAGTAACTAAGAAATGGTCGCTGTTTAATAACAGGTTTTGGCTTGTGGCGGAGGGAGTGTTGGGATATGTGTGTTTTGCTGGATGTAGTACCGAAAAGTCAAATCTTTGCAGTATCATTAGATTATCATTCATAAGTACTTCTGTTTCAATTTTCTCAACAGTTCCTTCAGCACTAGAGGCTTTTAAGCATCTGTTGATATTGTATGATGATCTTAATGAGATGATAGAAAAACAAGTGTTTTCTGCATAGGAATGAGTTCAGAATATTTTTGTCCCATTTGGAATGAAGTTTGAATTATAATATAGTCCTTATGGAGATATCTTTGTCCAGCTGTAACACTTGAGATTTACTTTAGCTGCAAGTTTGAGACTAAAAGTGAAAGAAGTAAAAGAGTGAAGGGAATAAAAATTAAAGGATTAAAAAAATACCAACACACCACATCCTACAACAAAACAAAAACCAAGGAAGGTGAATAAAGAGTCTAATTACTAATGGAAGTAATGTTTTTTTAAGTTAAATTACTAAAACCAATATCTAACAGTCCATTAGGGCAGTATCACTAGTATTTGTATCTCTTTTAATTGATTTTAGCCTTTCCCTTTGTGTGGAGCTATTAAAAAATTAAGGGAGAGAATATTTAGAGAGACAGATTTATGTTAGCTCATGGATTGCACCGTTTTAATGAGGCCAAAGCAATAAAGACTCAACAGATCCTGGGGTCTGGCTGATGAATGGCTGTCTTCCACTGATGATTCATGGTGTTGTGCTTCAATCTTCGAGGTGCTGTTTAAATATGGAAATATGAATTTCTACAGTTAGGAACTATTCTCATATGATTTACTTGTTCTCAGGAATATGTGTGCAAATGTATTTGAATAAAAACCAAATAAGTTTTTCGTCTTGGCAGGAGGAAGTTTGAAGTGGCTGGATCAGAGAAAATGTTTTTAAGGTGTCATTGATTGGGAAATAAATAAAACACCTGCGCACACGTGTGTTTAAATACATCACTCAGGTAGTTCAGGCATGTCTCCAGTAAATCAGTCATTAATCGTGTGTAGTAAAGTTACAGTGAGAACTTAGCAATTGCCAACTCTGCTATTTCCATAATGCACTGTTAAACGTGGTGGGTAAGGAAGTGCTAGTTTGAGTGAAGTGTGGATAGTAATTATTGCCAATTGATCTTTCTGTAATGGCTTCATCTGTTATTTGTTTTATTTGATTTAGTGGAAATCCACTGTGATCAAGCTTATGATTGAAAGATGATGCTTAGGATTTATCATTTGATGGTCCTTAAGATTTCTTATTTTAGGCCTTGATTTTTCCATTTTGGTCCATTCTATTGCCTTGAAAACGATGTGAAATAGCAATCTGAAAGTGGGCAAGCAGTGATACCTCTGGTTCACATCCACATATGCATTAAAGTTCATGGAGTGAGCTGCAGTACCTAAAAACTGAATTGGCAAAGACACGTATGATTGCTGAGTGTATTCCTAAGGGAAACTGAAGTTGCTCAAGAAAGAAATATCGCTCCTCTTCCACTTAAGAGCACTGTGAGAAACAGATCCTGTGGAGTTACCTTCCCTTCACTCACAATATCTTCACATATCATTCACACAGGAAAAACACCATCCAAATAAAATAGGTGTTGCTTTCTGTGACACACGGCTACATTGTTGGTCGGAAAGTTTTATTAACAACTCACATTTATATATTTTTATGATACTTTTAAAATAGTGAATTGTGAACGATTGAAAATACCCTCCAGCTTAATTGAGAACCATTATGTCTAGTAATTGCCAGTGATTTCAGAAACAGCCGTTGTTCTCTGGCCTATTAACATAATTTGAATTTTTTATTGCACTTCATAATTATCTGTTGGAGTTAAAAAACAGGCCCATTTACTGAAGTGTTTAAGAACAAAAGCCCCAAATGGGCTGGATTGTGATGTATTATTTCTATTAACCAACCTTGCTGGAACCATTTTGTACATCAGTTTTTGATGGGGTCATGACTTCTGATAGAAGAGGGTGGATTTTCTAGTTTTCATTTCACTAAGTGTAGGTAAAACAGCATCTTTTAAAATTGTCTTTGACTCTTTCTTACACATCTACTCCATTTAGTCCTCAATGCCACTTTTGCATGATTTCCATGATAGCTGAGAGAAGCACTATTTTAGCCTTATATGCTTAACAAATTTCATCTATTTGCCATGGCAGGTTAGCAAGGACAGGAGAAACTTGGCCCCTGCTTAGTTCATCATAGTTTTAGATCAAGACTTTATTTTAGTTCTGCGATTTACAAAGTGAAAACAAGCTCCTTATCTATCACTTAGACTCCTATGTACTGCAATAAAAGAAATCATTGAAACTTGCTGCGTTATTACTGGTTTTCCCAACCCATGATAACATACAGCATACTCTCATTTGTGATTATAAAACTCTCCACTGACAGGAAGACCTCCTAGTTGTTCCTATTTCTGTCAGCATTCTTTGTAGAAATTGTTTTAAGCAGGTTTTACTTTCTTGAGCATTTAGACCTCAAGCCTTCAGGTAATCTTCTCAATTAGTCCCTGGGGCTGTAGAGAGACAGGAAAGTGAAGTTCTCTTAGCAGCTGAAATTGCAGGTTCTTGTTAAAATTAAGGTTTTAAACAATCTGGTATTGGAGGGGAAAAAAAGAGGATAGGAACAGAGAGAGAAGTGCTGGACTTTTGTCTGATGGTAAGGACAGTGAAATATGTGATCGCCTTTTCAGAGAGAATTGTAACTCTTTCTTTGTAACCCTCTGGCAGTGAACACTGCCTCTCTCTATATTGATCCTCTCTGTCTTACTGACTCCATCTTCATTCTTCTAAAGCCCATCAAATGCTGTGTTCAGCCTTTGCAGGGCCCTAATGGAAGGTGTGAGAAGATTTGGAGGGTACAGGACACGGGGCTGGGCAGAGAGGGATGGGCTGTGAATTTCTCTGACCTCAGCCTGTTGCTTATTTAGGGCATTCAGTTAATAAAGAACTCCCATCATCTGTTGTTTTCCTGTGTGGCAGAAATATTTTAAAATTGCTTTTTATATTCATAATCAGAAAGCACACACCAGAAAATTGGTACAACTTGTTGGGGAAAAGTCCTGCTGATGAAAAGACAGGCTTTGCTATGAGCCAAGAGAAACAATTCCTGAGCTGGTGTAGGGGGGTTGTTTGTTGTGTTCGGGTTTATTTTGAAGGAAATTCTTTTCCAATAACGTGACTGAGCCCGGCTGTAAACCTGAATTCCAGACATGAGCTTTCTGCACACTCTGAGTAGCATCCATGTAGCCGAGAGGACTGTGAAAAATTCATGTATGCCTTGGCCAGTGGCAAAATGTAGATTTGAACAAGCCCAGAGCTTTCTGAGGATTTTTTTCTAGGAATGTTTTAGATAGGTGAAGTGGAATGAAAGGGAAATTTCGTGATATGTAAGTGATCCATCATTGAAAATTTAAAATAAATGTTATATAAGTGTGATTCTTCGTGATTTAGTGTAGGAGGCATCTTTTGGAAGACAGCAGGAAAATCACCCTTAATTAAAACTAGGAATCTGGAATTGTTATACTACTTTTATGATAGTTTTTACTGTGGGCTCCTGGCTATTGTTACTGAAGCAAATCTTACATCATATTGGCAGAAATCAGGCTAACTGGTTTTGCCTTTCAGGACACACTCTTTAATGCCTCCTGCTTGCTGGTTTCTTGGTTTTGTTGGGTTTTTTTGTTGTTTTAGTGACATCAGTGTCAAGTAACACATGTAACCTCCATCTCATGAGAAATGAGAGTTTCTTTCTGAAAATAACTCAAAGGTCAACTCTTGGTAGTGTTAGGACTCCACATATCCTCGTGTGCATCCACATATGGGTGTGTATGTCTGTATTTGTGTTTATGTAACGTCCGTACACATGATGTACACTTAACTCTTAAATATTAGGTAACTTTATTCTCCCTATTATTTGCAGCAGAGTGAAGGAAGATCCTTAAATTGGAGCCTTTCTGAGAAGGGTAACCTGCAGTAGCCCCTTGGGGAGGATAAACAGCAGAGGTTTTTCCTTCTTAAAGAGACTAGTACTCTAAACTGTTGAACATTTTTTATTTTATAACTAATCTGGAGCATTCATTACCCAAAAGATAGGGAAATGCATCCCATTTGAATTGCAGTGTTTATTATGCTGGCATAATGTAAGGATTTTTTTTTTTAAGTACTGCTCAAGATGGGACTGGTGATTGCATATGCCTTGTAATACACTTGCTTTATTTTTCACTCTTTATTTTATCTGTTTCCTTGTGTGTGCTATAGATCAAGAAGAAATTAGGTCTCATACGAAAGTGCAAGCAAATGACCCGGGATATTCTTGGCACTAAATTTTACAAGGTGTTAATTACAGGCAATTTGAGGGTGGCTGCAATTTTCTAAATTGTTGACCAGAGAAGAAACTGATAATTTTTTGTCTCTTTCAACGGCCATTCATTTTCTAGCATAAAGAGAGTGACATATTTGCTCTCATATATATATTTGTATCTGTGTGTGTGTACTATAAAAATAATAAGTATAAAATAATACATATTCTATATATGCTAACATATATGTGATTGAGCTTGTTGGGGTTTGTATGTCTGGTACTTTTGTATCTTTTAGAATTAATGGGAGGAATGGATGATCTCACTAATAAGGGTAACATTGTCGCTTTCTTTCTCTTTGGTATTAAAGGAATATGTCCTGTTTTACCCATCAGACATTAATACTTTGGGGATCTTAGGGCTTGGTCTGACTTGCATTTTCTTTTGTTGCTCTTGTACATTGTTGGATGTAGTGTATGGGGATATAATAAATAATAGTATTACATTTAATAAATTGATGTCAATCTCTGTAGCTGCAGCACCTAAACGCGGGGCTCAGGTATTTAGTGGCTGTTCTAACTCAGAAGACAGCAGCTCTGTGTTCCCCTGCTGTGAATTGGCATGGGGTTAATTCTGCAGTCCATGGTGAACCTCAAAACTGAAACAGCATTGAGCACAGTAGAAAGGTGTTGTAGGTATTGTCTGTAAAACCAAGTTACTGTGCAGAAGCAAATTCAAAGTTTTAAAAATTTCAAGTGCTGCACACTGTAAGTGCATGTTGTTTCAGTTGTATATCTATAAAATTACGCAGTGCAAAGGATGTTCTTCCTGCCCTATTCCTCTGCCTCACTGCTCACAGGTGATGCCAAGGCAGTGCCAGAATTAGGTCTGATGTGACCTGGGATTGTTCTGCGATTGTTTTGTCTGGGTGTGAGAGGGAAGCTGTCAGCGTGTTTAACATGGCACCAAGTTTTAAGTGGGGAGAACTGATTTTCTTCCTGTATTTATCTGTAACAGGCAGTTATAAACACTGTAGTTGAGCTCCCTCTTACCTTAAAATAGCAGCGTAAATGAATATTTGAAATATTTATCCGGAGCTAAGAAATTCAGACAAGTTAGAAGTTGTTTTTATGATGTTGAGACCTGACTTCAAGCAAGGGTGAAGAAGAAACAATCCCAGATTACTTAAGTACTTTTTAATGTTCTCTGTCTCCACTGATAGCCTGAATTTTTGACAGCAAAAGCATATACAGTTATATGCAGTTCATCTTCCTTGACTGATTTCTCCATAAGCCTTCGGCTGAGTTTAGTTATGACTTATAGCTTGAGCATGGCATTTGGGAAAAACAGAAAAGTAGTATAAATGTAAATGTGAAGAGCTACAGCTCATTCTGTTTTTGAAATTGTTGGTGTGAAAAGAACTCAACAGTGTTTTATTTAAACAAGGTCTGCTTCAACCTTGATTGACTTGCAGTAAATTGCCTGGTACGAGAGGCAAAAGGAAGTGGATAGAAAAATGGCAATCAACACCAAATGTTTCACATATTGATTGACAAGCACCAGAGATGTGCTAGAGTAAGATAAATTGGCTAACAGAGCCCATCTTGACAGCTCCTGAGATGGGAAAATTGTTCCTGTTAATTTGCTGCTGGGACCTTGTCATTTATGGGGATATATATTTGAGTGCCTTCTAATGGTGTAAACAAACTTTGGATTCCTAAGTAGCATATTTCAGCTTCAGTTGCTTTAATTTCTCTCTGTCCGTGTATTTCTGAGCTGTAGTTTTGAAGTGCTTTAAGACTGAAAAGATGAGAGAAACTGTCATTATTTTAAAGATACAGTTCATGCTGAAATACAGAATGGTACATTCAAGCTATTCTGTAGCCCGTTTGATTTTCAATGGGGGTTTTGCTTTACCAAAAAGCGTGGAACAGAGCCCATTTGTTGCAGGGGAAGAACATGGATCTTTATTCCTTCGTTCTGCCAACTTTAACTGCAACTGTAATGAAAAGATATCTTACCTTTTAAACACATCTAGTTTTGTGCTTCCAAATGCCTTTTAATCAGGTTAAGGCTTTTTTTAGTACTGCAGAATCAAGATTCCTTTTTCATATAGTGGCCTTTCATGTCTGCAATTTCTTTTCATTAAAGGGAAATTTTATCTTTTTAATTTCCTGTATTGGTCTCACAGAGTGCCATTAATTACGGCGATACACAGCAATGGTAAAATAATTAATGGTCTGATAGCTGTTGTGTTGCAATCTGCCACTCAGGTTTTATTTTGGCTTAATCTTTTCACATGAAGTGAAATTTGACATAAACCTTCTCACTTAAGAATAAACATCTTTCAGTTTTCATGTAAGCAAAGTGAGCAGATTCCAGTGTTCAGCTAAGGTGTGGCCCACAAACAGTAGTTTATATTCTGTTTCTTTATTTGAGTCTGCTTCCCAAACTCTGAAATAGAAATCACCTTTGCAAAGAAACATTTCAAGCCTTATTCAATACTAGGGGAGAGCAAAATTTTGTTTCCTTTTTTTAAGTGGTTTGGTAGGTTGTCCATAATCCTGTGCTAGGGTACTTTGTGTATTCCTTATCTTCAGGGAATAGTTTGCTCTACCAGAAGACATAAGAGAGATTTTTAAGGGTTAATTCAGCCTAGCTCATCATTAATGATGGTATTTCACTTCCCCCTTAGATTTTAAACTGCAGCTTGGGTGCAGGCTGTGCTCCTAGATCTGAGCACAGCGCATCATCCTGCCCCGAATGAACACAGCAGCCAGGAAAAGGCTGCTGTTGAGGGAGCTCCTCGCTGTTCAGAAGCTTTTCAGGACTTCAGAAAACTGCAGAAGCCCTGGCTGTGCTGAAGGCAAAAATGGAGTTTGCAGTGCCTTACGTGGAGGTTTCAGTGTGGTTTGCCATTGAATGCGGGGATGGCTGTTCAGTCTGGAAGGAGGACGTGTTGCAGGTGTGGTAACTTTGTGTAAGGGCACACAAAATTTCAGTGTAAAATATCATAACTGTCTTAAACATTCGTAGCACCCATTAAATGTTTGGAAAAAATGGATGTTTAGCTACTTGAAGTGCAGTAAGACACGGGGAAGTTAAAGCAGACATGCTTTTGTGCTTTGGAAAATCCCACCAGTGACAGAGAGGATTGAAAAGTCCAACCTGCAGTTTGCTTTGTACACCCAAAACTCCTGCTAGGGGTGGTGTAAGAAATGCAAGATTGGCTGTTGAGAGAAGAAACCAGATAAAGCAAAAAGAATGTAAATCTCAAGATAATGTTATCTAAGTATCAGTATCAAGAATAATGGGAGATTAATTCCCATCATGGTGATGCTTTTCTGGCTGCACCTCGCTATCTGCCAGCACTAAAATACAAACACCTCTAGAGTGTGTCACAGCAGTGGGATAGCACTAACTCAGAAGTGTGTTCACCACACATTTCGAAAGCAAATAGAAACACCAGATTTTAACTGTAGGTGGAACTAAGAAAAGTAGACTTTAATAGCCTGAAGCAGAATTAGCCAGGATAGAGCACTGGCACATGATAGAGCAGATTTTGATCATATTACTTACATTATTTTGCCATTTATATAATATGGGTTGTGTGAAGCCTTGTTTTCATTTCTAATTTGTCCACCAGAAATTGGGAGTTCCTTTTTTTAGTAGGCTGCACAGAGTTAGCACAAATCCCCTAATCATATCCAACTCCCACCACTTAGTACTAACTGTGTACGACTCTCACTGAGTTTGTTCAATAATTACAGGTTGGAGTTTTCTCATGTTTGTTCAAGATAGTGTTATTTTTCCCACCTATTAGTGACTCCAGGCACTTGAATTGCTAAGTGTTGTGACGTTCCTGGAAATAAATTTCTCTAATAGACATAAAGCCTGCGTTCAGGGGGATGTGCAGTGGAGCTGGTGTGAGTGGTTGTTTAACAGTGCTTCAAATTTCACTCACAGTACTTCAGATTTCACTTTCACAAATTTCACCTGTAAAGGTGAACAGAAGGTGCTTGGATAGTGGAAACAAGTTTGTAGCCCAGCTTAGTCTGAGCTCCTGGTGTCCCTAGAATAAAGATCAAACCAAGTACTTCTAGATTGATCTGAGGGGGTAAATTTCATAGGGTGCCTGCTAATTACCTACCCAGGGCCTAATTACAACCCCTTTGTTTGTGGGATTCCCTTATGTGAATGTTTAGCTGATAAGATTGATGAACAGAGAATTTTCTTTCTTCCCAGTTTTTAAAAGCTGCACATATTATTAAGTTACCATAAAATTCATTCACATATGGTTGTGGATCTTCCAATAAGTTTCTTCTAAATACATTCCTAATCTTAGAACATTATTTTTGTCTCAAAAGGAACAGGCAGTTGATGAGTTGTTATAATTTAATGTTAGTTATAGTTAGTTCAGTAGAACCTTTTTTTAGGGAAGTTAAATTAATGCTGGTTGGTGTGAGTTTTGCTCCCATGGATTTGTCTCTGTTTTTCCTGGCTGAATCAGAGGTAGGGTAATATTAGAGGAGACATTTTGACTTTATGAGTGATGGGAAAAAATCATTGAAACAAATTACTGTTTTCCAGCTATGTAGGTATCAAACATATGCCAAGTAATCAGCTTGCTAGTGTAATAGGTTCATGAAGGAAAAGGGTTTTCTAATCTTATTCACTGATGTTTTTCCCGAGACAGCAACAGCTTTTATAAAATGAGGCTTGTAACTTCTCATTACAGAATCTAATCTGCCCAGAAGACATTGAACAGCTGCGGAACCCTAACATCTTCTAGCTGTAAATTGCTTTTATTATTTATCTTTGTTTAACTAAAAAAGAAAGGGGCATCAGATGATTTAACAAGACAAGAATTAAGTGACATTAGCTTTTGACAGCAGCAAATTATTCCTTTACATACTGAATTGGTTTAGATAATTCTGAAGTCATGACTGTCTCTTTATTTTTAATATCCAAATTTCGTAAAACTGATACATTTTGTAGATGGATTGCTTAGAAAAATTAATTTAACACTGCAAGTCAGAAGTGATTGATTTCCAAGTTAGTCTCATTCTCCTGCAGAGATTTTAGCAATGATAGTGTTTGCATTGGTACAGTGATTTCCATACTCAAAGATTACACATGCGCAGTACTGCAGAAAATATTAACCACGTACAGAGGTCAAATGGTTTAAGGAAGATAAAAAAGCTCAAACAAGCTTGTAGAATGGATCTGTAATTAAAAAAAAAACAAAACAGAGATCAGGACTTGCTTGTGGTTCTTCATCTGTCCCTTTTCTATTATCTGCAGTTCTCAGACTGTATTCCTGGTTGTGCATTAATGGTTTTACTTCAGAGGAGAGGGAGAAGGAACATATTAACTATGAATGTATTTCAATGGTTTGTTGTTTTGTTTTGGTTTCCGTAAAAGAAATTTTAAATTTTTCTTAATGAGTTTCGAGAAAACTAAGCCAGATGTAGGAAGTTATTAATTTTGTTAAATGGGAAAAACACAACTCTATGGTACTGATTTGCCTCTGCTGATTGCCTGTTATATAAATCACAGGTGATGACTTACTGTGTCTAAATCTCTCTTTTGCCATCCCCTTTTAATTGTTTCAGAGCCATTCTGTGTCTTTCCCTGGTGTGATGTGATGGTATCAGCTGCATCCTCAGTGGCCCTTACTGTCCCTTTTGATACAGAAAATACCTAAACTCATCAGCAAACAGGTCTGGCCTTTCAGCAAGACCTGTTTTCTCCTTTGACTCCTGTGAAATAGACTCTGTGAAAACCTTTTTCCTAGCTTGGCTGCTTTTGTGCCTGTTTGCTCTCGGAGATAGGAGCTTCAGAAGCGCTGGAAGTACCTTCCTTCAGCGGTGACTCTGTCATCCAAATCCTGATTCATATCTTTATCTTTCGCTCTTTTGAATCCTGTTTGCCTTAGAGAAAAAGTGCAGCAGTTTGGGCAAGACAAAACAACTCGATGCTGAAGGAAATGATCACAGATGTAGATTCCTTTCCCTGTTTCTCTTGCATCCTTCATTTTTGGGGCGTTTGTTGTGTCGGGTCACCGTGAAGTGGGGTCTGCAGAGTCCGGGGTGAGCGAGTTCTCTCGCAGCCGGCTGAGCTCCGCCGCTCGCTCCTGGGGAAGGCACCCTTGGGTGCTGTGCCTCGCCTCTCTCCCGGGAGCTGCCAGCGAAGGATGCCTGCCTCCAGGGGGAATAACTTCATTCCCTGAGCAGAGCTTTGTCTGCTGGGGCTCTGCCGGCCCCCAGTGCTGAAAGCACAAATGCCGGTTTAGCTACAAAAATCACACGTGCTGTTCCCCACCCGTGTCAGTTAACTGTAGTCGTTTCACCAAATATGAAATATTTATGTTCTTTGGGCCAGTTAGGGTAATATATATTTTATTTATTCAATGTAACTCTGCTTGAGAATGCCCAGGCCACTGGTGGGAAGTGCTATGCATTCATATTAGGAGGAGATTTTTTTTTCTTCTGCAGAAAGCAATTTTTCTGGGGAGGAAGGGGAGAGTCTGCTGAATGTGCTGTACCTCAGGAAAGTTTCACCTTCATCAGCTGCCTGCTTAATTTATAGTGCTTTGCTCTGCAAAAATGTGCATCTTACGTTATCTAGTTGTTTCCTGACACATTTAGCAGCTTTTCTCACTCTTTAAAGTGAACTTAGCAGTGCTGACAATGTAGGTGCTTCAGTTTAGGCTGACTTGAAAACACAGTGAGAAGTGTTAAGCGGAGGAGGAGGGCTGTGAGCCTGTTACAGGGTCCTGCCTGTGGTCCTTGTGCTGATTCTGTCCGGCTTTCCTGACAGAAGGGAGTAAAGGAGGACGGTATCTGGTCCTTCTCTTATCACCTCTGGTTAATACCCACTCAATCCCACTGCTAAATGGCCTTCTGGGTATAATTTGAGTGTATATGAGCAATGCAGCAACTGCAGCTAATGATCCTGTCCGTCATGTAACTCACGAGCATAATTATATGGGATTATTTTGCACAGGGTCCTATACTTTGTATTGGTGTTACATGAATATCAGCAGCTTCAATCAGTAAATGTCAGAATCTTAATTGCCAATTAAGTCTTTTACACTGCGTTTCTGATGCTATCAGTTATGGAGAAACAACTCTTCGGCTTTCACTCTTTACTTCCTTGGCTTCCTGCATTAATACTTGAATGCTGCCACATCTTCCAAAGAGCTGTTTTTTAGAAACACAATTATCTTAAAAGTTTCCCTTCTTTCTGCAGTCCGGCCTGCCAGAGCTTGCACAGTGAGACGTTGCCTGTGTGTATCTTTTCTGTCTGAGCCCTGGTCCTTATGGCCAGAGCTGTAGAACAAAGGGGCTTTACTGATAGCAGTTTTTGTGACTAACTGCAGCTATTGCAGGTCACTGATGTTTATTGTCTGCTTGACTAGCAGATAGCCTTGGAGAAGAGCAGAACAAATCATAACCCCTTGATTATGAAGATTATCAGCTGTTTGAATTTTTGAAAACTGATTTGCTCATAAAAGCCTCTACATATGGGAAGATTTCCTGCCCTAAATGGAGGTCATCAGTGAAGATATGCTGCTTAGGTGTATGGAATTTGTGCTGAAAATGCATGGGGTTGAGCAGTCTACACAGATGCTGGCTAAACATGTCTAACCTTAGAAGAGAGGTTCTCCTGATGGGAAAAGCTTGAGAATTCCATTACAGATCCAATAAGTTTTGAGATCAGTATTTACCATCCCTGGGATTCAGATACTTTCTAATGACAGGAGTTACTGAAATGAATAACTGAAGTGTGTGAGATGGCAACACACAGGCTGCAATCTTGCCTCCTGACCAAATTAATGGCAAAATGGCTATTTAAAGAGTCTGGATTCATCTTTAGATCTGTAAAAATAATGTATGGTTTTGGATGTTATGCATGTCTGTCTAGAGGTGTGTGGGTCGATATACTTTGGTATATCAAAATGTATATAAATATATGCACACACATTTCAGAATGCATATTTCTGTGATGACTGCTCAAAATCGTTAAATTCCAGGGGCTTTTGTTGGTTCTCTGATTCCCGTCATGCACAAATAGAGGCCAGGGTTGTACAGACATACAGACTTCATTTATCCCGAAAACTCCATAGGTCCTTTAAAGGAGTATGGAAAGTGCATCTCAAATATCCTTCAGTAACTGATGAGCAGCTTGCATCTCTTCTTTGATTGTGTCTCTTGTTTATGTATATTCATGCTGGGAGTGATTGCAGGCACTCTCTTTTCCTTTGTATTTTTTTTTTTTTTCCTTCTGGTGATGGTGTGGTCTTTCAGGCTAATAGCAGCTGAAGTATCTCTTTCCCAAATGTGTTATTGTGATTGGATGAACAGAACTCTTCTTCCCTGTCTGGGCTTGAGACATTACCAGCTGTGAGCACGGCCTGATTTCTGAATGTGGGTTCTACAGCAGATTTTAAGCCTTAAGGACTTAAAATGTAGCAGTAATTGAGGAATGGTTTCATAAAAGTTCCTGGGCTGGTGAAGAAGCATGAGACTGATTTAAAAAGAAAAAGGAATATAAGTGATAAGAGGGTAAAGAAAGGCTTTGCAGACCGAGGTGCTGTGTGGTGTGGAAGCCCAAAGCAAGCTCAAATCTGAATGAAGAGTTACCAGGTTTCTTCCTTCACTCTAAAAAGGAAGATAAGATAAATGGTGGAAGAAAGGGGTGGGAGGAGAGGAAATTTGTTTTTTTTTTCTTCTTGGTTGCTTGCTCTTTTTGAAAAATGCCTTGCAAATGCAGTATTCAGTATCTGTACAAGTCTTTGTCATGCATGAGTCTATGCAGTATGAGCATGCATATGAACAGATATTGGAAAAAGAACTGATACAATTCCCTATTGAAAATGTAATATATCAGCTTTAAGTCTGGTTCCCTTTGTAGCATTTGTATGTGATTTATGTTTCTTTGACTGTGTTACACAATTACATTATTACCTCACTGTAAGTATGCATTACACAGCGTTCCGCCCATGCACAACTAGATAAAAAACTTATTCATAGAAGCTTTAATTTATTACTATATGAAGGCTAAACACAAATTGTAGGAGCTTCTATTGACATTCCGATTTAACTTTTGAAAACAGCAGTGTAATAGAATACTGATGTTATCATATGTCACAGTATGTTTTTTAGATTGTAGGGTATTACAAATCCCATTGAGAAGCAGTGGAAATTCAGAATCTTTTAAAGAGCTGGGAAGTTTCAAAATATGAGTGTTGGGATATCTGCAGACACATGAATGGGTCTGACAAGGAGCTCAGGTTTACAGAACCTGCAAAGCTTAGTCTGTTCTTTGAAATGGTACATTGAACATATTTGACCAAGATATTCATATCAGTATGAATCAACCCCCTTATTTCTCACTTAAGAGTGTATAGTAACAAATAAATTACGTGTATCATGTGTATCATGTTCTTTATAGCCTAATTGCATGCCCACACTTCTCTGTGGTACTTTCACTGCCTTTCTCTTGACTGTGGTACTGCAGGTAGTTCCTCCTTAGATTAATTTCGTAAGGCAACAGAGCTTAATGGTGTCTTTCTCTTCCTGTTCAGTAATTTTTCAATTCATTTCCCACCAAATTTTACCAAAGCCGCAGTGTCTTATTAGCTATCCTGTGTGTTTCATGGACTGGGGGTGGAGAGAGAAAGAGAAGATGCTTTTTTGGTGTCCCTCAGCGGTACAGGGAAAGGCTGTGGTGGGAGTTTAATGCAAAAAACCAGCTTGATAGAAATATCAAGAATGTCCCAAGCACAAGAAAAGTTTAATTAAAACTTGGCTGTTTATTGGGCAGTCTGACCAGAGGATAGGTTGGCCGTAGGTTCTGTGGCTCACAGACATCCATGTTTTCCAGTTAGCAGGTGATTGTGGACAGATCTTCCTCAGGAGCCAACTTCCCACCAAAATAATGCAACATTTTAACAGCTTCATACCTTCTGCCTCCTCCCAGCTACAACCAGAGCTGTAGCAATGAGACATTTTGCCTTTTCTTCAGGGGTTTGGGCTGTATTATTTCATGATGGTGATTAGCATTCCTGACAAAAGGATTCTTGAGGATTTGGGGTTTTTTTTCATTTCTCAATGTATTCTGCAAAAACGTGCCTAAATGGCTCTAAGATACCATATGCAGTTTCCACAAAAGGAAAAAAAAGTCTTTTCCTTCATCTCATACCCTCACACGTTCAACAGTTTTATGATATAGTAATACATTTCCATATGATACATGCAGTAAATGCAGATATAGAATTTATAAAGCTGCTTCTTTCAACTTCACGGTGTTGAAGCAGAGCCAGAATATGTGAAAATTAAATGCATACAGTGGGCACAAGTGTCACGTTCCTGTCAGAGGTGTGTCAAACCTCAGCCTCTCTGCTTCTCTGCAACACATTGCAAAGAAATAATTAGAAGCTGGTTTTGCTCAATGATTTCACTTGAATGTTTAGGATATTCATGTGGTATTTCATATGAATAGCATAATCGTGAATAATAACAGTAATTATTCCTATCATCAATATTAGAATTATTTCCTCACAAATGCAAGTCCACAATGAAAATATTCAATGCATATTGAATTTTCTGTAGTATAAAGGATTGTAGATGGGAGTTACTGTGGAGTAGCTTAAATCCATTTCTGTCATATAATAACTTGGTCATTCAGTCTTATCAATTTAGCCAGTGCTAAAAATATAATAACAAATAATCATAGAAGTCACTTGCTTATGTTCTGTTATTTATTTTACTTCAAAATTTTTGAAGGGAATAAAGTAATTCATGCTATTTGCTGGTACCAGGCAGTGCAAAGTTGGTGGTTTTCAGTATCTGTGGCCACCTTTGGTTGATTACTGCATCCCAAATATAATTTGCATGTGGGAGCCAGAACTTTTAATTTTATTGCTTTTTTTTTTTTTCTCCTCTCATTTGGAATTTCATGTGTGATTCTACAAGTTTACTCAATGGTACAAACCTGAGGATATTTTATATAAAGTGAGGGGTCCTTGATTCAAAAATGAACATGTAACTAGTGAGGAAAACAGTGTGTGTTTTCTCTGCTACTGTTAGTTTAAGAGTGATGGAAATAAGAATACACCGTTTCATGTAGTTTTGCTGTGTTTTAACATTTGTAGCAGATCTCTGCCTTGCAGACTTTGGCAGTATGACAAAGGTCATATTTTCTTTCATTTAAATTATTCATGAAAAATTTCTTCAATGCGCTAGATAAACTTGCAATGCAAAAAAAAAAAAAANGCACCCTCAACATCCTGCAAGAACAGAGACACAGCGTGGTTTTCTCACGGGACCGGAGGGCTCAGTCTTGCACTTGAGACCAGAATTCCTCAACAGGTTTTAATCTGAAATTCAGCTTTGCTCTGTGCAGCCGAGGCTGAGCTCCAGCACAGCCACGAGAAGCCATCAGAGACATCCTCGGTTCAACAGATCATGGAGCAGCTCTGGGATCAAACGCCTGGACTGAAAAACAAACTCAGCAAAAACTCAGCAACACGGCCCCAGCTTTGCAGTGCAGCAAACAGAACAAAAAAATAAAATAGAAAAAAAAAAAAAAACCAAAAAAAAAAAACAACCCAAACAAAACAAAATACAAAACACAGCACACACCAAAACCTATCTTCATCTGTGTGCTTTTGATGGAATGGATTAGTGTAAACTTACGGGAGTTCACAAAAGCAAAGGATGCCTAAATATGAGCATTTATGAGCATTGTTGTTGATGCCACTGTTTTGGGTGACCAAAAGCATGCTGTTGCTGTGGGCTGAGGTATTTCCTACCCATTAAGGATTGGGATTCAGGGCTGGAATTAACCTGGCTGGGCAGGAAATTCTGCCCCTACAGCACCGCTGCAGAAAGCAGGGGCAGAGCAAGGACAGCAGAGCTTGGAGCTGCCAGCCCCGATGCCAGCTTAGCCCATCCCTAAGGGCAGTCATTGCTTTTCAGCCCTGCTGTCCCCTGTGCTCCTTGTCACCTCTCCCAGTGGGATTGGGGAAGATCACAGCATTATAGGAAGAACCTTACCTTGGAGAAGGTCCTTGCGTGGTTGTTTCATGCCTGGGAGAGATTCGTGTGTTGGAGCCGTTTTCCTGGGTAAAAAAAAACCAAAAATCAGAGCACTACTATCATTTTAAGAGGTTTCCCGATGTGATTTCAGGAAATGGGATACAAAGGGACAGGTTAGTGCCATGGAGACTGAGGGCTGTGTGCCGCAGAAATGGGATGTGACCATGAGCAGCTGCAGTGCAATTACCTGGCTCTTGGGGTTTTTCCATTACATTCATTGCTGACCTTTGATCCCTGTGTCCTCTTTCCCAGGTCGTCCCATTCCACCTACATCCTCGTCTAGCCTTCTCCCATCTGCTCAGCTGCCCAGTTCTCATAATCCTCCACCAGTTAGCTGCCAGATGCCATTGCTAGACAGCAACACGTCCCATCAAATCATGGACACCAACCCCGATGAGGAGTTCTCTCCTAATTCATATCTGCTGAGAGCGTGTTCAGGGCCACAGCAGGCTTCCAGCAGTGGTAAGAAAATTGCAAACATACAGAGTTTGTTTGTGACATGTTTGTGCCAGTTTTATGGTTTTGTTGTTTGTTTTTGTTTTTTTTTTAATGGGGCAAGGTAAACCTTACTGGTTTATTTAATGGAAAATTCCTGGAAAAATCCATCATAATGGTGCTCCTTCATTTAACTACAGAGAGATGTTTAAAGTATGGTAGAAGCAGTGTAAAAAATAGTATTGACTTCTTGTCATCAGAGGGATTTATTTTTCAAAGTAGTTTTCCTGCTCCTTGTTGCATCTGGTAGGAGAGAAATGTACGTAAAATGATTCTTTGTTCTGCATGGGCTAATCTAATGTATCATTTGGTGATGAGGTTTTGTATCTAAAAATGCGTGTTGCTTCTGCCAGTCTGTGTCTGTTCTTGTTTCTGAATCTGTCTGGTTCTATACTTACAATGTCACATTTAACTAAGATCTGCTATTTTTCAGCAAATTAATTCTTGTCTTTCAGGCCACTGTTTTAAAACATTTGCAGCTCTATCCGTCATGGAATCTGTAGTGCCTAGGGTTTTCTTTCTCTTTTTCTTTTATCTTTTCATTTTTTAAAATTTTAATTTGTATTAGTAGGTGCTGGCTTTTGATTTTGACAGCCAAAAACTGAGGAATGAAGATGCAATCCCTTTTTAGAAATACAGGCAAAACAAAAGAAGCTATTTTAGTGCTGGTTTTGGGGTATTTTTTGCTTGTTTGGTTGTTTGTTTTTTTACCAAAGATATATGTTGTGTGCTGTTTAACCAAACACAATGAGTTTAGAGCTTCTGTGCAGTTTCTGGTCCTCCTAAGGGGTGTCTTTGCTGTAGCAGCAGAGCTCTGAGCAGTGCTGGAGGTTCTGGGTGGTGTGGGACTGCTGGGGGCACAGCCCACCTGAACAACACCCCCTTACCGGGGCTGGGGTGTGCGATGGGAGGGTGGGACAGGGAGCAGAAGCTGAAACAGGACATTCAGAGTGGATTTTGGGTATCATTTTTCCCCCAAGCTCTGGATTAGCACAGGTGGCCCAGGGAGCCTGTCCAGTCTCTGTCCTTGGAGCTTTCCAAGAGCACCTTGGCTGAAATCCTGAGCTATTTGCTCTGACCTCAGAGCTGCCCTTGCTTGGCAGGACACTGGACTAGGCACCTCCTGGGGTTCCTTCCATCCTGAATTACCCTTTAACCCTCTTCAGGTATGTTAAAATGTAATTGCACAAAGAAATAATAATTCAGAGATTGACTGAGAGTGTGCTTCCTTGCTCCTTGAGTTTATTATTAGGAAAAAATTATGCCAGTTTTGAGGGGGTTTTAAGAGATTTGGGGGTGATCTTGGAGCTGCAGACTTCAAAATCGGTAATGGGCAACTCTGTAGAAACCGTGGCCATGGGGATGGGGTCAGGAAGTGAGTGTGATTTATCTTCATGCCTTAGAAACAGTCAAGAGTCCTGTTCAGGGCTCAGACATTTCTGAATGAGGGGGATCCAGCTGACTGAAGGATCTTCGTGTTTTCAAAAGGGTCTCAGCATAATCTGTCACTAAATGCTCTCAAAGAAGCATTTCAGCTAACACAGGGTGAGAGGGGAAGGTGGTGAGGAGTTACTTGAAAGATAGTAAGCAGAAATTGGAACTCCCCAGTGAATTTTCCCAGGACATTAAATACTTGGAGAAGACAGTGGGGTAAAAAAGTAGGTGATGGCAGGGTGCTAAGAAAGAGATGAGCTTGTGGAGAATCACAAAAGCCCCTGTGAGTCCAAGTAACAGGGCAACAGAATGACAGGGGACATTGGGGCAGAGAAATGGCAAGGGATAATCACGGGAAAAGCAGCTCTGGTTTATGGGTTGGCGGTGGAGCATTACCTGTGTGCCCGGAGGAGCTGGGGAGCGTTTGCCTCATCCCCGAGCTCAGGAACAGGGAAAGCTCACTGCTGAAGAGAGGAATAAAGAACAAGAGAGAACGTTGTCTAAAGGTGTGGTGGATCAAGCAGTTGATGAGATTTCAAAGGGGAATGGGAAAAGTAAATGGGAGAGAGATGAAATAAGCAGAGGAAAATCAAGGTCAGGGGACGTGAAGTAAAAAAAGACTTGGAGGACACTTGAGGACCTGGTAGTTCAGGCTCTGCTGGGGCTGAGGGACGCAGCATGGCTTTTCTTAGGAAGCCAAATGAAGGAAGCAGCAGTAAAACAACCTCAGAAAATGTGATGGAAGAGCTCTTTATGTTTCATTTTAAATCATAATCACTGTTTCTTTATATCCTTAAAAGCTTTGTGTTTGACAGTTGTTACTGTGGGCTGACCCAAGGAACCTTTTTGGCATCCTCTGATAGGCTTTGCTTTGTTCATTCTGCATTTTAACAGCTTTTCCCCACATATCCCATTTACTTCTTTAATAAACAGTCATCTAAAATATGACTTTTAGTGACTTTTAAGTTTATAATGACTTTTAATTTTCAGGGTATAAGATGCAGGTGTCTTTTCTATATTTTTCACCACAGACACATGCATAATTGCTTGATCACCACAGAGTGTTCTGTAGTGTTTCTTCTGGACTTAATGCATCCTCTGGAAAATAATGAGCCTTTCCTAGTGGTGTCATTTTTTTTCTTTAGCTCTCACAATGTTGCTTTAGAGAGTTTATAAGAAAATACCACAGATAATGACTTATACATTAAATTGGAGAAGGTTACTATTTTTTGTGGCTTATCATTAAGATACCTTGAAAGATTTTCAGAGTAGCTTTTACCATTTACATGACAGGAAAAGGTTGATCATGCTCTTGTCGTGGGGTTTTTTCCTTTTTTTTCTTTTTTTTTCTTTTTTTTCTATCTTTTCTTTTTCTTTCTTTTTTTTTTTGCCTAAAATTTTGGCTTAAATTTGGGCTTGGATTGAAAAGGAAGATTTGTAGATGCTTCTATTTAAGGCTCAGATCCCAGATAATCTTCAATCATTAATAAATCTTTGCTAGCATTTTCCAGCTTCTTCGTTCAACATTTCTATCCTAGTCTCCAGTCTTCAAAGTACATGCTGAATATGAAATATTTGCCAAAGTCTTCTGCTAATTACACTGCAGAAGTGTCCTCCTGTTTGTTGGATTGGATACTTCTGCTTGTTTCAAACTCTGCAATTACAGGATGGCTCCTCAGCAGGTTTAAGGTGAACCTTTTTGGATGTGAGGTGTCACTCACCCACATGTGTTGCCCTGTGCCCTTCACAAGAGCCATCCTTAATATATATGGAAAAAAAAATTTGCCTAAAAAAATTACCTAATCAAATATTCTATCAAATGAGCAATCTATTTCTGATATTATGAAGGCCTTTAATCGACAATAAATCTTTGTTAGAACTCATCAGAACTCCCAGTTTGAGAGAAATGTGATTATAACACTCTTAAAATGACATTACATCATCCGGGTGATTGGTTTATCATTTGGAGAAGCGACATCAATCATAACGAGCATAACCACCCAGTAAATGAATTCAACCTTTCTCCTGCAGAACAATGACACAATAATTGCTCAAAATCAGACTTGAAATCAGAAAATGCACTTTCTTTAAATATGATGTTAACCTAATGGAATATATTATTAAAAATCATGTTTGAGGAAGTTCTATGTAATTAAAAATATGTGAAAATGTATTCCTTTTTTCTCTCATTAGAACCTGTTTCAGTTGCAGAATCATTTTCTATGCAACAAGATATTATGCTGGTTTTAATTGAACTCCCATCACTTACATTCCTCTGCTTGTATTTCTTAATATAATATGCAGTACAATTATATGTGATGAAGGACAAGAGGTTTTTGAAATCTAGTGCACCTGCTGATAGTATTTTGAAAAACACAAACATTGCAGAAGGAAATGAGACCTTTTACCCATTAAAAGTTAGTGGATTTTTTTTTTCCTCTTAAAAGAAGGTCAGTTCCTGTCATAGTTTTCTGAGATGGTTTCTTACAGCTAACAGTAGGTAGGAATAGGTTTATTTCTTCTTCTCATATGTGTTTTATATATTTTTTTTTCTGGTTATGTAAGGTGACTCAGGTTGTTGAAGTGCCATTTGAATGGCTTTAGTCAAAATACAGTATAACAGGCTGTTTTTAACCTCACGTGGAAAAAAGAGAAGGGTTTTTGTTGTCTGCACCTTTGCCTTTACTATAGAGGACTTGTTGCTATTAAACCAAATTTTGAACTCTCAACACACAAACTATTTATTTGTTTGTTCATTTTTCAGCCTACATAAAAGACATAGGCTATACCTGCTCACATATTAGGTTTTTATCTCATGGATCCATAACTGGACACATTCATCAGCTTCAACCATTCTAACAATGAGAAAGCAGAAGCAGAATGATCTCTGGAGTATTTTGATTTTGGGAAAATTCTAAGCTGTGGTTTTGACGCTGTCATGATTCCCAAGCACTTGCTGAAGTTTCACTGGAAGGGGGTTGGTGCCCAGTTTTTCAGTGTTCACATCTCTTTTTGGCTCAGAAACAACCACACAAACCGTTTGGCTCAATGTAACAATATCTGCCCGGAGTAATTTGGATGCTGCTTAGAATACAGGGTTTGCTTTGATTTTTTCACAAGCAGGTTTTGGCAGCAAGGAGAGAGGAATAGAAGAACAGATAGGCTTGAAGGAAATAATCGTTGTTCTTTAATATTGTCTGTTAGTTAGAGTAAAAATAAAGAATAAGACTCCTTTTGCTTATGACCCTAGAGTGTGGAAGTATTATGTAAAATATAAATATTCATTATATTCAGGATAAATATCTAGATGGATCTCCTGTGTTCAACAGATACTACCTGCCTATAGAATTTCATTATTATTATTAATGTGTAATTACCACCACCTCCATGCAGTTAATCCAGTTTAGAAAAATCTTTTCTGAAGGAAACCAGAACTTTCATTAATGCACTGTAGCTGGAGGATTTATTTTAGATCCTCTGCTGGGAGTGCTTGGGAGTGATTGTTTTATAGCCCTCTTACAATTTGGCATCAAATAAAGAAGTATGTCCAGTCTCGTCTATGATGCAAAACCAAAATACAGAAGTATAGTCATCTTTGAGAAATAAATGAATCCTATAGAAAAATAATTACATCCCTTCAAATGATTAAGCATACCCTCTAATGAATGGAGACCTCAGTTTTCTGTGCCTGTCAACTTACAGGACAGAAAATACAGTAGCAGCCACAAAAATCTAGAATCCATAGCTTTTTTTTATTTTTTAAATCCTCATGATGGATTGACTTTGGTTTGCTTGAGAGACGAAACAGAAGGGTTTGGGTAGCTCAGCAGGTAATGAGAGAAGAGTAGCAACAAGGGACACAAGGAATTGGAATCTTCCTCTCCTGGCCATTGCAGCTGGGCCAGGGCTGTTGTTTTCCTGCACTGCTGCTCCTTGGTTCTTGTGTTTGTTTTGGTTTTGTTCACAATGGCCTCTGTGCACCACTTACTTGTGAGATCAGGTAGGGAGGAAGAGTTAATCAGAAAGAAAATTTTGGCCTCCTCCACTATCACCTTCTTGTCCTAACTGCTGTGTATGATTAAGACTTCAGCAGCATCTTTTGTAACCTCTCTCAGAATATTGCATTGTAGAATTTGTCAAGTTATGCTTAGATCAGCAATAGTTAAAATCAGTTAAGGTTCCAGGTTTGGTTTTTCTAAATTATTTCCTGTGCTTTCCTATATCTGTCTCCAAAAGGCAGCCCTGTGTATACAATTCTGCTGAGGAAGAGTACGTCCTATTCCATATATCCTCAAGGAAATGCCATAAAGAGTGTTCTTCTGATGACATTTTACAGCAATGAAAAAAAGGGTGGTAGATTGGTCATTTCCATTTCTGCTTCCAAATAAAAAGTAAATTATGTGTTTGTTTCTGCTGTGGAGCCTGGCCTAGCTTTGGGCTTTATGCAAGAGTGTTTTTGTCCACATATTGTTTAAACAGTGTGTGGATGTAGCAGCAAGGCCTTTAAATAAATATTTTTTTTTTCCAAAATTGTTTCTAATACTTAAATTCTCTAAATCCTTAATGGCCAGTTACGTTCTCATTCTGTTGCATCTCTTGAGCACTGAGTCTGATTTTAGAGCTCTGAACTGGAATTACAAATGGAGGGAACAGCATGAACAATGTTTTCCCATTGAAATCGAAGGGTGTACTTTTTCTAAAGTATCAGCTCCATGTTGCTGCAACTATTACTGATATTATTGCTGCTGCTAATCTGTGTACCCTGTGTTGAGGATGCCTGCAGATGTCTGAATTTCAGCCAGAAGATGTGATTCTAGATATTAAGATAATGCAGAAACATTCTATTTATTAATTTATGAATTCATAATAATAACAAACAAATCTCAAACAGAAGGTTCTATGGTAATAAAAATGATAATGAATTACAAAAATATATAGAATTGAGAACAGACTCTAATTTTGTTGTTTACGTATTTTTCTTAAGCTCACCGTGGTTTTGAGATCCAGAGAGGGTTTTTTAGGTGCTCTTAGATTGTTTTAGTTTTAGGCTTGTAAATGTGTGGACCCAGGAACCCCTGCAGCAATAAAAGCCCCCAGCACTGCAGCCCGGACTTTCCAAGTTTCCATTTCTCTGAATATTGCTCAGTTTTCTGACAGCTTCCACCAGGGCTGGGACACAACCCAGTGACTGTGGCTGGCCAGGCTTCTCTCATTACTGTGCTTATTCTGTCTTGTAGAGATCACCAATAACTGGGGAACTTTGCAGAGCCCTTGAAAGTTAAAGACCTGATATCGTTGCTCTGTGTCACTGCACCAAGAAAATCAGTGCCTAGACTTGGAACCTCATTTGAAAACTGAAAGGCACTGAGGACACTACAGTTATAAGCAGAAAATCTTTCTTTCTCCTTCTCTTTCTTTCATATGCTGAGTCCAGATGCTGTCTGTGTGTTTTTCTTTGTGTGTAGAAAAGCCTAAAATTGTTCTTGCTGTGTGGGAAGAATTCTTCAGGCTTTCTAATAGTTTTGTCTTTTGATACAGAATTTTCAATCTTCTGAATTGCATCTTCTTTTTATTGGCAGTGGCACAGTCCTGACAACTTCATAGTGGATAGTGCTGCTGTTTATGAAGAAAGGCAACACTTGGAAAACATTTCATGTTTTTACCTGCTACCAACACAATTTGGTGGCTGATTGAAAGTGAAGAGTTGAGCATATGCAAGCTGTTTGCGCTTCATGGGCTACAAAGTAGAGAACCTAAAATTTAGGATATAATTTTTTCAAAATATTTTGCAATATTTGTACACAGAAGGTTCTGTGAGTGGCTTGGTTGGTTGGTTTTGTAATAGCAGAAAGTTTAATAACCTCCTTCTTTCTCCCTATAAATCCAAATAAGTGCCATTACAAACACTTGAAGGCAAGGAGACACTTTTCATCTGAGTCAATATCTTGTCTTATGGATTTTCTGATTTTGATATGCCATACACTTCTGGTTTATTTAAATGATAAATTGTGCATTTATCTAGTGCTTAATTATTACTCCTAGTTATAAAATTACATTAATAGATTTACAGTTTTGATACCTGTTTCTAATATGATTATAAATATTAGCATCTTATCAGGCAAACTGTAAATATATGCCACCTATTTATCACATTAACATCTCTAGAAACCGAGTTTGTCTTCATATAAAGCATAATTAAATTAATAGAAAATAGGACTTTTTTCCTTCAGAAGATATTCTGTCTTATTTTTAAAAGTGCAGGAGATGGGAAACCTCAGCACATCATGACAGAAACTGATCAGTGGTTACTAATTATTCTCAGTGGGTTGTTTTGGGGTTTTTT